>JAJSRV010000031.1:136921-395359 GCA_021527715.1 Neoseiulus cucumeris | reverse complement strand
ATTTTTTCTCAATCGCAGCAGAATGCATCCAGCTGTCACATGGTGGTGCAAGAGCTGGTTTTGAAATTGAACCGAGTCGCCAGAACCAAGAATTGAAGTCTTCGAATCGCGGCCATCCACTTTTCGCATAAAACTCATAGAACGTGGCTGGGAGCCCCTGTTTTCAATTCGACGTCGAAAAACTCTTGAAAAATATTTCGCCCAAGGAATTCACTTGAGGAATTCGCTGCTATAAGTAGACAGGTTGGCATCTTGAGTTCGGTTGAGAAAAACGCCGCTCCGCTGCGAGCAATTGATTTCCAGAGAAGAAAATCGGAATTAACGTCTATATGACCCTTTTGTAAAACAGGCAGTTCGTTAAGACTCCTTCTAGTTCTCCGCGGAATGCTAAAAACACCGTCGTTAGCTTAGTGCCATTCCGCAAGGGTCTGATCTCCCTCTCCTTTGATGTGATCGTAACGTTATGTTCTCCTCCCCCAGTGAGCTTGTCTTCTGCGTTCGAAACAACGAAAATCGCTGACTGAGGCACTGCCGATGACCCGCGAATAAGACAAGAGCTGTAGTGAGTAATGACTCGATTCTGATCGAGCGCCAGTTTTCGTTATTCCATTCCTGATTCTCTCCCTCTCCCGATTCATGCCATAGTCAGCCGCGTTACGGAATACATACTTGTGAGCGGTGCGTCGAGCGCGAGTTCTATTCCCGTGAAGGACAGATATCCCATGAACCTCGAATTCGTCTTCGCTTTCAAGCGAATCTTCAGCTTTTTTGCCCGAAGTACTTTAAACCTGCCTTCACTAGTTTTGGGAGAGGGCACTGGACAACTTGCTGTGGATTTGAAACTTCCCGCGCGCGCACTCCGAACAGCTGGTGAAACTCTGCGGATTCGCTGGAGTTCTTCATGATCTGAACGTCGTTTGGAATGTTGAGGAAATCTCCGAGTCCGCTCGCGTGAGGATCATACACAACAATACAATACGTGAGTATAGAGAAATCTCATCGGAATCGATCGAGGGTGAATTCACTGGAACAAGATTCTCCAGAATTCGAATGCAACTCACTGGTTTGTTCCCCTCTGGTGAATCCGGGGTAGCCGCAAGCAACTTTGAAATCGGAAATTAGATCAAATCATTCACTTCGAAGTCAAACAAGTTTCTCGACAGCTCCAGAGAACCGCTCCAGTCCGCAGAGATGCAACCAGTTCGCCGTACTCGATGGACAGAATGTTCACCTCCAACAGAATCAAAGCCTGTTGCCTTCCGTTGGGGTTCCCCCGCTAAATGTCGTCCGAAGAGTGTAGCCATCAGCATTGGAATGAGGCACTACCAAAGTTTCATTTGGGAGAACGAGAAGTATCGGATCGGAGATTTTGTTCTGTTGGCTAGTGGAGGCAAAGACGAGCAGCCGTTTGTGGGTAGGTTGTCCGAATTCGGATTTATGGATGGATTGTCAGAGAAATCCTTCAAGGAGGTGGTTATCACTCAAAGCCGTTCTTCCAGCGAAACTGGAGGAACTTTCCGACGTCAGCGACACATTGAAAGAAACGAACTATCAAGGCAAAGTGATTTGGTACGCCAGACCGGACGAACTGAAGAAAAAGAAGCTGAATGTCGAATTCGGAAGCAACGAGGTATGTCGTCTTCGCTCCAACTTCCTCGGTGTCCATGAATCCTGCCGCCGAGAAGACCCAGAGGTAGAAGAGATGGAACTTCATAGACACGCAGTGCCGCTCATTCATTCCATTTTCCAGGTGATTCATCTCAGTGGTTGCTGGACCGGCGCTACCAATCCGATGGTGGATTTGGAAACGATTTGTGGACATTGCAACGTTGTCGAAGTGAGCGAAGAGACGAGATCCTTTTCTCCAGAAGACAAAGACGGTTGGCCACAGTTTTTCTGTCGGTAAGTCTTGTCCGGATCATATGAAATTCTCTCTTCTCTTGACACCCTGCAGACAAGAGAAAGTTTGAACCCCCGAGGACGACTCTCGAGCTCTTCGTTCCCACAGTTACTCGCTGAACATGAGAGCGCTGAAACCTCTGATAGCCTCGAAAACAAAAACGACGGAGACACCGAAAAAACTAATGTATGGTCACGATCTGGATATGTTCCGAGAACCATACGTAGAACTCGTAGACTTCGAGGTTCGTGTTGCAACTTTGAACAATTCTTATGATCCATCCGAAAGCAGCTGAAGCTCCCATTTTACTGACAATATATCATTCCTCGCGACTGGATGTCAATTTAGAAAGTGTCGCCTAAGAAGAATCTGAAGATCAAATTGAAGAGGACGGATGATAAGGAGAATTTCAAGATAAGTTCCTCGCCCATGAAGACACCTTCGAAACGACCTTTGAAGGCACATCCGGATACCGTAGAGAAATTGGCTACGAACCTCAAAGGAGTTTCTCTAGAGAATCAGCGAACTCCTTTGAGGACCACCCGAAACGAGACGACGCAATCTGCTTGCACGCCAAAGAGTTCCAAGATAGAGAGAACAACCGCTACCACCACGTGAGTTTACGCATGTTCGATATTCGTACGGAGCCGACGCTGGCGAAACTGTGGATGGAAAGTATTGCTATCACAGTCAGATTCTCGAGAAACATAGTTACGAGTGTGCTTGTGCATCTAAAGAGAGTTGCTCTTGGATTCGATCTTCAGGCGCTCCGGACGTTTGGTTCGGACTCTGTTTCCCACCCTGAAGGATGTTGAACATTCCGAGAAAGAAGGAGAACTGAGTGATGGGGACCTGGTCACTGATGATGATGACGACACGGACATAGCTTCCGGGATCGAGAGCGACGGGAGCAGTAGTAGCAGCGAGGTTTCGGAGGATGATTGCTCAGATGACGATGCGCCAAGGTCCCGCGCAAGGTCTTCGAAAAAACCTGGTGAGTCGTCTTTGGGGCTCGCAAGCGTTGGTAACAACCATATCGAGGGGATGGCCCACTCGATAAGACCGAAACTTGTTTTCTTTCGATGTGACGATGAAGCGTAATCTTCTTCTTGTGTTCAGGATGCGTTGATGCTGTTCTCTCTGTTCGACTCGATTTCGATCACTTTCAGCGCATCAATAGAACGGGGAAGATTAATTTGTGTCTTGAGTCTGATCTGAGCCAATCCCGTCCGGTTCGATAATCTGAATTGTATGAACTTATAGGTGGAAACCGTAGTGCTAGAAATACCCCTAGGTCGAAGTCGATCCCAGAGCGGAGAGCGGCCATGACGCCGTCGATGCCATCGAGGAGGAAAAAAACTCAGCAACCCCAGACAGACATTGAGAAAGCTCTGAGCAAACTCCATGTGTGCGCCGTGCCTGATCAACTGCCATGTAGAGAGGACCAGTTTGCGGAGGTGAACCAAGTTTTGGATAAACCGAATTCTTGCGAGGAAGGATTTGTACTCATGGTCTGAGAACGTCCGGAACACCTAACTCATGTTCTGATCCCTTGCAGATCTACGATTTTGTGGAGGGCAAGCTTGTGGACCAGGTCGGTTCGTGTATGTACATTTCGGGCGTTCCTGGAACCGGTAAAACTGCGACCGTCCGAGAAGTCATCAGAACTCTCCAAGATGGGAAGCAGACGGGAGACGTACCGGAATTCAGATTCATCGAAATCAATGGTAGCTTCTCCTCAAAGTGCCTTATTCAGACCGGATTCCCATTCTCAATGAGGAACGCCATCTCGAAAATCACCTGAATTTCCGCCTGCATGCCGCTCGTTCACGTTCAAAGGCACTCAGCAGAAGTATTTTTTTCAGGAATGAAACTCTCAGAACCCAACCAGGCGTACGTGCAGATTCTGCGGCAACTCAATGGACGCAAAGCGACTGCTGAAAGTGCCGCAGATATCCTGACGGGTATTTTCAAGAGCAAACGGAAGTCATCCGACGCCATGACGGTGCTGCTCGTTGATGAACTCGATCTTTTGTGGACACGAAAACAGCAGGTACGGATAAAGTCCCGTGAAGTTATAGAGGAAGAGCGCCTTTGTCGAGGATTCTGCAAACAAAATCTCTCCATCTCGATCCTCATGTGTGAAGTGTCTATCGCTTCAGATCTCCTCATTTCAAATCGAATTCTAAGATATCTCTTCACCCGTTACCCTTAGGTGCTTTACAATATCTTCGATTGGCCAACACATCCGAACTCGCGCTTGGTCGTTGTGGCTATCGCCAACACCATGGATCTCCCCGAGCGAATGGTCATGAATAAAGTCGCCTCCAGAATGGGCTTGAGTCGGATGACATTCCAACCGTACACGTTCCAAGTGAGTGTCTACAGCGTAAACGACAATTGGAACATTCACGACGTCTTCCGTCAAAACTGAAACTCTTCATTCTCTTGTCAGGAACTGCAACAAATAGTCAAGGCCCGTCTCATCGGTTTGGAGCTCATGGATCCAGACGCCGTCCAGTTCATCTCACGGAAAGTGGCGGCCTTGTCGGGAGACGCCCGGAGAGCTTTGGACGTATGCCGTCGCGCCGTCGAACTTTCCGGAAGTTGCGGTGACGTTCAAGCTTCCCCGAGCAAGAGAGCGAAAAAGTATGCCGTTACCATGGTCCACGTCAATATGGCTGTGAAGGAAATGTTCACGTCGAGTAAAATAGTGGCCATGCAAGCCCTCAGCTTCCATGAAAAGCTCGCTCTCCGGGCTATAGTCGCTGAATTCCGCCGCACCGGCGTAGAAGATTGCGTCTTCCACAAAGTTAATTCACAGTACTTGACTCTGGCTCGCTTGGAAGGCGTAGCCCCACTGAGAACCTCTTTGCTCAGCAGAGTCCTTGCCAAGATGGCTTCGTCTAGATTGTTGATATTGAGTGATCCTAGGAACGATTTCCAACAAAAAATTAGTTTGAACGCCACTGCCGACGATGTAAACTTCGCCCTCCGAGAGCAGAACGATTGCGACGACTGAGTTGGATGAACATTCCATATTGTCAGAGGAGTTTGTATGCCGCTTGAAAAAGCAGTGAAATTGACTGTATTGAAGAATTTGACCTCAAGCGGGTAGACCTCATGTGTCAGTGCAAGCTAAATACAAGTCTATGTTTAGGATGATGATGATTTGTTATCTCTACCGAGGATGCGTTTCGAAGTTTTGTACTTGATGGTAAATGTGGGACTTCCTTACACGGCTAAACAATAAGTTTGAGAAGTGTCAACGAAGAGGAGTTAAATCATGGCTCATTCTGCCAGAGCCTTCAGGCATCAATAGTTTACTTCCCACAGATCAATATTCGATCCTAACTTCTTCGCAGAGAGCCTGTGTCTTTTATTGAGTCCTACTCCGAGCTTCGGGACGCGTCGGTAATTGTCAAAATCGATTTCCTAAAATTTCCATGTTAAAAATCCCATATGAAAGTCAAAAATTCGGATTTTAGACGACGAAAATGTTGATTTGAGCCACCAGCTCATATTTTGCCTGTACTATTTTATGGTTGGAAACATCTCTATGCGGTACCGGCATGCAAAACAAAATGAGAAGTATTTCCGGCCACTCACTGTGGAGCGTGCCGCGGGATTCTCTCAATGTTTCTCGATCCGGAAACTTCTTCCATTGACGGAGTCTTCCCAATCGGGCTCAGTTCTCGCCTTTCGCCCTTTGACGTTTTCTAAAATAAGCGCGCCGTTACCGACATCCATCGGATTCTCGTCAGAATGGACATCACTCTCGGTAACGTTCCTCCTCACTCACCCGTCTTAGATTCTCTCCACTTCTCCGTTCCACGCTTTTTTCACCCAACGACCACTCTTGTTTAGTTGCCAAGCTCAACCGCAGTGCGAGTATAGGAATCTGTAATCAGGAGAAGTTTGTCGTGCTCATGGAAGGGATTCACTCATCTCGTTGATACCTCGGTCGTCGCACAGATAGCTCCGTTGATCGAATTTTTCCTTCCGCAATCGTCGGCTCGACGATGCATCGAGAAGAATCCTCAAGAGTTTGTTCGATCTCACATTGGAAACTTATCTTCCGTTGTCTGTGGATAGTTTTGAAAAAATCTTGTCTGGTACGATGGCTCCTTCCTGGCATCTTCCTGATGACGGTACTCAAAGAGGTGAGGTGAATTCTAGAACAAGTAGAATGACTCTTCGGAATAGGGAATTTTCCGCGCTAAGGTGTGAGAATCGACAGATACAGGACACTCGAGCTTACCATCACTTTTGTCGAACCTCCTAACACTTCTCGGGAATACTGACCTTCGGAATCCTGCAGAGTTCCACTGCGAAATGTGATTTCCGATGGTTTTAAAACCACCAATGAAATATCGCGAGAAACCCAACACCAAGTGACTTATATCGATCGAGTGCCGGTTGCGATCATGACATGAGAGTTACCGTCAATTGGAGCGAAGTTCGCAGCATGAATTCAAATCCATCTGCCTCAACGAACTGAAAGAATTCAGATCTAATGTGGCGGAACTTTCACGCCATCACACATCGCTGACAAATTCCAGCGCCAGAACAATAGCGTTTCCCAACAAGTTGATATAAATTTTACAATGAGCTACATCTCTTTAATCTAAACATTGAGATAATCCCTCATTATCGGCACGAGGGCAATGGTTCCCCTTGGTGCCAGGCAGAGCTTTCTTATTAGAGCATTACAAAAGTTCCCGACCTCTATTTCCAATCGACGGTATCTTGGAAGTTAGCTCATCTGCATGTGGAAGGCTGTTGTTAATGCAGTGTATGTGAGAGAAATTTTGGAAAATTATTCGCGAAAACGGCCTAGAATCGATAGTTTCGCCATTTTCGCAACCAGCCGCACCAGTCGACCGCGACCTCAGATTTGTTATCATCATGTGGAAGCTGACAAAACTCTACGCCGATCATCTTGTTTAGGATTTTTGAGCGACTCATCCAAAACGAGATTTCATCGATTCAAAGAATGGGCCGAGAACTTTTGCAATGATGCAATTGGATTAATTGACGGCAAAGTTGAAGAGCCCGCGAGATCGATGGACTGTGCAGCGGTTTCTCGCGCGACGTCCTACAGGATGGCTTAGAGATCGACCCCTATTTCCGAACGGATTCAGCATTGAGGAGAGCAGAGCGGAGTGTTGAACATTTCTAAACTTCATCTTCTCATTTTTTGATTGACAAATATTCGCGAAGAAGGCCGGTTTCTAAGCGATGTCTCATAGTCGTTCAAAAGCACGTACACTATTTCTTGGAGCTCCAGGCAGTGGCGAGATAATCTGAAAAACAGAAGAGGAAAAGGGGTTTCTCCGAACCTCTGGGAACGGGGGTCGGCATTTCGACGTGCACTCTGTCCCCCTAGTAGGCTAGTTCCTCACACATGTGCATCGATTGAAATTCAGCGGGAGTCTCAAATATAGCGGATGCGGATTCGGAACTTCAAAAATCCAATTCGACGGCTGCGTGCACCGGATACTGGTTGCGTTTGAGAGACGAAAATCTGAAAGGGATTCGAAATGAGTCCGTCTGAATATGTATCGTTCTCCGTGGACACTTGCTAAATGATCGATTTCCCTCCTAAACAGGTGATGGCCTACCAAGTCGGTATCCTGACAGCGAAATTCTACCCAGTTTTGGCTAAACAAGAGCAGGAGGAATTTTTCGAGCTGTTGCTTAGCGCTACTGGTATCGTTACGGTCATGGCTTTGGTGAAATCGCTCCTCACCTATATTGTGGCGGCAACTAGCATCGTTTGGAGGAAGGCTTTCACGAGTCAAATCCATTCGAAGTACTTCAATGCAAACAACTTTTACAAGGTGATTCCATCTGATGCAACAAATGAGTACATCCAGTGGCATAACCAGGGAGGGGAGGGGAGGGCGGTCCACCCCGGGCGGCACATTTCTGGAGGCGTTTTGGTTTCTTTTTCTGTTTTTCTTTTTAATACCGTTTCCTCCTGGGCGCAGAAAGGCAAAATTTCAGGGTTCCCGGCATATAACCACGTTACGCCCCTCACTACATCAACGAATCTCTTTTTCCTGTTGAATTCGCCCCGGAAACCGAAGCGATTGCTTGAGATTGTTACCCCGGGGTGTTGCCCTACGCCAGTGTGCTCGGTATGTCTTTCACATTTACGGGATAACAAAATTAGATGTGTTCAGGTTAACTGTTTGGAAATTGTCACCAATCCGGACCAGCGAATCACGCAGGACGTCAAAGAGTTCTGCGAAAAATTCTGTGAAGCGGTGCCACCATTACTGATCTCGCCCTTTCTCATTTTGTAAGATATTTCGAGTTTGAATTGCTCTCGAGAGCGTCAAATGAGCTTCAGCACTCAATCCTACCTTCTTTCATCCTCAGATACTATTCTTATCAGTCTGTGACAATCACCGGAAGCTATTTGAGCCCCGTAATCGTTTTGGTTTTCGCCATTCTGTGTAGTATATTGAACAAAGTGAGTTAAAAACAGCTTTTTATCCAATGACGCGGTTCATTTTCGTAATCAGTGAGAATTCGAATTCCCACCAGGTATTCATGACTCCAATAGTGGACAAGCTGTGCGAGAATCAACAAAGAGATGGAGCTTTCCGAAAGCAACACCTTGAAGTGTCGACGAACGCTGAAAACATTGCTTTCATCCGCCATGCTGATAAAGCGGAATTGAGGCAATCAGAAAAACTTCTCAGTAAATTAATCCAAGTAAGCTCAATGTGAGAAAATCTGTTCGGAATTGATTTCTCCATCCACACATCAGACCCGATTCCGGAAGTATTCCAGGTAGAGGAGGGGAATTCCCGGACCCTCCCCTATGGGATTCCCATCCGGGCTCCGTAGACTTATGTTTCTTGAATTTTCCGACTTCAGACTCAACATGCGGTTGCTGTTCGCAGTTTGCTGCTCGACATGGCGCTGAATTGGTCGAGCTACTTCTACGCGATTCTCTCCTTCATTATCGCCGCTATTCCGATATTTGCTGGAGTCTACAAGGATGTCAAGCCAGCCGATCTATCTGGTATCATTTCAAAGAATACGTTCATCACGATGTACCTCTCGTCCTCCTTCACGGATCTTCTCAGAGTCGCTCAGAATCTTGTGAGTGGAAGCAACACGCGCTTCCGATTTCGAAATTGCGATCGTTGATCGAAGCAGATAGCTTCACGAGGAAAGGATTCAGGTTACAGTCGAGGCGATGGTCAGGCGTGTTACCTTACTCATGGATTCCTTCGATGGATATAACTTTTCCGTTCGGGACGAGAAAAACGGGGAGCCGATGTTCAAACTCAACAACGTCTCCGTTGCGACTCCTTCAGGTACTTTTCTCGGGACATTGTTCTCTGTGGACGTTCTAGAAAATGAATAACTCCCACCGTTAATTCTCTTCCAGGAACGATGTTGGTGGACAACCTAACCATGAAGATTTCGTGTTCGCGAAACATCCTTATCACCGGACCGAGCAGTGTGGGCAAGACCTCTCTGTTTCGCGTGCTGCGCGGTTTCTGGAAACCAGCCTCGGGCAGTGTTTCGTTTGAAGGTACCGAATCGATGTTCAAGAATGCTCGCAATCGATCTCAGACCGACACGCATACACGAGCCAATTTCAACCGTTCGCAATGGTTTCAGGGAGCAAGGATCTTGTCTTGTTTGTTACCCCGAGAACTTTCCTTGGGAGTAGCTGCGGCACATTGAGGGAAGCGGTCACTTATCCAGCGGAGGGATGCGTTGCATCCGAGGAGGAGGTCTGTTGAAAAAGGATTTACACCTTCTTGGGTCGTTCCAAGACCATGGACTCTTGGTTGACAGCGAGTTTGGCGAGCATGACACAATGATTATCACGACAACAAAACCACAACAACAGATCAATTTAATGACTTTCTCATGTTGGTCACAGATTCTCGATTGCCTCTTCGTCCTCAATTTGACGCATCTTCTCCAAAGCAACGGCGACCTGGACGCTCCGATATCCGAAAGCACACTGGACGCACTTTCTCCTGGCGAGAAGCAGAGGCTCGTGCTCTGCAGGATTTTAGTTAGAAAACCAAGGTTTGGCACCGGTAGTCGACGACGAGTTCTCCAAATATCCAATCCGAACTTAGTAAGTTATTCCCGCATGTCATTTGTAGACACATCGTCTGGAGTATTCTTCATCATTGCAGTCTCGCTCTCATCGACGAAGCCTTTAATTCTTTGGATCAAGCCGTGGTCGGTGAATTCTTCCGGAGATGCCAGTCCCAGAATACTACCCTGGTTACGATATCTCACCAAGTTGATAACCTTTCGCCGTTCCACCATGATCTACTCACGCTCCAGACGGGCGGTGCGTGGTGCTTGACGCAACTCCGATGAAACGTGGACAGATGAGGTGATAGGAATTGGACAACACATGTCAGAATGATTATTTTAGTTAAGGTTGACCTTGAATTGACAACTAAATATCCGATATTCTGGGGACGATTTGACGGCTCTTGAATGTATTGAAGCTCCTCTATCTTTCGATAACTTCCCGTTCCTCCATGGTTCCCCTGTCGAACTATGCAAAACATGTAGTATCATCCTCTGATTTGTAGATCTTGATGAATGGAGGATTGGGGACGATCCACGGCCTAGCTGTTTTCCATGTATGCGGTGATTCTGTCTCGTATTTAGTTCACATTTTCCCCCATACTGTAAGTGTTTCCCACATGGAATGATTGTTCTTTGATTAGCGCGAACCGGGTGCATTTTTGCGCTGGACTCGATTGTGGCAATTCTCGTTCACTTTTCGTGTCGGTCGACGGATGTCTCACCTCTGATCTGGTCTTTTCCCAAAGAGTTGGACCAAACTTACCGGCAGACGCATGTCAAGGTATCACGGTGATCAGCCGTGGCGTGTTGTGAAGAGGTAGCGCGCCGCCGGCGAGGGGAAGGTGCACAGTTCAGGACTTCTCCTGCAACCGAAACGAAACGCTCCGGATAGAGAACTGAAAATTTACGGAAACGATTTCAAGCCGCGTCCGGAACCTCAGAGTTACCTCCCCATCGCAGCCGGAGGTTGATAATTTCCTTAAAGCCACATAGGTGTCCTATCCACTGACCGCACCGATTTTTTCCTGCAATGATACTTCATGATCGTCAAAAAATGACATTGAAAACAACCGATTCAATGGAAGCTCATGGGTTTCGTGAAGTATTGTCACGAATCTATCACGACTGGGAATGGTTCACCGATAGTTTAGCGCGCCAGTTGGAAACTAATGTCGTTGACGCAATGATGCTTTTTCTTAGTGTGTGTCTTCGTCTTCCCCGGAGACCAGAGTCAATGCCACACTCTTGAAAGTCGGACAAAAGCTCTACGAAGGTTTCCGCGGAGCATTTGTATGATTCGCGACGTCAGACCTGTGCAACCTTCTCCCGGATTCCTTGCTCCCTTCCCACGGTTGTGCCCCGATGAAGCCCACCCAGAGCTGCGCGCCGTAGCCGTTTAGGCGGCGGCGCCTCGAAAAAATGGCAGCGGCGGCGGCGCGCCGCGTTACGCCGCCGTGGCGCAAACGCCGGGGCGCCGTGGCTCAGGGACCCGTCGTATCTCAGCTTTCATGCGAGCGGTGCTCAGACTGTTTCAGACCACTCGTCTGCTGAAATAGGGCGCCCTTTTACGAAGAGAGTCAGAGAGATATGGTATACTAGAGAAAAACTGCATAGTACCAATAATTGCGAGATAAACTCTATGTATTGTTCGAGAGACCGATACACGAGCATGTTGGAATGGAAGTTCAGTATTTTCTTGTTCCGAACAGCTCATGTATACCTCAGCTAAAGCATGATAGGAATTTCCCCCCGGCTATGACGATTAGGACCTGATGACTCCAAGATCAGGTTCTTCGAGTGCATTCATGGCGCCGGGCGGCGTGGCGCGTGCGCCGCACCGGCGTGCTCATCTTGACGTGACGGCGGCGGCGGCGGGGTCGGAACCTCGGCGGCGCGGCGCGGCGCGNTTCTTCACCTGGACTCATTTTTGAGAGAGTTAGATCAGATAAAAGTCGGAGGGAAGCCGATTTCGAAGTCCATCTCCATAGCCAAAAGTGCGGGCTGTCGAGTTCTACAATAATAATCTGCGAAAATCACGAAATCGAAAATTTTGAAGTTGTGCCGTTTTGGATCTCGGCTCTTCAATTGCGAGATAAACTGTATGTATTGTTCGAGAGACCGATATACGAGCATGTTGGAATGGAAATTCAGTATTTTCTTGCTCCGAACAGCTCATGTATACCTCAGCTAAAGCATGATAGGAATTTCCCCCCGGCTATGACGATTAGGACCTGATGACTCCAAGATCAGCTTCTTCGAGTGCATTCATGGCGCCGGGCGGCGTGCTCATCTTGACGTGACGGCGGCGGCGGCGGGGTCGGAACCTCGGCGGCGCGGCGCGGCGCGCCGGCGTTTTCGCAGCGCGGCGCACAGCTCTGAGCTCACCTCAGGAGTAAGGACCAGCATGGCTAAACGGGTGGTGGTCGACGTGCTATGACGGCGTGCTATGTGTGAGATTTTTCGCGAGTGCTCACGGATGTCGGCTTTGTGTATCGATGCTTGAGGACCAGAGGAATCGGAGATGAAGATTCCTAGGCCAGCAACCCGACCACGGCGACGTGGAGAGTGTGGGAGCAAGTTTCGAGCAATCCTGAGAAATATTCTGGCAATCTGTTCAGTATTTCGGAGCTTCGGAATTCAGGAATCATTCATTGTTCGCTAGGACTGGCAATTTTATGCAAATTTTCATGTATATATGCATAATGTTTTGCTGTTCCCAACATGTACTTTCGCATTTGAGCGCGGATTCGGAAATCTTCTCCCAGATTCCGAAGCGATTCCTCCGTTTTTGGTTCGCGGAAACACTTCGAGATTCTTCTGAGAAAAATTATCGCGAATTTCTTGAAAGTTAGAAGCACTGTGTCGACGTTCTATGCGATCAGCATTTTCTAACAGATTGAATCGGGTCAAGCTTCTTACATATTGTTCGCCGTTGCATCTCATCTTATCAAGTTGTTTCATATTCTTCTCGGCTCCATTGATCACCATCTATCAATTCAAAAACATGCATATGCATTGAATGATGCGTCGATGGAGAATAAACTCATTGATAATGAGAAGAGCTTGGAAGTTTAGGCATTATTCATTAATCAGCCTCCATCAATCCATGGATAAATTGATCGGAGGTTGATTACTTCGATGATATTTATCCAACGAAGTCATGGGCTGGAATAATCAGGCACTATTTCACTAAACATCCATCAATTCATATTGATTGATGGAGTTCAAGAATGATTAATGCCTAAACTTCAAAGCTCTAATAATGAGCTACAGCCGTTATAGTGTGGAGTATTCGGAGATTATTTATCAACCTGTACATCTAGTAACATCGATCGGTGGAGAATCATGATGGCCATAAAAGGTACGGTTTCTACATCGAGATAGGAAAACTCGATGATTGTGGTTGAAACAATTTTTGAGGAGTTCGACCGCTCGGTGACGATGCTTCCCGGTTATCAACTTCTTCTCAGATTCCAATCCGAGCCTATCCACAGCATGCGACAATTGTGATCGTATGAATCGTAGATCAATCAATCATGCTCTTCATTGGATTTGAGTTGATGTGCTGCGTGATTGTGCGAACCAAACCACGCCACTCATCACGAACTTGCAGTTTGATCTGGAGCCAGGCAGTACGATCGTTTGCACCCTCCAAGACGAATGATCGGATCGATGCAAGTATTTCATACGACTAGCTGCTAGCATCGTCGAGAGATGTATGACCATATCGATCTGCTCACCGCGAAATGAAAAAAACGAAAGCATAAGGACCCGTGTCGCAAACAATTCTGCGGAACTTCTTTTCAGGCTTCCTGTTTTTCTAAACATTCAGAGAACATTGAATTGCATTCGAACGAACTTTTTTGGACAGCTGATGGTATCTCCAGAGTTCCATGCTTTCCAAAGATATCGTATCATCGCCATGGAACAAAGAGAAACGAGTTCAACTCTATGGGAGTGAGTTGCCGTCTGGCAGCGGCTGTACTATGCCGGGGAGAACATGAGACACGATCATCTACGAACACTCGAACATGTAACACCGACAGCATCTGTGGATCGGTGGGTTTCGAACCGTCCATGGCATTGGTTCGACTCTGGGGAGGAGTCTACACCACTTCTCACTCCGCGCCTCATTTGGGGAGCTTTCGTGTATCGCCGATGCTGGTGCTTTTCTGGCTAACCTTGAGTCAGCCTCGAGAACCTACATTTAGTTAGGTTGGAGTTTTTCTTCTTGTCGATCTCAATCTCGAAATCGCTTCATGAACATGCGCTCCACCGCCGCCACAGTGGCTTTGAATAGAGATCCACTTTGGAGCGACCGGCTATGCTTCCGAGTCGAACTTCTTCCGGTTTTGTTGAATCTTCGCATCATCGTATTCGATATTTGGATCTGGTTTCGAAGTTTGTGAATTACAAAATTCAAGGGATTCGAGACGATCGGTTTTCTTCGCCAATAATGGAACGTTTCAGAGGGTAATTATGGAGCGAATCAGGAATTGAAACAGATGAGCAGCCAGCACGCAAACCAACCGGTGAGGTAGCTTGTCACTCATCCATCCATCTATTTTCTCACTCACTCATTCATTCATTCATTCGTTCAGTTGGTTAGTAGCACTCAAATTTGATTGCATTAAGCGTTCACCGTGGCCGGCCCTGTCTCCAGTCGGCCCGCCTGACTGCCAGCTTCAGAGCGAACCAACACGGCTTGGTTACATCGATGTCCAACTAGTATTTAGTGAGGTCAGCTCCCCTCGATTCCAAAAAGGTCCACCTAGCCCAAACGTGATCTGTGTCCCTACAGCGAGTTCTTCGAGCTTGGCCCGCGGTCGTTTCATGCATAATTTCGAATTTCTCGAAGCGTGAAAATCGTTCGGGAAACCTTGAAGAAGCTCGTCTGGAATGAGGTTCGACTGTCGGACGGAGAATACAGTTGGGTCGTCTCACAGAACAGCGTTTCGTGCCGGGACTGCTTGTAACTCTCGTGAATGCAATTATTGCCGATGCCATGGAGACCGAGCTGGAAAAAAATAGTCGATATTATCTTTCCTGGGATATTGACGAACTATCCGCACGCGTTACAGCAAATGAGCGAACGGACGGATGAATTCCGACCGATGAACTACTTATTGCCGGAGACATTGATCCATCAAGAACGAAAATTAATCAAAATTAACGAGTTTCGCTCGCTCGCTCGCTCGCTCGCTGGATTCGAATCGGATGTTGCTTCCATCGAGAAATTCGCTGAGGCGAAACGAGCTCAAAGTTGAAATTTTCAAAAGTTTTTTTCGGCGTCTCGTCACAAGTTGATTCATTTGCTAGCGGGAGAAATGTATGATCGCCCTCTTCCTCGGAGCCCGACGTAGTTTCTTGACGGAGACGAATGGTCGGCCTTTTCGCCGTTCTCGTAAATTACTTTATTCCTCAGGGAAGAATTTCAAGCAAAAACTACAAGCAGAAAACTTTTCTGAGACTGTCGGAGTTACGCTCCACCATGGCAGCCACTCAGTCGCTCGCTCGGCGCAGCAGCTTACGCCGGAGATGCGCGTTAGGGATCACCTCCTCGGAATGACGAAACGTCGTTCGAAATCGAGCAAATTATGCCATGTCGGAAAGCAAGAGTTCGAACGCCAGGATTTTCTGTTCAGATTTCAGAATTGATTTCGATTTGGTTGAGATTCTGCAGAGAAGTTTTGCACCGATTATTTTTTTGGTGTTCAAGAACAACATGTCGCTCGTTGGGCTCGATCACAGACAGGAAAATGGGTCGGCGAATAGTTTGGTGGGTAAGCGAGCACGAAACTACCCCGACAGGTTTGTGTGCTCGAGAAAGAGCCCGCGCGGCGAGTTTGTTGTGTACAGAGAGCATCGGAGAATGCAGTTATTCGTCGCAGAAGTCAGCCGCAGCAGCAGCAGCAGAAAAAGAATAAAGAGTACGTAGCATAAGAGAGAAATAGGCATAGTCTAGAAATCACACTAGGAACTAAGTGATCAATCAGGGCTTCATCTGGCGACCGACGTCTCAATCGATGCCTTGCTACAAGAACTTGGCTGAGCAGAGAGTCTTCGAGAAGAATGGCGAACGCGGCACGCAGAGAGCGCTAGGTACTCCGTCTTCGGATGACAACACGCTATATTCACTGGGGGGACAGGGGTTCCAGCAGGGGATTCCCGTCAGGGGTCTCCGGAGAGGAGAGGGCGGCCTGCCTGCCTGCCTGCCTGCCTGCTTGCCGGTTTCGCGGCCCTGCTCGAGTCACCGGCAGGAAGGCGAGCGGGGATCCACACGGCCCGAGGTCCCCCGTAGGGCCTGGCCCCGAGCCTCCCCTGCCATTCTTTCCCATCCGGGGTGGGGCTGCACTTTCGCATTTTCTCGCCCGATCACCTTGTTCTTGCTCCTTTTTTCGTTCGTTCGTTCGTGTCTTGATTTCTCTCGTGGGGATGGCCTCAAACTAGACTTTTGAAAAGCTATCTACGGAAACCCTCATCGACGCCTGAGATGCGAAACGCTCGACTACTGGGAGGAGAAGAAGAGGTTCTTTCTCCGCGAATGGAAAACCTCCAAAATGAATTCTTTGAAGATTCTAGACGTCGCAATGCTTACGGCTTCCAGAGAAGTTTCTTTCCGACCGTCGTCGGATATAGGAAGGAAGTGTCTTCGAGCAACAAGTTCTGTTCGTCTCCTCCCGATTCTGTCTGTACAAACGGCAGATGGTCCCGGATCCGGACAAAACCGAAGTCGCCCATGTAGCTGAATTGTATCACACTCATTGCCTTGGAAAGCTTTGCTGAGCGTGATGATGCGGGATTCCTCATCCATGGGTCAAAGGTATTGTCAAAGTTCAAGTTTCTCGAGTGCTAATTATTACAAAGTCACTCATTCTGGTTTTTGTCGTGCCTAGTTTCAGCTTCTGGCTGAAAGTTCTTCTCACACAATAATCGAAGACACATGAGTGGTGGCTGTTGTTCACCATTCGTATGCGTCGTCCGCCCCTGATGATGTTGTTGTTCCCCAATTAAGAGAACTTCTGACTGAAACAGCGACGCCAGCGGTGACGGCGGCAACTTGAAATGTTTTTGTCCGCTTGGATGCAGTGCGACTCTGGACTGCTGCTGCTGCTTCCCAAGCAGCAACGCGAGGTGATCCCACCGCCCATCAAGATCTGGCTTTTGCTTTTTCTAAGGGTTTTTCTTTTCCTCGATGATTATGAATTCACTCTGTTCTGATGTGTCTAATTGAAATGCAACTCCTCGGTCGACCTGGACGCTGGCGCTAGCTACCTGGCCGTCCCCACGTTTGCACGGAACAATGAAACAACGACTCAAAGCGGTGGCGACTCGGGTTTCGAAGACCACAGAGAACAAAGCGTTGAGGGCGGAGGGAAAGCGTTGTCACCGGTCCGAACGTCCGTCAGTTCGTCAAGTAGCCCGTCCGCCTGGCTGGCTGGTTCATCCATCCATCCATCCATCCATCCATCCATTCATCCGTTCGTCCGTCCGTCACTCACTCAAAGCCATGAATAATGAAGTCGCCGTCGTCTCTGAGTTCTGGATTAGCACCATGCAGCCCTCGTTCTTTCGCAATGGCGCTCGCTCCCGTTGATCCGTGTCCGTGCGTGTGTTTTTACCGAAACACCTCACCGCTGTCGACGTCAGAACTGGAATGAAGTTGACTCTTTGTCTTTGTAGCCTCGAAATGACAACAAACCGTCAAACTATGGCACCTCGCAATCGAGCACCTCAGTTTCATTTTCGGAGCAGATGTCGGATTTCGGAGGTTCTGCTCCATATTTTGCCATCTGATATCTTCGAAAACTAAGGTTTTCATTTTTTCCAAGACGAAGATATAACTCATTGGATGCTGCTACGAGGAAGAAAAGTATGAACATTCCGAGGACGCTTTCTGGAAATTCTGTGACATAATGCGGACTTTCTTTCGTCCATAATGAGAGGCTTCCATGGTAGGATTGACGCGGCATCAAATGTTCTACGGTCATTATACATGTAGTTACACGCCGCTGTTGCCTCCAGCGAATGTTGACTCCGTTCGAGGGCAGACAGATACCGAAGATGGAGGCAGTACTTCTACTTCGGCGGTGGTTCGGTAGAACTTGTTCGGGAATCTGGAGACGGCGAGGTCGCCTTCTGGGGCACGCAGCTAGCAGCCGATGACGAATCGACAAATAATGGTCGCTTGCCGATGTAACAATCTTCCTCGTATAGATGTTTCGATCCTGGCCTGAGTAATCGGTCGACGCCGACCTGGTGGCGGATTCTGCAGCAAGCAAGCAAGCAAGCATGCAGCATCGGCTCCGCTGCCGCCGCTGTGTTACCAAGTCGGGCACAAACACGCGGGTCTCTAATTTTTCTCGGTGCGTTGCAAAAAGACATGCGACCAACAAGAATACGAAGGAGAAAGAACAACGTTTTGTTTTAACATCGGAGTCAATTGTTTGCGGCGCAGTTGTAGAACTACGATAGCGATCTTTCTCTGCTATGAATCGCGGCCGGTACGCTCCGTCCGATGTTTCGTGGGTACGTGGAAACTCGCTACGGTCACGACATGGCACCGCCATCGCACGAAACGAGAAAATTCAACGTTCGCTGATATTTTGAGAAACTCCCCGATCTGGAAGCTCCGAGAAATGCCGGTGAATCGAATGAACTCCGAGCATGGAACATTTTCGCGGTGAAGTACATCAGAGTGAATCTCGACGTGCTCCTGAGAGTGGGTTTCAACCAAGTGCAAGGCCTGGAACCCGGGTTTGATTTCTCAGCGAGAGCACAGGATTACCGGAAAACCGCCGATCCTAGAAGTAGTTGGTCTTATTGTGCTCAGTGGACTCCATTTACACGTTTACTCAATTAGCTCACAGTCGATCCATCCTCAATCGGTCAATCATGAAATTTGATGAGGATCGAGCAAAGCCTTGAATCAGAACGCAACAATCGATCCATTTCGAAAACATCTTAATTGTTGCCGCGATGGAATCGTAGCCGAAACGAACTTGCTGCAGCTAGGGCCGAGGCCTTAGAGCTCCGGAATGTGTTTCACATGTCGACCGAGGATTCTACAAAAAGTATCCGGTCGGTCAGTCGGCTGTAATGTGGCGTGAAGATTGATCCGTGAAGATCGAACGCAAAATATTTCTAGCTCATTCAGACGGCGACTTTCTGCCGAAAATCAGCAGGACTCATTTTGATGAAGCGTTTTGAGCGATCCGTTTAGATAGAAAGGCCAGCAGAGTCTGTTTACCTACTAGCTAAACTTCCTACCTGCCAGCGCAGGTTGACTTCGAGCTTCCTACCGAACTGACAGCCATTCTATCACTCGTTCTCACGACCCTAACGCTTGCTTCATTCCTACAGACGTTCGCTCAAATGAACTCCGCATCAGAAAGTCAAGGCATGATATCATATTTGAACATCGAAACGAGTTTGCGATGGTTTTCCTTTAGAGATCGTTGGAATTTGTGTCTACGACACGGATCAGGAAAGGGAACACGCTCCAAATGAGAGAGTTTCCTGACTGAACTTGCTTCCATCTTAAAATTAGTGCGATACTGCACCTTTTGCTTGGGATCGGATCCGAGAGGGATGAATCAGCAGGAAATAAACTCTCTTTTCTTTTCGGATGATATCAAAGTTGCTGTGGTTCCCATCCGTTCGGAGAATGGCTTCCGTTTCTCCGGGCACTCGCGGTGTTCTCCATGATCTTGAGTTTATGGATTTTGAATCATCGCTCGACTTTTTCGGTCTTCGTCGGTAACGCAGTGCGCTAACGACATATCCGTGAATGCGTGACAGAAAAAACAGCAGCCAACCTCCTAGCACCTGTCCCATGGCGAGCTCGCTTCGACGCTGCTTTCAGTTTCTGCTAATTGAGCTATTAAGTTTTGAAAAGTTGCTACGTTTTAATTTCTCTCCTCGTTCACCCCTGCATCATATTCACTGGTCGCCATCGTGTGTCATAGACATATTATTTATTGCTTCGTTCCCGTTCGGAAGTCAACGAAGCCTAAAGTTGGGAGAAACAGCACAAAAGCCTACCCCAGCCGGATTAGCGCCGACTGAGAAGAGGAACACTTTTGTAGTAAATTCAGAGAACAAATAAGAAAATATTGATTCAATGGCTTTCTGGAATGGAGACCGCTTTCTCGTTAGTTAGAATCATTGATTCAAGGATGTGATCCAAGAACTTTTAGCGCGAAGTCGAGAGGTCCCTAGGGCTCTCGGGTCGAATTCCGCCTCAGATCGCATCAGAATCATCATTACTTAAAACATAGTCGTTGCCTGCGCCGGCCGCGGCCGTCGATCCGATGATGATTTCGTTTTAAAAGGCAAGGCAGTCAGGGTGCATCTCTGGAGAGTTGCGCAGTAGGTCCTATACAAACTCTGGTTCGTTTTCTCGTTCGTTCTTCAAGGAACGGAGAGAACCGTGTGAAAACACAGAAGTCGTGACTCTTCCCTATCGAAACTCGTCGTCCGTATGATCATGATCCAGTGCCGAACAGAAATCGATGCTCAAACGTGAACTGAGACCGAATTAATCGTGAGCGACCCGTTTTGATTATGTTCCGCCGAGTCACAGTCGATTCGAAGCTCCCTCAAATTACTGTTTGATCCGAAGCTTTGAAGTTCGAGGCTTTTTATTCAACCGGAGAGTTTTTCTGAAGGATTCCATCAAATATTCAACGGAAAACATACACCATAAGTCAAGTTGCTTCCGGTTGTTAATGTGGGAACATCAGCAAAGCGGTTTTCGCTCGTGGGATCGGCAAGAAAGATCAGTTTCGACTAGTTTTGAGAACATGTTTCTGACCGTTTTCAGGACCGATGCCCGTGGATTGGAGGGCGAGTCGCGGAGCAGAGTTTTCAATTAGAAAAAAATGCCGAATGAATCTAGCAAGCGCTCGAAGTTTTAACAAACAAGGAAAACGTGAGTTCACAAAATGTGTTCGTATTTATCACATGCTGATGTCCGCGGGGACGTGCTCACATCACTTCACGTTCCAGCGCATCGGTGAATACACGCTCCGAATGGCGCTCACGTCAGCAACGTTAGGTGGGGCGCGTGCGTGCATGCATGCAGCTAGTTTGCATGACACGCCTCTCTGCCACATTCTGCAATGTTTTTCACCTGTCACATCTCTTCCTATTGGAGCAACGAGTCGTTTGTTGAAGGCGTTTCCATTTTCGCTCTTTCGCTAAGCAGTCCACTGTAGAGAATCGATCCTGTGACGAGGCAGACGGTCAAAATACTGTGCAGGCTTTCCAAGTTCTTCAGGTGACCTTTGAAGCCTCTTCGGTCCATCTCCCAATCCATCGTTTCACACCCATGAAGACTTCTAATTATTTGCACGTAGCTCCAACGGGTCTCTGTATCTCAAGTGTATCATTAAATCATCTGCGTGTCGAGCACGGCCCGTCTCTGCACGCAACCGGACGAACAATCCATTTTTTTATGTTTCTCATTCTCATTCTTGCTCGAATTCGCTTCACGGAAGACGAACCTGTATCATTGGACACAGCGCCGTTCCAATCGTTGTTTTGTTTCCCATAAATATATCGTCTCTTTTCATGAATCGGAATCAAAGCCTGGAAGTTTAGGCGAAATTCCCAAATTACCTAGAATGTCCAAATCGCCTGAACTTCCTCAAATGCTTAAATTCCTCATGAAGTGCCCAAACTTAGCCTAATTTTTCTTGCTCAAGTTGCCTCTAAACTCGAAACTCTTGATTGAAGTGCAGTGGATGCAGGGATTCGACATCGGCGTCCTGGAGCTGAATTCATTTTGCACAAGATCAAACAATCGTTGTCGACATACTTTTTGGAACGGGTGGACGGAAACTTTGGAAGTCGTCTTCCGTTCGACATGGCTAAGCCTGCTTTTTCCATAAAAGCGTCTTTCGGTCAATTCAAAACGCGGCGACGTCCAATAAACCTCACGACCACCGAATCCGCTCGTCGGCGATTTGAATACCCAGACCATAGAGGAAAATATTGCTAACACTTGATGAACGATGCTTCTGTCTCCAAGAGGCAACTGGCACCCTGGGTTCTTTTTGTGTTCTTTCAGTAGCTTTTTTTTTTCAATGTTTGGGAATCCACCAAGACGGGGCGCTCTGCGGTGGCACTGTTGCGCGTCTTTTCCGTTCGGGTCTAGATCTTTTTTTTCTTTTCTTGTGCATCATTAAATTGACAAAAGCAAAGACCATTAATTTTCGTGCTGCTGTGAATCCGGCCGCCGTGGAACGCTGTTACAACTTTATTTATCATCGGACTGACTTCGCTGATGAAGACGCCACCGGCAGAAAAGGCAACGACAACGACGACTCCATAAGCCACGAAGCGACTCCCCGACGGAATCGCTGCACACGATTACGGTCCGACTCAGAAGTGAAGTAATCAAACGAAAACAGAGTTCGGCTCTAAATGTAGATTTTCCTCGTGTCTCACACGAACAAGCAGAGTCCTGAGTCTATCATTACGAGCGAAACATGTTGGAATTGGAAGACGGATGAAGCAGATGGATCAAAGCTGGAGCATTGCGCCCTGTGGGCTGTAAAATTATCAGTTACCGCATTTGAATGGAACAACAATACTCAACGGAATTCTTTCCGCTGACGTCGGACGGTGAATAGCTGCTGATTCAAAAGCGAGAATTCGAGACCATCTGGATACACATGAAAGCCGCGTGTTAGCACGGGCGGCGGCTGCGCGAGCAAGCATGTGAGAGACCCTTCAGAGAGGCTTTCGTGAGCGTAACGCCCAATGTGGCAAACGTAATGGCAAATAGCGTAAAAAGCGTCGCATTCTCCGTTCACCTGTTTTGTGTTCACTTTGGCTTTTCTTCACTGTCTAACTAAGTCGTCAGAACGTCGTTGTTGGAGTACGCATCGAATCGGAGCGGACACGTTTCCGCAATATCAATCTCACATCAAACGTCGAGATGTCGTAGCGCTTTCAAATTCACATATTTCAGATGTTAAATCACGTTGGATATCGAATGAAGGGGGGGGGGGAAATCTCATCCCTCGAGCCGACGGACGAACCGGTAGATTTCTGGGTTGGCGGGAGATCTACTTTCGTTGAGGAAAAACGACTGAATCCACTCGATGTCTCTCGACGTGGTTTGATGGTTCAGCAAACATAGAAGAGCGAAGAGACACTTGATCCCAACGAGCAAGAAAATTAATGGATTCTGCTCTTCAGAAGCTTCGTCCCGGTCTTGTCGCCGTTGTCCGCCAGCGGCTTCATCGCCTCGCCACTCACAAGTTGTTTTCTGGTCCCTCAGTATGGTATTACGTCCGGTGATGAAAACTAGCTAATCGCATTCAGCAACGCTATTCACGTTCATATTTTGGTATTTTTTTTTATTAGGAGCTCGGCTCGCAGTGCTTCATTATTTTTCACTAAACGTCCCATCTCTGTTTTCTCTCCGTGATGCTAGACCGACCTGACATCTTTGTTATCTCTGCCGGAGAAGAAAGAAAGAAACTCTCGTAGAAAAATGAAAAATGGTCAGACGTGCCCCTTTTAACAGCACTACTCACACGAGCTTTCACAAACACTAAACGGATTCGCGGAGCCGCCGGGGATACACGGGAGAGAAAAAAACAAAAACAAAATAAAAACAAATCAGATTTATGAAAGTAGCCATTTGCTCATAATTTTCCCGTAGAGGCCGACGACGTAATTGTGATGTTTCAATTTGTTCTCTTCATTTGCATTTAATCACCGTTTTCGCTGGTTTCCTATTTACTACAGCAAAAAATTCTGTTAACAGTGACCATGAAAAATGAGAACATGAAAAGGAAACCGTCCGCGTGTTTACTCTGAAAAAAACCGAAGGTGATGCTTTGAGTTGCTGCATTTCCAAATAAACGAGATTAGTTTCAGGAAGCCCCGTGGAGAAAGCGAACACAGTTTCCATGGATCGGTAACTGGGTGAGGATTCGTGAACTTACTCACTTATTCATAATCACTACCAACTTACTGGCACTACCGCCATCATCGTCGCATCAACACCGCTGGCGGGACTATATTACGAGAGCGAAGCAAAGCTGGGCAAGCCCTTCCACGCACCCACCACCTAACACGCCCGTTGTCTACTTCTCTGCTTGCCAGAGGGCTTACCTCCCTTACCCCCATCCATTCATCCCTTGCCTTCCCGTGGAGCTAATTTGCTATTGATAGCAAACCCCCTCGCGAAGCTAACAAGGCGCGCCTTATGAACAGCCCATTCTTCAACTTCCATTCTCAAGCCGGTGGGTTCAAGCTCTCCTGAATCGCTGAACTGGGCTCCGACGCCCCCCGCTAAGGACGAAAAGAACAATTCCAAGGAGGAGGTGTGCATTTTCAAACCGCGCGACGTTGAATTGTGATTCTTCGTCTCAGAAGACCCGCAGTTTCAAAGTACAAGAAACCCACTCGCTTGCCCACCTCGGCACCAGCATCCCTGATCAACAAGATCGTCTGGGCAAGCTTCGAAACTCGCTGCCCTGGACATCATCAGCTGCACCTTGCCGGTCCGTCCTCACCTTCTCCGCGTTAGCGGTGCGTTCATCTCCATCACTCATTCTCAAAATACAAATCGTCCTCCATCCATCCAATGTCTGTTCCGTCGGTTTGTCCATTGAACAGCAGCCACTCATCATCCCGAAGCCGCCCGAAGATTGAATGCTTAAGGTCTGCTTACCCGGCTCTGAAAAGAGCAGCAACAATGCCGCGACTCAATGTTTCGAAAAGTTTTTTTTTTTTCTTGTCGATCGGCTGTCAATTCAATGAAGCTGTCCTCGAGTATCATCGCGAGCTTCTTTTGAACTTGGCCATCGTCGTGGGATGATCAAGATCATCGCACTGTCAAAGCAAACTTCTGGCGGAATAGCTCCGTGAGATTCTTGCCACGAGGCGGTGGGCTCGTGGTATACCACTTAAAACATATCTTGTTCTGTGCACAATCGTGCCAAAGAGAAATCCGCGCATGCGCTGCGAAATAAGTCCGTTAATACAAGCCCAATGAGTTTGATTCGCAATAATATTCTTGTGTTGCAAGGATCCAGTTTCGAATGCGAACATTGATGCAGTTTGATAGATGATTACGTGAGCTGATAGACTTGGTATGTATCATTCGGAAGCGTTGAATGATAGATTGTGATGATCCAGATTGATGGATGGTTACGGCGAGTGATGGATTGTTATCTACATATACATACATCGATCAGTGATAGACGGAACGTAAAAATGAATGGGAAGGCGAGCGAAGTACGCCGACGACATACTGGTCTTGTAAATGATTTTCCGCTTTGTGAGCATGTGAATGCATCTCAATAGCCGTTGTCGCCGACGTCGTCCTCGCGGCCAGCATCGGCCGCAGCAGCGCTTTGAAATGATCATCTATCAGCAGAGCGAGGACCGGCGAGTAGAAGAATCGTTTCTTCTCAGTTTCTGTTTGTTTAGTTGAAAGATGACAACTACGACGACGGCAGCGACCAACGAAGAACGACACGGACAGTTTACTCCGATAAAGAACGACACTAGATTTGTCAGCGGACAGGAAAACCACCACACACAAAGTTTCTTTGACCAGAACCGAGCGAAGTTTGCCTTTTCTGTAAGTTTTCATGCTTTCTGCTGAAGAACAGAGAAAGTTATTTCATTCAAAAAACGACATTCTGGTGTCGCTAGAAATGGATTCCTTCGATTCGAAGCGGATTCCGGATTCCGATGTCTTCACTAGTTTGCGTGAACCCGAATCAATCGATGTCGGTTGAAGTTTCCTTTTTGATGAAGAAAAATTGAGCGATCCTCCCTTGTTTATGCTGAGTTCAGGTCGCTCGGCGTTCGTTGCGAACGACGAGCGGGGAGGAATTTTTTTCACAAATTTATTCGTTAAAATGAGAGGAATTCCCGCTCGCATCAAGCGCTGATTCGATACGGCAACCTCCTACTCGTGCTTTCTGTATTTATGAACTGCAGCAAGTGCACGGGATATCGTACCATAATGACTGGTTGTAGCCGCCACCGCCGCCATCGTTGGTTAGAATCAGCTAAGCTGCTGAAGATGAAGAGCGTCTCAAACCGCCCCTGATCGAATAACTCTCCGACTTTGCTCACTTGCACGCTGGATACTCGGGTCGGGCGGTCCGCTCGCTACACTTCACTTAAAAATCACCGAACGAGCCCTAACTTCGCTTCTCTAGAGACTTCTCCAAGAGCCGCCGCCGCAAGAGCATCAGCAATGAATTCATTATAAAACACAACAACAAATTTGTTCGCTTCAAGGCGCGTGGGTGTCTACTCGGATGGCTTTGAGCTGTTGATACACACGCTGCATTTGGTATTATCTCTCATGGTTTTTTAATGAGATATCTCTCCTCGACCCCGCAACCACAACACTCGTTAATGATGAATAAAACACAAAGTGCGCGGGCCGGGCTTCAGAACAAAAGCAAGAAGCTTTATCATTGGGGACATCGTTGTGATTCCGTCAAAGAACCTGTTCCGAAGCCGTCTCGGGAGAAGTTTCGAAGCACGACTGATCCTCAAGAAGATCCAGGGGAGCCAAGTTCTCTCTTCATCCGATGTTGCCAGGGGCTAAGAGCTCGTGTTATAGAGCTTCCAGCCACGTTGATATTTATCACGTTGAACAATTCGCATACTCTCGGTCAGGATCGGGAAATTCAGATGTGAAACATCGCTCGATTCGAGTGGAACCCCTTGTGTGGAATGTTTGCGTACTCCGGGAAGTGATCGTTGATTTGTCAACTGAACGGATCTCGATCTGAATCAATTCATTGGGAGTGGATTCCGATGGCGGTCATGGTGATGTCAGGGGGACGACTATTACGGCGTTTTATTGTTATGATGATACTTGATAAGTTGAAATGTTCGTCTTCATCCATCTACTCAATCGTTTTCCCCCGTCATTGTCGTCGTGTTCTACCCGCCTCACGTGCCGCCGCTGAATGAGCCAAGCAGGCAGCAGGGCAGACAAGAGCTAAGAGCGAGCGAGTGAGTGAGTGAGTGAGTGCGCGAGCGAGCGAGCGAGCGGATAGTGAAGAAGATACCTGACTTGATTGATTGATAGATCCACTCGTTGACTTATGGACGTTCATCTGGATTGATGTTGCCTTGTTGCCAAAGGCTTCTCACTTCTTTACCGATATCATCTTTCCGCTCAACTGAAAGAACTCCCGAAACGCGTCCTCGATTCATCAAACGTTCAAGTCGCGTAATCTGCAGAGACACAGCGTGTGAATTCGAATGAAAACGAAAAACGCGATCTAGATGGAAGTCGATTCCGAAACGAATTCAAGATTTTTTCTTGTTTCACAACTCGGTGCGGCCTTCTGATCGGCTCTGCCTAATTTCTCAGACAGCTGGCGAACTAAGAGCCGCGTTTGAGTGCAAACGAAAGCCGCCGTTATGGATGCGCATTAGAGGTGAGAAGAATGTTTTAGATGGCCAATGAAATATGTAGGGTGGCCTAATTTTATATCTCGACTCGGCCTGCCATATGTATGTATGTTCAGAGCAGGCAGTCGGTCGGTTAGGCCTGCACGGTTGGTTTAGTGCGCATTAATCGGGATTCAGGGGTTGAGAGCCGCGACATCAAGGAGCAGGAAGGACGGCGTCGACGACGACTGAGGAGAACAAGGAGGAGGATCGGGTGGGGAAACAGGCGAGAGAATAAGGTCAACTCAATAAGCTGTTGGCAAGCGAGCGAGTGAGCGGCGTCTAATAAACGCCATAAATAAAGTCGCTGTCATCACCAACCAACTAAGCAAATGAGCGAGCTAGAATCAACTTGCCGCCAGGCAGGCAAACGAGCAGCGGCGGCGGCGGCGGCGGCGGCGGCGGCGATGACGACGACGACAGCAACCCGCCAAGGCGGCCAGCGACTGTTGGCAGCGTCTCTCACCGATGTACATAGGCCAGTCGAAGCCGCCAGCGAGCGAGCGAGCGAGCGAGCGAGCGAGCAAGCAGCAGCGGCCGCCATGGCAGCGGCAAGGAGACAGAAGAGGAGAAAAAAAAGAAGGGTCTGAGCGAGGCGAACCGAGCGGGGCGGAGCTCCACGGCATTTGTCGATGCCGGATTGGAGAGCCGACTCCTCCTTCGAGGCTTTCGTTCCGCCTCCTCGGCTTTGGTCGCCCATGCAGAATGCGGGAGGCTGGTCGGTTGCCGCCGCCAAGGAGCCAGTGAACGAACCACCGAAGCTGCCACGCAGGCGAGAGAGGGAGTGTGGCATGAGCGACTGCGTGAGCCATACACTGAGCCTGTCTGCGTGCCTGCCTGTCTGCCTGCCTGCCTGCACCACCAGCCAAAGCGCCAGCTAGCCATCCAGCTAGTCCAGCTAGCTCGCTCGCTCGTCCGGCAGCCGACAGGGACCCATTGGTGCGAGCGGCCGACGCGCAGTGCTTCTTGCTTGCAGAGCTCGTCTCTCCTCACGAACACGAAAGTCGGGAGGCAAGCAGAAAGGCAGACCCTCGACAAGCGGACGCTTCGTCGGACGTTTCGAGCGAGCGACGGACCGACCGACGACGACGACGGTCTGGGTTTGTGCAGTTGCGTTGCGTCGTGTCCACTGAGTGAGTGAATCGCAGGGAATGACTTGATCTTTCGGGCAAAAGTTGCCTGGCTGCTTGCTGTGGACAACGTCGACGACGACAACATCAACAACAACGACGACGACAGCCAAGTCAGTCAGTCAGTCAAACGACCATCGTTGATCGTTTGCAGCTGTTGCTGCGTTTGGCGAGAATAACGACAACATTGTTCTAATGTGTGATGTTTAGTGACTTGTTCGACAACTTCCGATTGACACCTACAGCGACAACATCTTCAGGATTCTCCACGAAGTTCCCAACTTCTTCACCGACAGCATCAGATCTTCAACGTGGACTTCAACCGAGCGAAACTGTGTGTTCGAACTATTGTGGATAACAGCAGCCCCCTGTCTTGGGGACAGGCAGCACACCGAGACATCGGCAGCTGTAACGCTGTATTGTACGTAACTTGCGGGAAACGGTTGGTGCGGGGACAGTTTACCAACCGTTGATCGCCCGGTCGAGCAGTGAGTGAGTGAAATCCGTGCAACAACTTCTGGATGCTCAACGAAAAGCTGAGTCGGATTCGGGTGTAGTGGTTTGTGATTATCGGCCGGTGCTAGCGGGATTCTACGATCGCTCGAAGGTTCCAATCTATTTTTCTACTCAACGAAGCTCCTATGTCTCTGGCTGGGAAATCAACAACAACAACAACATCGGATCCCTGACCAATCCATCGAATCATCGAGACCTCGTACTGCAATTCGACATCCGTTGACAACAAAAGAGCAGCAACAACAACGACAAGCATAGAAAGCGAAGATCGGAAAGCCTTGAAGCAACAAACTGAGCAAGCATCGATCGACTTGAGCAACGAGTGAGTTGCTAAGTCTAACATGGCACAGTACCCTGAGCTGGCCGCTCAGGTCTATTTCCCAACTCCGGCAGCGCCATCATCGGACCCGTACCACCATGCTCACCATCATCCACATCTGGGTTCATATTCTGACCACCGTACACCGCCGTTGCACGACGGAACTCCTCCGTCGGCAGGACATTCTCTCATAGACCAAAACGGACTGAGCTACACGAATCTCGATCAACAGCGTGCAGCGGCAGCCGCGGCCGCTGCCGCGGCGGGTTACGCGCGGATCTCGACCCCGACGTACAACAACGGGTCTTCATCGGGTTACAGTTCTCCGGGCGCATCGCCTAGCCCCACGCACCCCGCCGCTTCCAATTTCTATCGGGACTACAACACGCATTCGCCCAACGACGTGGGCGTCGTTGCCGGTGGCGGCGGGGGGCGCAGTGCAGCAGCTGCTGCGGCCGCAGCGGCAGCAGCTGCAGAAATGGCAGATCAGAAGCCGCCTCTTGGTTTGTCACCTAACCATTCCGCATATCCCTATCTGGATATCGGGGGCCGGGCGGCAAGCAACGGGGCGATGTGTCGCAATACGGCCGCAACGTATATGGCGATGGGGGGCTACCCGGGGGTCGGAGGTGAATACGACCTCATGCGAATGGATCCTATCTACGGAAATATGACTGAGATGGCCGTAGGAATGGGCGTAGGCGGAATGTCGGGGGCGTCGTACCAGGGCGCGGTGGGTGCAGGATCGATCAACTCGACGAAATGTTCGACGAACGCTGCACCGGTCCCCACGTACAAATGGATGCAAGTCAAGAGGAACGTTCCGAAACCCGGTAAGTCAAGATCTCCGAAAGCAACATGTAGTTTGTATTCAAAATATACTCTGGGGAATCGTTCAAACTCAAACTGTACGAAACAGTTCCGGATTCAGATATTTGAGATGGTTGCTCCTTTGATTCTTTAGTGTCTCCGAGTCGATGAAGGACATTACGCAAGATATGCGAACATTTTCTCATGAACTGAGTCTTGTAGTCGTTCAACGTACTCAGCCAACAAGTTGCGTGATGTTAATTGAGGACATGACCTCTTTTCACGCGCTTAGTCATTCTTCATACTCTCGAACATTGAATATGAGTTGGATATTCGCTAAATACTATGAATTTCGGGGTCGCCACGTTCCTGATTCGAAAGCTGATGGAAACGAGAAGCTATCCGACGAATACATGGTAGATGGGTATTATACATTCGGTTCAAGGAGAGAAAGCAACGCCTGTCAAAATCAGCCATTGTTCGACTGCGCGAGGTTTTCGCTTTCAATTTCCTATAGTCTGTCTACGTCATTGTTATGATCGTAGTCGTTGTCGTCGTCGTCTTGGTTTCCCTCGTGTTCCCCGTCGAAGCCGCTGACGCCGTCGTTGGGTGAACTTTTTTTTTTCGTATCGAGAAAGCAGCAGCTACAAAAAGAAATATAAAGGAAAAAAGTTCTCGAGCCTCGCTCGGCTCTGCTAAGTTCCCTCAGTCAGTTGTCGATATTGATTGTCGAAGCCTTTTTGTTGACAACGACAGAGATATCGAACGTTGATGAGTGTGGCGACGATCTCACGAGCCCGCAACACTTTGTTGTGCTCGGTCTAGCTAGAGTCGCAGCCACCTCTTGCGCGAACAGTCGGGGACGAAGCGAACTGGGCTGGCTGTCGTGGTATATATATTATGGAAGCTTTCTTCTCGGTCAGATCAGGAACACTCGTGCCGCGCCTCGATTCAGACCTGCCCACAATCGAGTATGAACAGTAGGTATATATGTATCTGCCATCTCTCCATGGCTCGAGGCGTCTCGTTGTTTCTGGGCATATTTGCTCTCTGTCCTATGAGGAGAAATTTATTTTTAACTCGCTCGAAGGGAACTCCTTCCTCACCCGAGCAGGAGTTTCTCTGCTTGGGTGCCTCTGGTGCGCGCGCGGCGAATCGCTGCCAGTCTGTGCTGCTTCAATACAACGACGGTTCTGGTCTGCCTTCCTTCCTTCCTCCCTTTCCATCCGTCCGCTTTATCCTCCGTTTCTTCCTCTTGGGTGCTTCTCTCGAGACGAGATTTCATTTCCTCAAACTCATGAGACGTTTATGATGAGACGAAGCGCCCCTCCCGTTCGTGCTAAGCACTTGCCACCCAAGGGTTAATGAGAAATTAAGCGCTTCATTAAGTCCACTGATCATACCTCTTCCGAGGCTGTTGCTGCTGCTGCCGCCGGGTGGCATTTTGCTCAGCTCACTTCTCCCGAAACAAGCAATAATTAAGCGGAATGAGTATTCAGAGACAAATGGCAAACGTTTCTCACTCGATGTCGTCTTCTGTCTTCACCTGTTCGAGGACTGAAGTCACGGGTTCGGATCGTCTGAGTGAGGAGTTCTACGCCAAGTGGACAGAGAAAACTCTTCCGCCGTTTATATCAGCTAGGACTGGGAAATTATCCGAACACTTGAGGACACATGTTATTTTATTACATTTGAAAACTCGCGCTCGGTAGGTGGGCCCTCGGGCTGTGGGGCAGAGCAAGCAATAAGGAACAGAGGAAAAAATAGATCCCGAGCAGAGATTCGCGAATCGTCAAGATGTACCATAAGATTGCCGCCGAGCTCTCACTCGAGATTTGAACCCGCCGATAAACTCGGCTTGGAGCTGAATCAAAAGCGTTTCGCAGCTCGAGTCTAGCGAACTCGATATTTTTAGACCAAGAGAGCTTTGCTTGACACGCTCTACGTGTCGTTTGCCATCGAGACATAATAGCCTTCCACGAGCTGCGAGCGACAGCAGCCGAGACAATTCGAAGTCTTTGTGTCCTGGGAGAAGCTTGCAGCGATGAAGGAAATCTCGAAAGATGTGTTTTTTCTCCCTTCATTTTTTTCTTCCGAATCCGAGGCGTTAAACGGTTCCTGTCGCTCTCGAAAGAGTTCAACCAGTGGTGATCGATCATTCGAAGACGTCGTTCCTAAGATCTTCATTCTCTGCCGAAAACATGAACTCTCTCGAAGAAATCTGAAAGCAAAGACTTCCCATCTGACGATCCTTTCGAATTGTGAATTCGTGTCTCGACTGGCTGTCCTGGCCACGAGTGCAGATGTACCCTGCACGGATGTCCGGACCGGGGTCTGGCGGGCCAGGCGTTCCTGTCATCGGCTAGGTAGCGGCTTGACAGCCGAGAATCCAGGCGGGCAGCTCTTAGCTGCTGCGGGACATAATCAAAAGCGAATCCGTCTGCTCGTGGAGTAGAGGGGGTAATGACTGGTTGCGAATCTTGTCTTGGCTTTTTTTTTGAATCTGAATAAGACAAAAGCTGGCCAATGGCTTGCAGACAACCGAAGAAGCAACCGACCGACCGACCGACCGTCGGACGGACTGACTGACTGACTCGCGGACGCACAGTCGAGCCGACAGTGGTTGTTCCCTAGTGGCGGCGGCGTGCTGATCACCTTTTTTCGTGATGCCCGCCGGCGTCTCTCTACTGCCTCGCTGCCACTACGGAGGAAGAGAAGATAAAGATATGCTTCGATTGCGCTCAACGCTGGCGAACCGGCCGAGCCAGGTAAGCAGTCAGTCAGTCAGACAGACGGACAGACCAACCATCAAGCGTCCACGCAGTCGCCGTTCCTTCGCTCGCCTAACGAAGCATTCCGGCTCTTCTGAGCTCACCGGCAGATGTCGCGGCACGCACAAACACCTCTGCACGCACGCACGAACCAACGCTCGGTCGCAGGCATAATACGTGCTAGCTCATTCGGTCTCCCCCGGTTCTAGTCCGACTTAGAATGTCTCAGCGACACAAAAAGTGTCAATTCAAGAAAACAGAATCGTAATAACACTTTTGATGTTCTCAATACAAGGGAGTGAGTTTTCTGTTCAAGACCGGCGGATGAGGAAAACTGAGGTTCCTGTGATGGTACCGCTATGTCGTTGGTCCACCTGAGCGGTTCAGTCCGATTGTTCGAAGGTCCGTTCATCGAATGAAACCGAATCGTCATGACTTCGAGCGCCGGACAACATATGCATCAGCATCTATGATTTGTCGAAGCCTTTCAGAGCACTCCCTTGAGACGAGTTTATTAGAGAGAGAGAAAGAGAGAGAGAGAGAGAGAGAGAGAGAGAGAACTTTCCCACCGTCTCATGGTAGCTCGCTTGGCTCGCTGGCGGTCTGGAGCAATTCGCGAAAGTTGTGGCTCTCTTTCCGATAGGATTCTCAGATAAACTCACCGGTCCGAGCAGTCACACACAAACACATCGAGCATGGATGATAATGATTTCGTCAGAAATCACCGAGACCACTCGGAACAAAAGACTTGGGAGGCAGCACTCGTTTAGAGGAACAGTGAGAATAAGCGGAAAGGGTTAGAGAAGTCGGTGGACCGGTCACCTGTGCTGGCTCAATACGGAGTCCGACAAGGTTGCTTCTTATGCGCGATTCTTTTCTTCTTTCGTTTTCTCAAAAAGACGCACAGGAAACGTTCTCTTTTTTTGGATGCCGTTCGAAACTCTCGGAACGTTCATCTTTCGTAAGCGTGGCCGAATGAGATGCAAAGTTTTAGGAACTTGACGAGGACCCTGCTCATTCACTAACGAGCAATGTGTTGGCGTACTCACCGAAACGACCAAATCGAATGCACTTCGTCACACCATTGTTTCGTTGATGGCTAGATGAGAAAACCTCAGTGAATTTCGACGTAAAATTGAATTCGGTTCACTGACACACGACCTCTCCAGGTGGAGGTGCACTCTCGGACCAGTTCCGGAACTCATCGTGAGTCTCCGCTATGTTTGAGAAATCAGGATTTTCCGATTCAATTGGAAAGATTGACGCGGCTGAAAGTTCACTTCGGGCACAGCCGAAAGAATCGGGTGACCGGGACGAAAAAGGATCGATCGACGACGGGTCGGGACGCATGGCGCGGGAAAAAATCGAATAAAAAACGGCCGGGGCATATGTTGCCGCGTGGCGTTTGTTCGGTGAGTTCGAAGTAATTTGGGCAGAGGACAAGAGAAAAAAATGTCCCCACGTTGGATTCAATATCGAAAATTATCTTTGGCCGCACCGGACGCAATGATGGATCTTCGCTCATCCAGATGATCGGCAAGATGTGTCACCGCCGCGGCCGTGTTGGGGGTCGTCCGCTCAGTCGACCATGGTCGCTCGCTCGCTCGCTCGCTCGTTCGCTGATGCTGCTCCGCTTGGAGCTTCAATCTATGGATCCGCTGTTGCTCATCTTCTCGAATTTGGTGAAGAAGCTCATTTCGTTGCCGATCTTCACTAAAACCCGAGACCGGCACAGCTTCAATCGACGGGACCTTGAGAAATCCTCGAATCCTCGAAACGAAGAACTCAGAAAGAACTTCCCAGTGCTGAGGATACCGATGTGAAGAGTCCCGTTCGATGTTGTCAACAGCACTCTGAGTGACAATACCGAGACGACAAATAGGACGTGCACAGTTGGAGGTGTTGACTTTGCGACAAAGTGATCGACACGGACACTCCGATCAGACTGCCATGCGAAGATCGTCACAGTGACATGAAGTCAGTCATAGAATTTGCGAGTCCGGCTGAAGGCTGACTTCGAGTGTGAGTCTCTGCGGGGATCCGCTTTATCTCATTGTCGTTTGCTCATCACACTTTGATGCACTGTAGTGCACGAGAGTGGGGAATGAGAAGAGTAGACGCTGCAAAAGCAACAGTAGAAGAAGATAGGAGAGAAGAGATGATCAAGAGCACAATATCATGATACTCGTGTGACGAGCCCGCTGATGTCACAAAGCCGACAAATCACTGACTGAGAGACAGGAGGAAGTCAAAAACTGCCGAGAGTGAAGAGACCAGATCCGATCGCAGATTGCCCTGCCGCCACCGCCGAGTTTTTGCGTAACTTCTCCAACCGTCCAAAAATGAACTCTATGCCTTGTAGCTTCAGTTGGACTTTGTGGAAAAGATGCGATGCAGAACGAACCCCGAAACGTAGAGAAGCATCTCTGTTTGCTCTGAAATTCATCTCGCTACGATGTTCATCGCGGTCCGAATTCTTTTCTTCGAAAGGTTCCGCCACCCTTCTCAGCCATTCGGCTCAGTTGTGCAGGTGACTTTGCTCAAGTCATGAATAGTTTACGTTCCGATTCCGATCCGCGGATCCTCTCGTGCGTCTCTTGGTGCAAAGCGAGCGAGGGTAACTTCTTCTGGAAGGATACTTCCAGGCTGAATCATTCAAGGGAAGAACCGCTGGACGCAAGTTTGTTTTCTTCGAATGCTTGACTTGATGTTATCGTCCATCGCCGATGAGAAAAGGAGAAAAAAAAGAAGAACGTCAGCGGAATCTTTTGGGTCGCAAAACCAGCTTTCAGGAGACATGACTCTTGGATCTAACACGAAACGAATCAGAACATCTCGCGTTGTTTTGTTGATGTGACAATTTTCCTCGATTTCTCCGATTGAAAAAAACAAAGTTCCGAGACTCGAGTGTTCGTTTAATCCCTTCTTTTCGAGTTCAAATGCTAAGCGTATTTGTATCGTGGATTTCATTTCCACCAGATCATATAACAGCTGCGTCTCTGCTTGACCGATCTAAAATCGGTCGTGGCATCGGTCCAGCTTAGCGGGAAAAGACCTTAGCGAAGCTGCGCCGCGCCGGTCAGCTTGTAGTTGTATTCATACAGTTTGAAATAGATTGCAAACTGACCGAGCAAGCTTCGTGAAAAGTGGACGGCATCGCGAACGGCCGCCAGCCAGCATCATAACCTTGCTTCGCCGTTCACGAGCATGCTGGTGGTCGCCTTCGTCGACGACGACGCCGAAGAGGGAATGTAATTGCCCTTAAATTGCTCGACTCCTTCTTTCCCTGATGAGGAATTAATTTCTGGAAGAGCGAGAGGAAAGATGGACGAAAGTGTTCAGCGTGTAATGATCTGATAATTAGTTCGGTTTGTTCTCGTTACTCCTGCGGTCCTGTAGCTCCTCGCCCGTTCCGGAAAACCTCGCTCGAGAACAACATGAACTCAGCTTCAGTGCCTCGACTCCGGGCCAAGAATTTTCAGGGGGTTTGAATCTCGAGCGGTGCGGATGGTCAAGTTGTTTCTTCTTTTTACCTTCTCTGGATTTTTTTCGAGAAGTCTTTTGGTTATCTTCCCCTTCCCGCCGCCGCCACCAGCTCCACCCAAACTCCCGGTGGCGGCGGCAGTGGTTCAGTCAACGAAGAATAAAAAAAAAGAGAAAAAATCCTCCGTCACTGGCAGCAGGGATCGATGACAGCGCCACAAAGGCTCAGAGGTTCTAAACATGAAATTGTCAAAAATTTGCCCAAAATCGGAACATCACGACCAAGGGACGAGCTCCTTCTTTCTTTGTTGTTGTTGCGGTAGTTTTCGTTATTGTTGGCGATCTGCGAAACGCACTGCTAGACCTCCCGCCAAGAGGCCCGGATCAAACCTCATTTCAGGAGCTTTTTTCCTCCACTTCTCTTCGCGTTGGACCAGAGATCGAGGAACGACACTTCGTGGTCTTCTCGTTGATCTCTACGACCTTCTTGTCTTGATTCTCTTAATTTCTTAGAGATTTTACTCTGAACAATGTTTTTATAATCTCATGTAACACTTTGACGTTTGAAGATAAGTCAAAAGAAAACAGAATATTGAGTCCATCTTCTGAACTTCATGTTTCATGATCTTCCTCAGTTTCCTCGATGGACTCTCGCGTTGGAGCGAGTTGCATAGCTGATGGCTTCGAGCCTTGTGGGCTGTCACGCTTGCTGCTGTTGTTGTTGTTGTTGTTGCTGCTGCTGCTGTCGCTTTTGAGTCGACTCAAAATGCCTCAAGTTTCTCAAACCGCTGTTCTCGCATTGGCTAGGTGGCGAATTTTGACAGGAACTGTCTTCACCCTCGGAGACAGTCTTGACGGATGACCAGCGCTTTCCTGCATCGTGCAGGAAGTGTTCGGGTGCATCTCGGCTTGGAACTTCTGAACTGTCGGCCAGCGCTAGTCAATCAGTCCTTCATTCAGTTATCCCGGCTCATCATAGGAAACTTCATGCATGATGTTTCGCCGTCCATCTCCAACTCAGGTGTCGAGAAGATTCAGTGTTCTTTCTATTTTCGGCGGTTCCAGTGGTGTCAACCACCGTTCGGGGTCAGCTTGAAGCAACTGCGTTTCCTCACTGAGCGCGTTCTTTTTTTTGGTCGAGTGCGCGCTCAGCGATTCGCTTATCGCGGTGATCATCATCGTTGTCGTTGGGGTTTGTGGTAATCGACCTCGATCTCGACGGACTCACGGACAAACGGTTCCAGCTCAGCGAGGACACAAGATCATATCTGGCTGAATTTAAAGTCATACAGGGGTTATCAGATAGAAATCGAGATGACACCTTGACTCATTTACATAGATGCTCGGCGATCTTCGTTTGGAAAGCTTCTATCGAGCTTCTCGCTCCGACGCTTCCTCTCCTTTCCTTTCTTCGCTTCCTTTCCTTTCTTCCCCTCCTTTTCCTCGCTCTTCACCTCACCTTGAGGTCGGAATGTCGATGAAATTCCTCGGATTTCTCCCGAGATTTCGTCAAATATGCCGAACGATTGGAGGAGTCTGGGGCGCTTATTGAAGTCAACTGGTTCAGCCGATCCCAATTAAGTTAGCGAGATGATATCGGTCGGCCAGGTACACCACCCTGGTCCCCCGCGCGACTCTCATTTTCCCTCTTCATCCATATTGTAGATGAAGAGCACTCTCAATAAATCAGCGAGCCGAACGATTTGTCTATTCCGGCGAGCTTTCGTGCTCCTGATTGAAGGTCGTCGTCATCGAATCGTTCTTCATGATAGCATCGATAGTACCTTTGACAAATGGCAAGCGCCTTTACGCATCGACGTTTGCTTCTCGTGTAGGAGATGCACTTCAACAAGCTGACGACTACATACAAGTTTTCGAAGAGCAGGGTGCTGTCTGCCTGCCAGCTACATACATGAACGTTCAACGCGAAGGCCAAATGCATTAGAGAACTTTTGCTCCCATCTTTGTGTTGTCGGTGGGGTGTGCGGAAGCAGCGGCGGCGTCCTCGTTCTCCGTGTAGGATGAGCTGGCCAGGCTTTTTTCCTAACTTGGCACTCGGCTAACCATCCACGGCCGACCAACAGTTGAGCGTGGGACGTTCGGGGTAGAGATTGGTCTCCGTGAAGGAAGCAGCGAGCTCGCATCGAAGGAAGAAATGCATTCTTGCCGGCCGCTCACTCAGTCGACCGAACCAACAGCGAAAGAGAGCAGCGGTGGTGGCCTTCCTTCGTTCGTTGCTTGCTGACTGGCTCCGTACTTGGAGGTGTTCCATCATCGTGACATGCTCCTCTGATAAAGGCTTCCCGTTCGCTTTGCCCATCTCTCTGACTGGCTGGCAGGCAGGCAGCATGCTTGTAGTATCGAGCCCATCCCAATCTTCCTAAAGAAATTACTGTCCTTCATTGCCTTGGAAGCGGCGGCTGCGCAAGCGGGGGACGGAAGGGCCATCGAGGCGGGGAGCAAGGCAAAGTTTGTCCCTTGAAGCCGGGGCATTTTTTGCCTGGTCTGCTTCGGAGTGTGGAATCGTCCCACATGACCCGCTGCTGTTGACATTTTCTCAACAGAACTCCCTTCCTCCGAGGCCGCGATGAAGTTGAACTCGTCCATGCCCTTCCGACGTCGACTTTCGATCTCGAAACGCTCCCTCTTGTGAAGCAATTGTCTCTGACGAGAGGAACAGTTTGTCGACGGTGTGGTGTTGGCTTTCTTGATGGCTCTCCGCTTCGTTGTGGACAGTTGGAGATGTTTCCATCCGCAACAGATGAGTTTTTCATCGCGGTTTACTCCGCCCCTCCGATAACACATCTAAGAGAGATTTCCTCTTCCCCAAGAGGCGCGGGTTTTCCCCGCTTTCTGTTCGTCTTGCTCCCCTTGTCCCCCGCCTTACCCGTCGAATACCCTCCGCCCCGTCGTAGTTTCTCCCCAGACAACGGAGTCCAATTGGCTCGTTGCTGCAATCTTGATCGATTTCGTAGGTTGCCGAGGTAGTTGAGGTTGCTGCCGTCCTCTGTAGGAGAGAAGAGGAATTTATATTTAGAGTTTCTTTCGTCTAGCAATCGCCAATTGCTCGATCGTCCGACCCGTCGGCCGTCGTTGAACCCCTACCCGAGTCCTCGTTGAATGATCCATCATCGCCACCCAAAACTAAGATTTAAATTTATGCCAATTTTCCCTAGCGGCAGGAACGACGAGAGAAAGCAGAAAAAAAATCTCTGGCTTTTTTCTCGTCGAGGAAATGTCAGCTGCGGGCATGCTACGAAAGGAGCTCGAGCGAAGAGTCGCGTTGGTTTACTTTTGGAATTAACCCCGGAGCCCACGGTCGGCCTTAAGCTTCAACGGGATCATGAAGAAGTTAGCAGTGGCCATGGAAGCGAGGAGATTTAGCTGTAGTCCTTTGCTTGCCTCTAGCCCCTGTTCAGCCTCTTTCTGACACTCTCGACGGAAGCTTTCGCGGTTGACTTGCGAATCCCGAGCACAAACTCCTTCCCTCCCACTCTCCTTGACATCGCCTCTTTCGTGCGAGTTTTCGACTTTGCCGATATGAGAACAACTCATCGAGTTAAGCTCAAATTCGCTGTGTCGTCCAGCCTCGGTTACCACGGAGATGGTTTGAAAACACCGCATTCCAACCTCTCGACCCAGAGTTTCGGGGTTGATACACTCGATTCGCATGCCCCAAAATCTGTAGTGGTTCTCTTCGGCGAGTTATCTCAGAACGTAAACACATGAATGGTGATAGCACTGGAAATAATGCCAGCGTAGTTGCTAGCTGGGGTAGCCGGAATGCCCCAAACAGGTCCGCGAGCGTAGCGAGCGCCACCAGATGCCTGGAAGCCACCGCGCCAAAAACCAGCTCAAGTCGCCGCAATGGCGTTCTGGCGGTTCCGCGGCTCAAGACGTCTCACTGAAAAATACCAAATCGGATTGAATTTCTGGTCTGGCGGAAGGCAGCGAGCAAGGAGACTTTTATTTGTTGTCCTGAGCTAATGGTCTTCGCGTCTGTGCTCCGGGCTGATAGACAAGGCATCCGCATATTAATCAGAGAGTGCATTAGGAGAATAAACAACATCCATCCTAACACATATGCCTACCCTGTTATGTCATATCTGAAGTATGATCAGGTGCCGGGAAGGGACTAATGCGTTGTTCCTTGTCGGGGTGCGACACCTGACTTGGCCGACAGACAAAGCACCAAACCAACAAAACAATTTTCGTACACAACCGAAAGGCCTCATCGAATCCTCCTCTCGATAAGTCCCACATGTGTACATTCTACCGTCGACCTCGAACGTAGACTTGAACTGAGTTACTTTGGATGTAAAGTTTTGGAACAATTCGGAATGTCGTGAAGTATCGAAAAAATCTCCATGAACTCGCCGAAAGTGGCTAAGTGAGTGTCAGAGTTTGAGTTTATGTTTGTTGTGGTCTTCAAGATGCCAATTTTGTTGGTGTTGATGTCGGGGGTTAGACTTGAAGTGGCTTGCTGTCAGTCAGGGTACTCCGCCCTCAGAGCTTCCGACTGTTTCAAGTCCGATTCGAAACTGAGTTGAGAGTCGGAGCGAGCGGGCGGGCGAGTGAGTGACAAGTCACATAAGTGACGACATCTAGCAGCTTGACATTTCGTCCGCCCCGTGTCTAGGAGTCAGACGATTCCATCAGTCGAACGAGCATAATATGAAGAATGCTACGAGAAAGTCCACAACGAAAAACACGTCGCCCTGGAAAGATATCGATCTCACTGACTGACAGTCGGACGGACGGACGGAGACGGCGGCAGTGACGACAACTTCTTAAGATTCAAAATAAATAGGGCTTGCCGGTTGACGGAAAGCAAGCACGAGCAAGGGCGAGGAGAGAAGGGGGAAGTTTGCAAACAGTTCGGCCACGGCAGTGGATTGCGTCGCTGAATCAACAGATGGGTACTTGGTTCCTTGTTGGTGTTGGTTCGACCGAAGTGGGCGAGGCTTAGATGGAGCATTGTCTTGATCCCTTTTTGTTTCCACTGATCGCCGGCAATGAACGAACACGATGGCATCGACGACGACGTCGATGGCACTAAGCTGGCGACCGAGCATGCCAACAAGAGGAACAACGTTGTTCAACGGAGTGGGTGGCCGACCTGTCCGCTGACCAAGTGAACCGATAGCCGAGCGGGCCGCGGGTTCGAATCTTTGATTAAGAATCAGGAACTTCCCCGAAATGCCACATCCACACTCCGACGAAATTTCTTCTCGAGTTCCAAGGACGAGAAATGAAATTTTCTTGAATTCCTTCAATGGCAGCCTTGTTTCCCGCGGACGTTGGACTCGTCGCCGGCGCAGCTGAGTTTACCGCTTGGTGGTTGCACGCTTTTAGCGAAGTGGTCTTTCTGTCGGTCTGTCCGTGAGTCCTTCGGCTTGCTTGCCTGCCTCCCTGCGTCGACCCGAGAGCTTTGGCTTCGTCTTTCTTTAGCACGCTACTTTCCAATCAGTAACTCGGCAAACTGACCACTTCTGCTTGTGTGCCACAGGAACAGCGGCGGCGGCGGCGGCGGCGGCAACTTGTTCTGCAGTCGCGTCACTCACAAGCAAGTCTGCCTGCTTCCTTCCTTGCTTGCTTGCTTGCTCTGCCTCCTTCGTTCGTTCGCTTGCTTGTTCGTCGGTTCCTTGCGTCGCGTCGTCGTTCGAGTTCCTCACTCGCTGTTGCCGTTTCCACTGAAAACGGATGAACGCGACGAAAAAAGACGAATTATTCCTTGTCTGATTTTTTCTTCTGCGAGCAAGTTGCTTTCTTGCTCGTTCGCCCGCCTGTCTTGATGGCTGCATGTTTCCAACCCGCTCCGTGAATGAAGTCGCTGATGACATCACCGTCGAGGTCAAGCACTGCATATCGTCCGCCTAACATCTCGTAATTTTGTCATTCACGGATGCTAAATTCGTTGTAAAACATAGACTTGCAACGCACGATTCGAAAACTTGGGTTGCGTGGACTACATGTGTCGTGACTCGGACTTCACCGAGCCGAAATCTGAAATTTCTTGAATCGAAGCTCAACTAACTTGTCAGAGAGTTCAAAACGTCAACTTGTACCACACGAATTCCCTGTTGTGAAATCCATGAAGATTCCATTCATCCACAGTGAGCTGCGTCCTGAGAGCTTCTAGAAATCTTCGGTTCAGTGTCAGCCTTCGACATCCACGGAGAAATCGCTTTTCTTTCTTTTCCCATTTATTGTCTTCAATGGATCGACTGTTTGTTGTTCCTCGGCCAAACCACAAATCACCATGAACAGGCATGACGGCATTTATAACGAAGATGCGCATTATCCTCGACTCGATCGATCCATTCAATGTTCGCTGGAACGATGCAATAAAACACGACGGCGCATCGAGCAAATCGAAATCATCCGAGCTTGCTCGTCGCTTTCGCATCACTGTAATCATCCACTGAGCTCCGGTCCAAACTCAAAACTCGAGGATCGGTGGATTCCAACGTTGAGTTCGACAACAGGTTGATGATGCACTGGACAGAATTCGCGATCGCGAATGAGTATTCGCTCCACGTACTTTGCCTCAATTTGAGCCATGCGCTCGTAGGCGACGCGTACCGTAGGTTTCGAGTAGCTGGATTTTGAGCTGCTTGAACGCTGTGCGCTCCTAATGAAAAGCGAATGAAAGCGACCAAGATTAATGATCACGACGATGATTAAGTCATTTAGTTGTAGCAGACGATACTGCTCTTGAAACTGACACTGAGCCGCTCCCGCTGCGTAGCCACTGCGTTCAGAGGACATTTCGTCCAACGGTTATCAACGAAACGCTGTCCCATCGGCTTGAAGAACTAAAGTTTTCACGGGGCTTTCGGAACGTCATGACGTCGCTGCTGCTGGCGGAGAATGCAGCTTGTATTGGAAGGACGACAGCTGGTAGGAGCTCTTGCAAGTGATCAGTTATCTGGATTCAACGAAAACAAAAAAAAAATATATCGCGGCCACAAAGAACTGTTAGTTCAGTAGCTTTCGGAAACGCAGACTTTTTGGCGATTTCTCGATAACTTCACATGGCGGGAAAATAAGCGGTGTTTTTTACGAATCAACCCAGTGACAAGGATAGATGAGTCGGCCACGAGCCGGCTCACGGAACTCAGCATTGTTCAGTCGAATGGGTTTGTAGGTCTACTGAAAGGGCCGATGATAGTTGCCCTACGTCTCATTGAAGCGGTCTCCGTGACCTCATCGGGAGTGAAAACTCGCCCTTCGAGTTCTGACGAGGAACTTCTTGGGAGAATGATTCGAGCAAACTGGATGAGACTTCTCTTTCGAGTGTGGGCTGCTATCATGCACAGTTCACGATCGAAACCCCATCGGCAAAGGATTCTATCGAGGCAAATCCTCGCTTGCATCCCCAATCGTGGAGGAATATTAGATGAAATCGGTGCCGGAGAATTATCCAAAGCAAGAGAGGAGCTTGATGCAAATTGCATGTTGCCGCTTGCATCCATTCGAGCTGGAAGCGGCGGCGGCGGCGGCGGCGGCGGCGAGTAAAGCACTCTCTGCCTTTCTCTCGCCGTTCGATGCTGCCGCGGCGCTTCGAGTGAGTGGCGGCGGCGGCGGCGGCGCTTGCTGTGCCTGTAGGAAGGAAGGAAGGAAGGATGGAAGGAACGAGTCTAGCCGAGCCAGCGGCCTACCGGCCATCCGACCAACCGACCGACCTACCAGCCAGCCAGCCAGCCTGCCTGCCTCTCTCCAGCGGGGATCGAATCTCGTCATCGATCAATGTCAATACGTCGTCTACTCAATATCTGTGCGCCAGCCTCACAGGATTCGCGGAGCAGAGGGAGAATTGAGGACAAATTTGCAACTCTTGCCTCCCTGCCCGCCCGCCCGCGCGCCCGCGTGCTTACTTGCCTGCCTGCCTGCCTGCCTGTCGGCTAGCCTACTTGCGTTTGCGTGCGTGCGCCTTTTCGCGCCACCGAGCCACAATACAAAACTTTCTCCCGACTCCCGTTCATGGTTCTCTAGTGTGAATCTCGGGCCGGCATCGGTCTTCGATCCGAAATCATCGACATAGAGCACTACCAGAGCCACCATCCCTCAATCGTGTCGGTATCATTCAAGTCAATCATCATGACTTCCCGATTCAGAAGTGAACCCGAATCCAGAACTGGTGGTCGTCTTCATTGTCGACGAAGGATTCGGAACTCGAAAGCAGTGACTCAAGCAGAGAGTAAGGTGGAACTTGCTCAGAGCAGTGTGATATCGGTTAGGGTGTCCAACGACGACGAGAGCACAAAAGCAGCTGGAACTGGCTTCGACTCTCTGTGTCGGCCCCATGGCGATCATTCAAAGTGGACATTTCTCTCGCAGATCCGATCTTAGATCACACGGCCAACATCAAACACATTGCAGACACTAGTAGAGGGGAAACGAACGAAATTAGGCCAGCGCACATCTTGTTACCGGGGAGTCTGTGAAAGCCGGTCGTTTTGGAATGAGAGCAAAAATAAAGGAAAGAAAAGAAATGAGAATCGAGGCTCAGTTTCTATAGTTCCATGAATGTCTCGGTTTTTCTCGATGCTGATCCGCCGGAGGCAGTCGATACTGTCCTTACCATTGCCAAGGATGTTGGCCCTGTTGACAATGTGATACAGTCCGCGTCGTCGTGAGAAGGGTAACGCGATCCATGGTCATTGAAAGGAGAACGGTCCTCCTTCGTTGTTTGCGACCACAATAGAATAACAAGCCTACTCAGTGTAGCCAACTACTTCTCTGTACATGAGCCCCCTGTCCGACAACTGCGCCGGCTTTCCTGCCCTCCATCCCTTGTCCTCGGGCCAGCGATATCCCTCGACGACTATCGCAGCCTTTGTGTCTTTGGGTGGCGCTCGCGGAGTGCCAGGACAATAGCCAGGAAACGGGAGGAGAACATGGATACTGCTCTTTAGGAGACGCTAAGGCGGTCTCTGAAACTTCAGGAGGTTGGCTCGCCACTTTTTCCCCTCCGATGATTCGATTCGCTCTCACGACAATGTTTAGAATCATGCTCGAAGAAAAACTAAAAGATTCCGCGATTTTCCTCTGATTTCGTTTCACTATTTCAACAAGGCGGCCATTTCAACTTTAGAAACAGAACTCAGGGTTTATTTTCGCGTTTGATTCTTCTCTTTCCTGTTTTTCAACTCGACATCGAGACATCCGTCGAGAAAGTAAACGTTCTCGATCGGATGCAACTCGTGAGAGAAAATTGAGTTCACTTCTACAACAACTCGGAGGCACCCCTGGCGCTGATGCCGAGTTTTCGCACAACTATCGGTGAAAATATAACAGGATTGTTTGATGGATCAGCTTTTCCCCCGGTCAGCTGGCTAAGCTATGCACAACGACATTTTCTTCGCTGTTTCGTTCGTTTCGTAGATTCCTCCGCTCTGTGCTCGCTTTCTGTTCGATGCCGCGAAATATGTACAGCGTTTCATGACAGAGCCACCGACGCGACGGTTTCTAGTTCGATTGTATGAAAACCAAACTGAACGAGACTGAAGAACGAAAATAAGAAAAAAAATGAAACGTTTTCGTTGAGAGATGGTTACGGCCAACGACGAGGTTTAAGGAGAGGCCCCGTGTGCGGAGGTCCAAATATTTATGCCAACGCGGCCGAACGAACGCGCGGCCGACCGGCGTCCACGAATTCGGCCGACACCCTGGGGAGTGGCGGAATCTGACCAGTTCCAAGACCGCCTCTTTTTTGTGTTCCTCTTTCTTCTTCTTCTTCGATGCTCCGTAATTATCGGCTTCGTCATTTCATTATTGTCATTATCATTATTGAATAGTTGACAACAACAACCAACGCCGTGGGCGAATCGCGGTTTGCGTGCAGGCAAACTTCGGCTCGACAAACTTTCAGGCGAAGAGGCAGTTGCCAAGAGTGGTCACCGCACAACGACAATTCAAAAATCGTTTCATTTCGATCGACGATGATGTTCCGTCGAATTCCTCATGAAAATTAACTTGAGGCATCGCGAGAAACGGAAAACGGCTTCAATTTCAACATTTCGAGATGTGTTGTCGAAAACGCACGACACGAACGTATCGTCGCGACCAACTCTACCGAATTGTGGGGAGCCTTTCGAAGTGCTCTCCAGGAAGTGTTCGGTAATCCACCGGAGAGAGGACTGGAACGGCTGGGGGGTTGGGGGAGGGGAGGGAAGGGATACCAGTTCCAGTGGTCAACGTTGAGCGATCGTCCGTCATGGTCCACTACGCGTATAGCCATGCAGTACGCCGCCGGGCTGGCGAACCGACCGGTCGACCCACCGTCTGACCGACCTAGCGATCGAGCGAGCGAGTATCCACCTAGGCAAGCAAGCAAGCAAGCAGCGTGGCGGAGCCACTCGACGCTAATTTTATGATGGATTCTGACCCGGTCGCTCGTAACAGAAGAAGGGCAAACGCAACATTCACCCGGACACTCACGCTCGCCCGCGGCTCAGTTCACGCACAAACTCGGATCGTGCCCTCATCCGAACCCCTGATCCGTTAGAGCTTTTCAGCTGTTTGCCGCTTGTGCAGTGTCATCTCATCAATGCAAGCAAACATCGTATGCACGACGGAATCGATCCTAACGAGCCTAATAGCCTGCCTTGCCGGCATTCCTCCTCGAATTTGCCAATTGTCGAGCGAGGCGACCGCGGTTCCGCCCTCGCCCGCTTGTTCGTTCGTCCGAAGAGGGAGGCAAATTAGCTCAATACATAAAAAAAAGTTGTTGCTATTCACGTCATTGTTGATGCGCTGCCACCGCCGTCGCTACCACACGCCCTATCTTGCGACGCTCTGTGGCGGAAAGTGCGCCATACTGCGCACAAAGTTTTCGAATTCGTCCTCATAATCTTCGCTCTGACATCGATTCTCGAGTTGGGTTATCGGCGGCAGAGTTCCAAGTCGCCGGGACTGGGAAGGTCTGTGGAAGGAGAAGGAAAAAAGTCGGAGGGAAAGCCCTTGGTGTAGACAAGGGGTGTTCCAGAGCGGGAGATAGGAGATCGATGAGGGAAGACCAAGAGCGACGGTACCCGTGGCCGGCCGGCCGGCATCATTTATTCATCGAGATCCTGTGATGGATTCCCTGTCTGACCGGGCAGTGCTCAAAAAGCAGCGGTGCAACCTTTTTCCTCCTGCTCTTCCCGAGAAAACAAATAAAATCCTCCTGCCGCCCAGCGTTCAGGTTCAAGTCGAGTTTTCCTTTCGTGTTTCGTACGCGCGCACCGAACTACATTCACCAACTCTCTTCGACCGAGAAGGTCACGGAGCCGTTGATGCTTCCGCTCAGGAACGAAACAATCATTCGTTCCCTCACAAATTTCGCTCAAATCCTCGACGCCCCATAACCCGGGTTGGAAGTCGGAAAGTCTTCCGAAGTCAGGGCCGGGAAATGTTCCCTTGGGGAAAAGCTTTGGTCGCTTCAATGCGCGGACCACGAAGAAAGTTTCGCATGGAAGAGTTCGGGGAACAAATTAGAAGGCGGAAGAAAAAATCTGATTTCCCTCAGAGTTCCCCCGACTCTCGTGAGCACCTCGCGAGTTTCTTGCGAGAACGCGTTGAAAGCTTGTTAAAGCTCTTTCGAAAAGGGCCAGACATCGCTTGAGCGCTGGGTGGGCGACGATGGGGTAAAAGTCGAATTAATTGGGGGAGTGCTTGCCGAGTGACTTTTGCTCCGAGGATCGTGGGTGGGGCCGATTACAAGGGTGAAGGATCACTTCGTTTTAAGGAGAACACCACCAGCCATCTAAGCACGCCGCCAGTGAGCCAACCATCCGACCGACCGCCCGCCCGCCCGCGTGAAGGGTGAGATCATGCGAAAGGATAACAAGATTCCTCAACAGCCGCAAGATGGAACACCAGCCCTGATTAAAGCCAAATGAAATCACGACAATCAACCAACTGCGTCTGTCCGTTCGTCTCCCGATCGGTCTGCCTGACAGTCGGCCAGTGCTTCCTTTTTCCCGTCCGTTCGTTTGGCCTTCTGTCCGTTCGTTAAGTGGTTCTACAGTTTATTCTGAAACTCAAGTGCGCCTACGTGTGCGCATGGATCGATCATGTCCGCAGATGAACAACTCGGGAAGCTTTCGATGGAACGGATCCGCGGAATCCAATGATTTCCGCTCGGACACTTGCCGTCCTTCGACAGTTTGAACTCGCAGTGATAACTTTGGCGACCAGAGCTGATTGGCGACGCGGCGGTGTCTCGGAGCAGATGGATTGTATTTAAAATTGAAAACAAATATCAATTCATGAGATCGCATCTAGTTTCTATTTCCGCCGCGCGATCTCGGGGGGCAAGGCGCGCGCCAAACGATTCAATTGCTGTATTGGTCTTATCGTGCATTAGCCGTCGCGGCGGCTCGTTGCCGGGCTATATCGGAGTTTTTGCTTCGAGGCAAGAGCTTGATGGGGTTATAATGGGCGGGGTGTCGAAAGCAACAGGGTGTGTGCCTTCCCTGCCTCGAGCGGCTCAGACCGGCATCGCAAGCCGGCCTCATACACTTATTTATATCGGACCAGCTCTTTCTCAGCGAACATAACGAGGAATTAATCTCATCAGCAAGCAATCGAACGCCAAATACGAGAGCTACAAAGTCAACATTTCTGATGTCAAAGAGCCGGTCGATTCAGGTTGCGTTTCTCATGAAAAGTGTGAATTTGGCACAGATTCCGAAGGCGACAACATCCAACCTCAACTACGACGACGATAGCAACAGGGCAGCGAGGGCGAAGTTCCCCGCTATCTTTTGGCGACGAGTTGGTGGTTGGTGATCACTTGTAGATAATCCCACCAAGAGAAGAGACGGCAAAAGCAAGTAGACGACCACCCCGCGCGGTGATTCACCTCAGCTTACTTTCTGCCCCAACGACGACGATGACAACAACAACAACAAGAACCCAGGACGACCTTTTTCTCGTCCCCGCCCGTCGCCGACCGTTCCGATGCCCCTCGTCTACCAGTTGCTCTTCTCGATCTTCTTCTCGAAGATGAGCTCGAGCTCCCTTCCAGCTGTTGCACTTTCGCGGGCTCTGCGCGGTTTGCGAGTGAGCTTCGGTGGTGAAAAATTCATGCGGCGGCATTATGTGCGCGGGCTCCCCGTGACAGCAGCGCATATTCACCCACAACGGGATTAACCGCAGACCCGTACAATCAGACAATCGTAGAAAGACAGCCGCAGTTCGGAAGGCTCGGAGGCCTTGGGCCTCTTGTCGTCATCGTCGTAACCCACGCCAGGCAGCTCGAAATATCTGCACATTTTTCCGCTCAATGAATGAATGAATGACTGCTTCGGAGATATTTGAATGCTTGTGAGCAAACTATTCTTCCTTCTTGAAATCCTCGCCTTCGCTTCTTTCGAACCGGGACGGCGTGCATTTCCAATCGGAGATGCGACCAGGAGACGAGGAAGGAGTCTTGGAAGTTGCCTCGAACCAGGGAATCATTGTACATTCTTTTAATCATCCGGTAATGCGGAACCGGTGGTGGTGTGTAGATGCTGTTTCTGGTCGTGGTAATACCATGGTCACCACCACCACCACCGTGAACGCCGATGCCGTCGCTGGCTCTGCCGCCGTTGATGAGGCTGGCGGCAGCGGGAGCAGCCGCGTCAAGTGAAATTCAAGTGGTGGATCCAATACGGGAGAGGAAAACCATGCCATGATGAACTCGGCGTAGATGACGGCAGCGGCTTTAATTGGCCGCCGCATTCGTTCAGTTAGTTCGCTCGGTCTTCTTCGGATAGCAGCGAGAGAGCTCGCTGACTGACTGACTGACTGACTGCCTGCGTCAACTGACTGGCTGCCAGCGAGCGAACCATCCAGCGAGCGAGCTAGCTAGCTAGCTGGCCAGCCAGCCAGGCAGCCTGGTTGGTTGGTTGCTTGGTCTCTCTTGTACGAAGCTCGGGGTGACAGGCAAGACCGATCACCTCGCCGGCAGCCGCTCGCCTCGCAGCCATTTGGACCAGCCGAGCGAGCGATCTACAGAAACACAGACCGACGACCGTCCGAACGACAGACCGACGAACAGACGGACGGACGGATCGACCGACCGTCGGTTCAGTCCGCAGAGGTAGAATCGCTCGCTCGCTCGCCCGCTCGCCCGACCGACCGAGTCCCCCGTATATAAGAATTTTTCTGTTTTCCCGGTCTTGTATTGCCGAACCCGCGTACACAGAAACAAAAACACTTCCAAAGCAGCCTCGCTTGCCACCGGATCGGAGAGTTTTCTGCTTTTCTGCAAGGAGCCAATAAAGTGAACGCGCGTACTGCCAGCTCTGTCGTCGAAAGCTGGGTTTGAGCTCCTTGCAGAACTTCGGTGCGGCGCGCAACATCCTCCTCGAAGATGCAATACGGATGAATACTAATAATTACACGCGCGATCCATCAAGCCACCACTGACACCTGGAAGGTCGGTCGGCCGGTTGGTTGTTCGGCGAATGAGACTTTCTCTCTGCGTCTTTGGCTTCATACACTTATACTACGCTGGTGCCAATGCTTGGTGCGGTGGAAAACAAGTACACACACACACGACACGAGCCTCGATTGCGATTCCCGAATCGGCTCAAGAGAATTCGCTCATTTTTGTGGGAATGACAACTTTTCGGAAGAAGAAACCGACGCGGCTCCAAAGACAACTTTTCGAAGCGGTCGTTGAAATCCGATTCTTTGGGTTGCGATTCGAACGGCAGCAACACTCGTCTTCTATAGCGGACAGCTTGTATGATGATCGATTCATTCCTCCTTCCTTCCTCATCACTTGTATCACCTGATTCTCTTTCATGATGTTTTGTCCCGTCTGCCGCCCGCCCGCCTGGGTTCTGTTGCGAATGAGTTGTGAGATATCGTTCGTTCGATTCGGCTCGTTGTGAGGTTTGGTGGTGATTTCACTGTTAATTAGACGCCTGAGCTCGCGGTTAACCGAGTTTAATGAGCGTTGAAATTCTAAACCGAAATCGGAGCCGAGTCGGAGCGCGATTTCTGAATCAGTGGAATCTCCACTACATTAGATTCGCTGGAATTCGATTCTGAACTCTCGTGCGCTCCACGCTCCAGAACCCGACACCCTGTCGCTGTCGATCCGAGCGGTGAATACGAATCGAAAACGAAAAAGGGTTCATTTCGGTTTGGATCTGGTCCGGAAAGGACCGCGGTTTTGAGTTTCTTCTCTCGAATGTCTTGAAACTCTGGTTTCCGAAACCGGTTGCTGTGTGGCTGGCGATTGTTTCACACCGTCGATCACCGATGCATCAGCGAGGCTGCAGTCGGATTTGAAAGTTGAAAGCCGCGAGAGAGCGAAGCCATAAAGAAAATTACTGATGACACAAACAGCCGGTGAAAGCAAAAAAAAAAAAAACATCCACGCCGTCTACGATGTTTATTTCGAGATGAGGGGTCCGAAACCGGCGCTCCATATTTTGAAGCAATAAATCATATCACAGCGGTAATTTTCAGTCCTCGTAGATCTGTCCGTGTGTATGTGAAGTGTCGGTCGTGCTGTCTGCGACTGCTGCTGCTGCTGCATGTCGGATTTTGATGACTCTATTCCGTCGAGTGCCGTAATGGGACGACCGTCGGGATTCGAAAGCAAGCTGAAACTTCGTACGCGACGACAACGACCACTGAATTGGGACTTGAACGGGATAGATAGACTCCTCGGCAGGTCGGCACGCAGGCTGCCGTCAATGTCGCGCGGAGTCGATCAAGAATCAAGCAGGAGACCCCGTTGGCGGTTGTTGTGTTTTTCGTTGTGGTGGGAGACAACGAACGTAGTAAAGGTGATAGTAGTCGTAGTAGTAGTAGGAGTACGGCCACGGGATCTACCATATCGGGTGTCACCAAAGCGTAGTGTGTTCACGACATCTCGCTTGCCGGCGCACACTCGGATTCGTTCGCTTTTCGTTCACTCGATAGACGATCTATAGTAATGTATTCTACGGCACACTCGAACACCCTGCCACGGCAGCCGCGGTGACACCAGTGGCACGACCACCACTGCCACCAGCCAGATCGAAACAATCAATGCCGACCAATCGCACAAAAGTTCAGAAATCGTTGAATAAGCTCACTTGAATGAGTGCGCTCTCTTTTCACATCGTCGTGCTTCAGACTCGCGGTCAGCTACACGCTCAATTCATTCCAGTCCCTGTCGTCTCATCCTGATTGATTCTCACGACAAGAAAGTACGAAGACAGAGGGACCGAAACTCTGAGTTTCTTTGGAACTGAGAACTTGTCGCGATTCAGGACCGGAATCCCTGGTAAGGACGGAAAGCGGTATCGTGCACGTGGCCTCAGCGGCGTAGTTGGCGGCTGGCTCACGCTCGATGCAACACATTCCGAATCCAAGGCCACATGGTCTTCTGTGCATCAGTAAACAAACATTTGTTCCTGCATTCGTTGTTCGCTCTTGCGGATGTTTTTGAGAGACCGTGTAGCCTTCGGACAGGGCCTTCACTTCCCGTTTCGGAGCCGAAGTCGTGTTGGCGACTTGGTTCGCTTGTTTCTTGTAGATCATGTAGCGGAGCGAAGCGATGACCCCAAAGGGAAGGGAGACGAATATATCACGACGCCGTATAACGAACTGGATCCTTGACGGACCGCTTGGGAGTGGCTCCCTTACCGTGGGCGAAGTTTAATTACGGTGGAAAATGACGAACCACGAATTGGCGTGAAAAATGGGAGGATGACGCGCATCTACGATCTGTCAGTCGTCGTGTCTCATTACCAATACAATTGCGATCCGATGCACCGCCCTCAGCCACGGCGACGAGAAACAGAACGAACGATCCGCTGCACGTTGAATGCGATGGCGAGGTGACCATCGGGGTCATGCATCTCGTTCCTTGTCGATCGCTTTCTCGAATTCATTATGCAGAAAATGATGGGCCTGTGCTCGTATGTGTGAACATCGAATGTTTTTCCTCCTCATGTCTTCATCGAATGTTCTTTATTTCTGAAGTTTACAACATTTTTCCGCGACGAAAACGAGAGAGGAAAACAATGATCTGGTGGTCTCCCCGTGTTCCCCTTGTGACGCGATCCCGCGCCCGTGGTCTTCGACCGAAAGGAGAAGAAAAGAAAAATCCGGGAGTTAAAACGCGTTAAATCGAACTGAAACCTTTGTTCGGACTTTGACAACAATGCTCCGATCGGCAAAGCCTCCGAAAGAAATGTTAACGGGGCACCCGAACGGTTCATCCTTTGGCTCGCGGGTCGTTCAGCCGCTGATCCCATGTTAACGTTCGGCTCGCGACCAAGAGCTTCTTCTCGCAGCAGTAGGCGATGACATCGCAGCGATGACGATCCAAATCAACAGATTTCGATTTCCATAATCTTCTCGGCGGCTGCTACTGAGCTGGCAGCAGTCGTCCAACAACCGAAAGTCCGAGCGGACAGGAAAGCGAGCGACCGACCGACCGACCGACCCAACAGTGAGGCTCGATATTCTCCGCTGGTCTCTGGGGAGTCTTCGGTCAAGTCGGTGCCATCGAAAGTCGAAAAAAGAACAAGTGGACATATGTAAGCTTTCAATGCATGCGAAGAGTCGAAAGTCGAGCGCAAACTGCGATCCCAACAATCTCTGCGGAGATCAGAAGCTCGCGCCGACTACCTGAGAGTTTTGTTGCGCCGGCGACGACTGCTAGATTCAAAGGAAGGATCCGAGATCAGGATTTCAGGAGGGAGGCAGCAATCCAAAGAGGGGGCAATGCTCATCGTGCGTCGTTGAAACTTAGCAGAAGGTTGTGACGGAAGAATAATTGTTACCGGCCCGACGATGACGGCTGCTCGGCTTGTTGGCTGTTGTTGCTTGAATGCAGTGAGACGGCGCGGGCCTCGGCGACGGATTTTGAGTTAAATTAAGCGGAAAATATGAAAGTCGAAAAATTGTGAACCGCTCGCCGGCGCGGCCCATCGCCATCATCAACACAAAAGCAAGCCGTCAAATTGGCGGTCGCTCGTAGACGTGGAGGGGTGCACAGGAAATTCAAAAGTGTGCTCAACGGAAATCATGTTCATCCTAGACCTACGAATTAGGCATCGCTGTTGATTAATAATTTTTCGAGAAAAAAAAACTCGTTCCGATAAGCGGTGAGAGAGAATACAATCGATCGTCGAATAACTCGCAAGAATCTGCGCATTCGAACGATTTTGATACGAAACGCAAAATGGCTGTTGACGAAGTGGAAGAACCGAAGGTTGGACGGAATATTAGCGAGCAAGAACGAAAAGACGAACAAGAAAAATGAAATACACAAACACGAAATTTGTGCAGATTTGTGCGCGGGTTTTCGACGGAAATCCTCGCATCTCTGTCAGCACCGGACCGGATTAGCCGTGTGGCGGATCGCGAAGACGACAGCGACGTCATTGTAGCTGACATTTCCCCTCCACGCTGAAGCTGTCTCGTCGAGTCTCGGGTGAAGCCCCACAGAGCGTAAGAAAAAGGAATTTTCTTCTCCTTCTCGCGCAAAGATCATCATCGTTTGTGGTGTTCTCGTGAAGAGCGACTCAGAAATCCCTCAAGCGCAAAGAGGGCAGACGAGGCGAAAATTGAAATAAGTATCCTCGAACAGAGTGGTCATCCACTTCTCTGGGAAACAAAACACTTTCTCGTCGAACACCGTGGCCTGAGGAAGTGACAGTTGCGATTTCATTCCACACCATTACCCAACAGAAGCGGAGAGGCGAGAGAGTCCATTACGGGCGGCACAATCACCAAATCGACACTTTGACTTGTCAAATGCTACCTGAACACGTCAAGCCATTGTTTGAGAGAGCGACGCATCGTTTGATCCACACGGAAAGTTCATGTTGTCAAGGAGACCACATTATTTATTGCCACCGACAACCATAATAGAACACAGTAACAGACGCCGGGGCGGCAACCCTAATAGATATAAAAATGAGCCACTTTGGTCTTTATCTGGCGTTTTTTTTTTCCTGCAACACTTGTGGAGCGCTGAGCACTGCGGAACTTGTTGCGTCATCGTCGGAGAGACTTCGACCGGAACCGAGCCGAGCACTTGGAAGTTGAGGTCAATGGAATCGAATCCTAAGCGAGAGTTTCGCGTGCGTTCTCACCTTTTCGTTTCCGTGACGACTCCGAAATTTGAACAAGCTGACAAAAACAGAAGTCGTTGAGTAGAAACCCGAACCGGAATTTCGCTGTGAACCGAAAGATAGGAAGATGAGAAACACGAGGCCTAATGAAATTCCTGCACTGTTGATGGTGACCATTAACTCGCGCCCGAATCCGTGGTGGCCGCGTGATGAATGCGTTTGGCTTATCGCCGAATTGAGACATCACCATGAATCAAAATGCTCGTTACCTCCTGCCGTAAATGTGCGTCGTTCTACGTAATGTGATGTGTGCTGCCACCGACCAACCGCTCGCCTGCGCGGTGGTCCACCGTGTGACAGTGTGTACAAGCGTGTTAGTGACCAAACACAAGCGTACGCATACTCGCGTCCAGATAACGTTCTGCGAGAGATAACTTCCTGCAGATAACACTAATCTGTTTACCGTAGGCGTTGAGCAATGATGGAAGGGGTCTCATCGGGTTGACAAGTGAACACGCGAACAAAAAAGCTGGGAAACTTGTAACTCACTCGAATGAAGTGAGAAGGCGCTCTTGAAGCAAGAATCTGGAAGAAAGCGATTTGTCAGAAACTAGTTCGCTTTCGAACCGGCCACCAATTCGACACCCAGGGCAGCTGAACACGACGCGGCGGACAAACAACAAGGAGAAAATCAAAGCACGCGTCGGCGAGGTTGTCCATTGAATCTGGTTGTCGGTGCCAAATTGGGACATTTCGACCGTTCCACTGTTGCCTCCAGACCAACAATGGCTTCAAGCGATGTTAGCGTTGTCGACAGCCTCGGTTAGCTCTTCGAACAACAAACCGTCGGACACACATTTGAAAGCATAAAAACAGAGCCAGACAACAGAAATACTCTTCGCGGCGGCGTTACAGTAGCCGCCGATGTAGACTTTGCTCTAACGGTAACGGCTAACGCGAACACCGTCGGTCGGTTGACAGCCGTGATGATTGACGGTACAATAGTACAACAACAACGACAACGAAAACACCATTACAACAAGCACTACGCTCGGTCGAATTCTATCCTGCGGAACGTCTCAAATGTAGGATTTCGTTTATGTTTTTTTTTTTCGAGAAAACCTGGATTCGATCAGAATGAAGACGAAACGCCGATCTGTTATCTGAAATAAGGAACGAGTGAGGGCATCAAAGAAGTGATCGATTGTCAACTCCAGCTTGAGTTTCGAGGGCAGAACATTCTCGAATTCCTCGGGCAAATCAATGTGTAGCCATGCTCTTAAAAGGCATCGCTCTTTGAACGAAAGCATTCACCAATTAAGTCGTGGAAACAGAGAAAACCCTCGACCCATGGCGAGATGGACTGCGCAAGCTCTTCAGAAGTCGGCTTCCACTAACCTTCCGCTGGCATCAATTGAATCGCTAGGAGCAGAAGTGCAATCGAAGCAATATTTCGTGCTCGCCTTGCTCACTACGGGTCTTGTGCATGCTGTGCCGCAACAAGACACTGTTTCGCAACAAGAAATGTGTACATCAGCCGCGTACATTCTTCGCGAATTCCGAGCGGAGTGGACCAACAGACAAACAGACAGACGAAAGCAACGCTAGCTCACAATATAGAAAGCGGATCGGGCGAGTGAAGAGAAGGTTTTCTTCTTTCCCGCGGTTTTATCTCATGGTCAGACTTCTTATCTTAAAGAGCAAAAGCATAGTCAATCAAAAAAAGGACGGACGTACACGGACCACCCAAATCTTCGCTTCCTTCCTTTTTTGCTTCGAGCGATCTCCTTGCACTCCTTGGTCAGAGGATTGAAAAGTCTTCCTGAAGGATTTGTGATATTTCGATTTGAACTCGATTTCTCAAATAATCTTCTGTTCTCGTAAGAGGTGAAAGGTTGGCGACAAAACGATCGCGAGATTGAAGGCACTGCATACAAACGAAGGGGTGAATAATTCGTGATCAAAACATCGGTCGACCGATTAAATTCACGATATCGCCGGCTAGGTGAGAGTTCGTTGAGGATTCGAGCGCCACGAGGCGACGCTGATCCTCGCGGCAGCATCGGCGGTCTTTAGGCATCAAAAAGCAACGAGCGACGGACCGTATCACCCCCTTCGGAAACATTTGGGGCTCCCGCTCTGAAGGAGATCCGCATTTTATTTCTGCGATTTTGAGTGGGCCGTCCTTAGCTCCCTGCCGCCCGGCTGGCACATCGACGCCGCAGGCAGGCAAACAGGCTGGCTGGCTAGAGAAGGGTAGCCAAGCGAGCGACCCTCCGACCGACGACAGCATATGTTGAACGTTCTGAACGAACCAAATGGGAAGGAAAACGAGAAGAAAAACACGCGGAGTGAACTCACACGAATAACTACGAGATTCTCATCGACAAATCCCTCGTTTCGCCCTCAAAAGCGACAGTGCTCGCAAGGAACGGGCTTCCTCTTCCAGTGGAGCTTCATTCCAAAGCTAGAGCGGACTTTTCGACATTTTCGGATTCATTCTATCATGGATCCGTTTCCGGATCGGATAACGCCCAGTGAGTGGCTTAACAGACAGATCTCAAACCTATCGGCGATAAACACACTCGCGAAGCCTACGATTCCACCTTGAGGCCAAGTTTATTGGATTTATTGGCACGCAAACGAGCTCCCTCAAGCGACTGAATACGTCGGTTGTTTCTACTTATTCGCTCGCGCGCTCGCTCGCTCGCTCGCTCAATCGGTGGCCGCTGTTTGCTGCTTCGACTGCCTGCCTGCCTGCCTCAAAACGCCCACAGAAAGTCCACCGTCGTCGCCGGCGATCATCGTACACGTTCCGAAACCGCGGCGGCAGATGTTGCTGACGTTGTTCTGTAAGAGTCACTCGCGACCGCGTACGTCATGAACACGAAGCGTCGTCGACTACCAACGAAAAATCAAAAGTGTTCGCAAAATGAGAAATTCCCTGGAGCCGATGCGAGTTCTTCGTGCCAGCTATCGGGAGCTGCGAAGCGTTTGAAGAACAAAAACTTTGAGAATAATAAAGAAGTCGAGGTACCTACTTCTTCAGCAGCGCAAATGACGCGTCAGTCAAAATAGGCAGACACAAAACACTAAGCAGAAGAGAATCTCATCGACGAATGGCTCACTTTCTGTGTCAATTTCTGAAAAAGATCGTTCTCGTCGAGATGCTCGCCCGAATTCCTCAAACCTCGGGCATATTTGTGACTCGTGCCCCTCTTGATTTCACTTGAGACTTCCTGACGTGTGTCCCGATGTTTTTTGCTTGAAGAAAAAGGCATTCCTTACCACATCTTGCACTTTATATCATTACCGACCAGTCGTCGTCGAAGGAAGGCAGTAGGAATATGAACGATAAAAGCCACGATAAAAATAAGGGAACTGTTGTCGAATCGAAGCCTTTGAAGAGATTTAAGTAGATGAGGAAAAAAGAGGCGAAGCGGGCGGTGTGCGGGGAGGGAACAGAGCGAGATGCAAATTGCGGCTACGGGGACTAGTGACTTGTGAAGAGCGGAGAGATAGACCGACTCCCTTCTTCCCTAGGGTGGGAATGGTGCGGTCGCTTGGCTGGTCCCTCAGTCCGTCCGCCGTTCGCTCAGGCGGTCGAGTGAATTATTCATGAGCCAAAGAAGTCTCTTATGGATCCGAGCGGTCTTAGGTTACCTGGCCGTAGCCAAAGCCACCGCTGCTGCCACAACCACAACCGCAGCACCATTTCCCTCAGCCAATTATGTCCGTCCTAAGTGGCTTAGTCCAACTCTTCTCGAACATTTCGCAAAGAAGAGCCAATCTCCGGAGTGCTTTGGGCCCTCTCGGGCTCTATGCTAGTTACGCGCGCGTGGAACGAATGTCCAATGGTGTGGCGTCATGAGAACGAGACGGAAAATACCGCTAATTAGTTCCAACTCTTCCTCCGCGATGATCGTAGGGTGAGCTTTCTGTAGAATCAAAAGGAGTTCGCGAGCATTGTTCGATATTTCTTCGGTTTGCTAAGAGTTCTATTTCTTCTTTCCAGCTCCCAAACCAATGGACTACTGCGGAGGCTTCGGCTCGACACCGGGCGTCGGCGGCGGAAGCGTCGCGGGCGCTGGCGGTGCGGGCGCAGGCGGCGCGGGGTCCGGTGCGGGGACGGGCAGAACGAACTTCACGACCAAGCAGCTGACGGAACTTGAGAAAGAGTTCCATTTCAACAAGTACCTGACCCGCGCGAGACGCATTGAGATCGCCACCGCCCTGCAACTCAACGAAACTCAGGTACGAAACGTTTGGAACCATTTTCTTCTCCGGCCTCTTCTTCTTTCAACTCTTCCGCGTGGTTATCCCGAGTGATCTCGGTGTACGAAAGTGGATTTGTCTCCAGATCGTAACTTGGAGTTTTGGGTTCTCTGTCCGCAGTCGCTTCAGTTGTTGCTTGACTCGGAGCTTCTGGAGAAGATCGTAGACAACCAGGGCGCTCCAGGCATTGTTCATGTCCGGTGTTATAAAACTCCTCGTGTTGTTTAGCATAGATGGATGGACAGACGTATGAATGAATGAATGAAGGATAGACTGAGCGAATGAAAAGCCAGAATGTCAGATTACTGGCCAGGCGAGCGAGCAATTGACCAACAGACAGACACTCACAAGTCGGACCGGCACACAGATGCAGTCGGAGAGACGACTTGTTCAATTGTGGTGCGCTCATCAGATTGCCATTAAACAACATAGCATTAACATAATTGGCCGTCAAACGGTCAGTAAGGGAGGTGGCCGTCTGGGGGCGCCGTGATCGGTGCGGCTGCCGCTTCTGCTGCCGCCGCCGCCGCCGCGTTTACAAGAACAACAACAACAACAACGTCCGACCACGAAGACGATGGCGTCAGCGACAACAACCGGCAGCGGCCCCGCTTCTCCGATCCCTTCTACGGCCAACGAATGTTGATGTTCTGTTCCCTCAATTCGGTAATCACGGGCCGTGTTTGTCTGGTTCTTGTTTTCCATTTGAATATTCGCACTGAAAGTCTTGGCCATGCCGATTTCAAGTCATCAAGGAAGACTCGGAGAGGAGAAAGATACCTCAGCGGATTCAGACCCAGAAACTTAAGCTTTGGGCTCCACGTGATAGAATAACATGAAAATCAACAAAAACAAGCTTCGGTCTTGATGAATTCACGATCTAAGAGGTGAATGATTCTCGTTCCAGGTGAAGATTTGGTTCCAAAACCGGCGTATGAGGCAGAAGAAGCGAATGAAGGAAGGACTGATCCCGCCCGGAGGCCAGCAAGCTCTCGGACTCGGTCAACAGGGCGGCCAGGACATGCAACCCGGTCAGACGGATCTGTCGTTGATGGGTTCACATCACATCTTGGCTCAGACCTCCCCTCATCAGGGCAACCATAAGCTATCGCCTCCCTCGCCTCTGAAGGACAGCCAGTAATCACGAACTCTTTTTCCTCCTAGTCTGTATGGAGGTGAAGCAAGCCAGCCAGCCAGCCAGCCAGCTAGCCAGCAAGCAAGCAAACAAGCCATCAAGCCAGCCAGCCAGCCAGCCAGCCAGGCAGCGAAAGCAGCAGCGACAGAAAACAAACTAACGGAAGAGAGATCATCTTATGGAATACCATCTCCATCACCAACTCGATGACGAAAAAGAAAATACTTGGAGACGTCGGCGACTGCAGAACAGATATCGACCTTATCGCCTAACCTAACAACATACAACAAGTAGTTTGTGTGCAGGGGATAAAACGAGAGTTCTCTATCGATCGGCGCGACCGACTTCTATTCGTTCCACTCGTCACAATCGAGCTGGGCCAATCCAACTGAACTACGGTGCTTCTTGAGTTCTCGGGTCGGGCTGGCCTTCAACGATGTCTCGGCATCGCGGACGGACTTTCGAACATCCGGACGGACGATCCGACCTCGTCGAAGGCCCGGGGGATCACACACACAGACAGACAGACATACACATCATCCCGAAGACCTTTCATGTGATATATTATTCAACTCTTTCGTCTTTAGACGTCCCCAAGTAGCGACTCGAGTCTTTGATCGATCAGGTGACTGATTGGTTGAATGAATGATTGATTGATTGACGGGAAAGTTGACAAAGCGACTGACTAGCTGACTGACTGACAGACAGACGCCTCAGTTAACTCACAAGCGAACTTCATTGATTCGTCATTGACCAATCGACGCGTCGGCTGTGTGGATTCTCAAAGAGCTGGAGAAGTTCCCGAGCTGGTTCCACTCAACTCAGCATCGAAATTCTCTTTCGTTTGACACGGGATCTAAGCTAAGGATGTGTGACTTAACGGAGTCGGTATTTGTTGAAATGAAACAGTTCTCGTGTGAGAACGCTGCAGAATCAGAGGTCATGCAAACGGAGTGGAGGGGTATTTTCGTCGGCGGTTCTTATTCTTTCTAACAGCACGGAATTCATTTGCGAAAGTTTCTTTTATTAAGACCAAATCGAGGGAAACCGGTTCGATCTGATGAGATTCTCGTCTGATCGACTGCGAGCGAAGTTTTATCGATTAGAAGCGATTAAGTTAATCGATAGGAGGCAAATTGCCCTGAACATACATATACCCCGTGTTCAAGGACTCTAAAAGGTCCGCGGTTTGTCCAGCTGAGGTCCGTGGTTTGTTGGTCCAGCGGCTTCGGCGGCCACAGAAGACGCGAGCATCGATTGAGTCAGATGAATCGCACTGAAATCATGAACTGTTCGGCAGAGCAGACCCTAAGTTATACTCATGAGACGCCCCCACCCTTCTCCCTTACTTCCCCGCCCCCCTTACTTGGTAGAAGATTTCTTCCCGTCCGAGATGTTTTGCGAACTGAGACCCGGGCGCCTTCGAATTCGAGTTCAAACCGTACAGCTTGTCTCCTGTTTGAGCGAGCGAGCGAGCGAGCGAGCGAGCGAGGAAGAGAGAATCTCTTCTGAAGAAAGAGTGCAACCGTCGAAACAGGAAGGTGCCCGGCGCTCAGAAGCGGAAATGTAAAACCCGTTGTATGATATGATTCCGTGCTTTGTATATGTACAACTACGACTAGATAGTGCAGACCACGGGTGGGATCCCATAGTCAGAACTGACCTTGACTATCTCTGACTCTGGATTTCGGGGTCGAAAGTAACCCACAGACGAAGGAAGGAAGGAAGGAAGGAAGGAATAAACAACGACGACCCCCTTCTAATTAAAACTAAAACAGAAGCTGGAGGAACTGAAGTCGACATCTGCCTCCTCGTTGAGTGCAATCATTCGGAGCGACGTCTCACAAGCTGCGACGCTCCGGAAAAAACGCATGCAGGGTATTTCAGGTCGCGATCGATCCGCAGAGATCGAACAGTCGTCGACCGTAGTCTTTCCTCGTGTCTTGCGCGGGGAAAGACGCCATCGAGTCTTATATTTCGGTTCTCTTTACATTTAGTTTAATTTTATTATCCCCATCAGCATAATTATTATTATTATTATCACGATTACTAAGGAAACTTTCACGATGACCATCGAATATGATGACTTTATAGTTAGCTTGAGCGAGTTTCGGCGGAGAGATGTTGAAACGAAGCGGGCTTACGGCAAGAGGAGGAATGCCAAGCCGACAGAGATAATTGTGAAATGAAACTCGTAGAGAATGCGAAGCAAGGAAAAAACTTTTAGCTGCGAGGCATACCACGATGAGAACATACAACGACGTGAGTGAAGGCCATGCTGACCACGCGGTTCCTTGAATGGACCGACTGAGTCTGGGTTGAATCGATCGAACGGAAAAAAGAAACCTGTGTACATAGTAAGCACGTAACAAAAGCAAAAAAAAAAGGATCAGACACGTCGGCAGCAGCGGCGGACATTTCAATAGACATTTTTAGAGAATGTTGTGTTGTTAGGAGTCTCAGTTCATCGTTCCTTGAAAAGCGAGTGTCGGTCAACAGTCCCCTTACCAACTGTTCGCTCGGCACTCCTTGACCTCGGATCACAAGACAGGGTGTCATTGTGTTGCAGTACTATTGTAGGGAGTTCGAATAGCTATATCATACAAGAAAACTATTATACGACAACAACAAGAACTACGACGACGAGGAGCGCGTTGTTGTCGACGTCTGCGAAGACGACGACAACGACGACGACCGGAACAAGGAGAAAAATGAAGAACAATTCACAAAAACTACCATTCTCCCTGGCTAGCTATAATATATAGGACGGGGCAGAACTTTGGCAGCGGTTGCGCGGTCCGAAGCAATGCCAAGGCTCACGTACATAGCAAGTCAAATTTCGAGCGACAACACTGCTTATATGTGCTCCGCTCCCTGAGAGAAAAGAAAACGTGAATAAAACACACTATTATTATTTAAAGATGACCATAAACTGCCAATCTTCTTTTCAACTCTTAGCGCCATCACCGATTAACTCTATCTTCGATCTCCAGCTTTTTCTTTGGAAAGAATTCCACTTCACTGTTGGCCTTTTGGGGAGAAATTGTTACTTTAATCTCGATCTCAAAGAAAGACATCACAGCGGACGCTTGATAACCGATTCGGTTTATTCTTCGGATGAATCACCCCTCGGAATTACTGACTATTCAGATGAAAAGCTCAATCCGCCATCGATATCGGTTCGGTCGTGAATGTTATTTCAATGTCCTCTGCCGTGACATTCGTTTCAGGAGTTGCAGGCGGAGAGTACATTCCAGGACTTTCAGGTTGGCGTTGAATTGCGGCGAAATTCGGCGATCCGTTGGCGAACAATCTCCAGATTTTCGTCAGAGGATACCCTAGGCCCTGGAGGAAGTACAGCATCGACTGTAGCACCTGGAAATCGGAATGAGTCAGATCAGAATCGCCACCAGACAATGTTCGCAGAAGAGGAGAACGTTTAGTGAGACTCGAATTCGTTTAGCTATCAACCTTCATTGGATTCTCATCGAAAGGAACCCGGCAGTCCTGGATTTCCAACAGCGTGGCCATGCGCGGATCGCACGCCGCGAACATCCTTCGAGTTTGTTCGACGTGAGGCGAATCTCTTCCAACGATCATAAGAACGGGACAGCGGAAATTATTGTGTTCCTCTTTGTTTCCATTGGATCCTCTCTCTAGCTCAAGCGATTTCCGTTTCATGTACGAAAACATCCAATTGGCTAGATTCTCAGGATTCTGAGCGGAGAGACGTTGATCGAAGCTTTGCACGAGATCGCCGGTGTCACCGTTTTCATTGAGACATCCGCAGTGATACCAACGGAGGAAATCCAGAGGACTCTGACTGAGTCCAGACGACTTGAGAGCTACGGCGGCCATCGAGAAGTAGCCGTATTCGGTCCAAGAAGCCGCGTCCGAGGTGGCGTTCAGTACAATCAATCCGTTTACCACGTCTGGGTTACGTAGAGCGAACAAGCTCAGGGCAAACGCTCCGGCTCCGTATCCCATTCCGACGAAAGTTCGGATTCCACAGTCTCTCAGAATGTATTCGATGCCGAGAACCAGATTCATGAGATCTGGACACGCTGTTACCGTAGAACAGTTCCTCTCTTGACCTGGCACGTTCACATGGAATATACAGAACGTTTCCACGAGCAATCTTGCTTCCGGTAAGTTGAAGAAAGGCTTGAAGTTCGTGGCGTAGTTCAAGCCGATGTCATGTAGCGTCAGAAGCGGTGCTTTCCTGGGATCGCCTTGAACCGCGACGGAGAACTTCCCCCATGGCGTACGAAAGTCACGGATCAATTCGTCGTCGGCGCACAGTGAGATCTCGGAGAACTTTGAAACGAATTCGCCTTCGACGAGCGCCATTCTAAATTCAAATGAAGCTTCCTCCGGGAGCCCACACAAACGAAAAGGAGAAGTCGCACAGACGCTTACACACCGAGAATGATAAGTTGCAGCCTAAACGTATAGCGGAGCGTGTGCGTGGCGCGCGTCCCGTTTTGAAAACCAAAACAAATGGTGTTTGGTTCGTTGTCACTTGTTGCCACCGATGATCGTTCGCTGTCACCGAACCAGATTGTTGTTGCCCGGATGGCTTTGAGTTTATTGTTGACCGCTCCGCAGCTGGTCGGACAGAAATCGAATTCTTGGCGATGATTCTGGAACGAGATGTTGTCTCATTCGGAATCTAAAAGACTCTTGTTTACCTATTTCGATGACTATCTCTGTGAACATCCACGTTCGTGTCAACACGCGACGAATATGCCCAGATTCAAACTTCCACATCTCCGTCCAAGAAGTATTCGAAGTTCAAGCGAGACAGAAACTGAACTCACGATTCGCGAAACTGCATTTCATGATGAGTTTTCCTCAACAGCTACGACGAAGCGGAATGTATTGCAAGAAACCTCTCTCTTGACAACGAAGGGGAGACAGGTTCAGGAGTTCACTTTGGCTCCTTTCTATCAAAATATCAAAGTTCTTGTTTTCGGTCTCTTCCTGTGGAGGAAGGAGGACGAAGCTGAAGCTGAATTATGTTGACGACGAAGCATTATGATGACGAGTTTCATTTTTCCCTCTTTTGATTTCTGCCGTGCTAATTGGCTAGGCGCCATTGTCGTCACTCGAAGGTCAGGCACCTCATTAGCCATGACGACACTGGTTGCGTCGAGTTTTCCGATGCATGGCTTGCGAGCGGCTTCGTTCAGCCTTCCCTTCTGATCTGATCATTCTTCGCAATCAACCGAAAGACAAGTTTTTCTGCAAACGAATTCGGATTCCCAATTGTTGAAGTGAAAATCCAGCTTTTAAAGGAAGTTATTTCCTTCCTCGTCCGCGAATTTCGATCCAATTCCAGCTCTCATAGGAATAGAACATTTCTCAGACAAGCAAAGTCGCTCACCAAATGAGGTGGAAGTTTATTTTGGCGTGGTTGTGCCCGACGAGGAACAAGACCTCTGGATCGTTTCAGGGCTAATGAATTATTCCACGAAAAAATGCACACCTCAAGGCAAGACACGATTCGCAAAACTGTTCCCGCTTTTTTTCCAAATCGTTTCCTTATCTACTTCACAGCAAGCGCATTTCTCTCTCTCTCTCTTTGTGAAAACGCTCGATTCGTCGACTTCTAAAACGCTACGGATCGAAAATGGAAATTCGAATGACGCAGTACGGTCGAATTCCGGGTGATTGAATGGCCATACATTTCCAAGTGAGGAAAATTCATTTATTTCTTCTGCTTTCCACCGCTCACCCCCAGGATCCCTCGCAGACGGCGGCGAGAGGGATGTGGAAGCTCGTTATGCTCGAGGTTTGGATATTATTCATTGCTTTAGAGGGGTGTTGATGGTTCTTCTCGCAGGTTCGAACAGTTTCGCGCGGCAATAAAAAATCCACACCGCAAGCTAGCGTTGCACGTCCTCCTTGACTCCGGGCCAGTGACTATGTAATATTGGATATGGAATTGACAGTGGGAGAGACACGTTCACAAGTTCTTGGCGGGAGACCGCAGTCGTTGTCAACCGAGTTTCGCGATTTGCGGAGAAAACTCCGCAGAGAGAGACATTGGCTCTTCCTGATGAGGGAATTTCCTCAAGTCGGAGTACATAAGATCCTCAGCTCGAAGTCGCTTCATTGAACCGGAGCCGGGGGATTCCCAGTCCGTGTCCGTGCGAGCTCCGGTGTCGTTCGCCTGGATTCGAACCCGCTGCCTAGAGACTCACGTAGCTCATAATCAGCGCTCTGCTCTCACCGTGTCGGTCGACCTCATCACTTTACAAAATTTGTCACATAATTCTGTTGCTACTCATCTCTCTGAACGAGTGGTTCGCGGGATACCGCATCGGAGCGTTTACTCCAATTGTTATGGATTCGCTATCGAGAGCCAACCCACAGTTGAGTTTCGGGACGGATCTGCTCGTTTCGAATGAGAACTCTGTACCCGACGACGGGATGTTTCGAACAAATCAAAAAATACCGAGTACTGAAGTAGCCGTCGAACTTCACCTACATATCAATGGACCACGAGAACAAACAGAACTCTCAAACACAGTGTATTGGATCGAAAATGATTTGTTCCCGAGCAGAAGGATAAGTTACATAATTTCCTCGTCGTTACACTTGGATACGGGGAGGAATTCATAATTCGCCATCGGTTTCGGGACGCACCATGTACTCAAGGGCGATTGATGCTCCGTGTTGGTGTCGGCTGTCGCTCGGTTCTCCATAATTCATGGCCCGCATGCGGTTGCGAACTTCGGACGAGTAATGCCGATTATGGTCGGCGACCAGTTGTGCACCCCCTGGCCGTGGATCTCGGACTTAGCCGAGAGTACGCCCCGCACGAATAGAACAATGATCGGCCAGTGATGAAACGATTGTACTGCAGCACCCGCATCTCTTCTATCTTGTTCGCGTCGTGTTGTTGTTTTCCGCCATTTTTGTAAGCGCTCTCGTCCACCTGCTCGACTAGCTTTCAAAAATCTTCTCTTCAACAGTGGATGCGCAGAGAGTTTCCAGGAATAAAAACCCCGATTTCCGAGAATGATTTCAAAACAACCAGAAACTCGACTCGGGGCGTTTATCAATTTCTGCGAAGCCTTTGTTCATTTATTGGATGTGCCTCCGGCCAATGATCTTCTATCGTCATTTTACACCATTTTTATTAACATCGTCCTCATCTGGTTGCCTTTCATATCGAACAACATCAGGGGTGAGGGGAGAAGTGAAGACCGAAAGATTTTATCATGTTTCTCTCATTGTTGTTGTTGTTGTTGTTGTTGCTGTCGGGCCATGTACGCTTGGCGTTGCACACTTTCCACGGAGGCGGCTCGACAATAAATGAACGAGTCAGCGAACCAGCGCCGTTCTTCCGACGCATCCCCGTATTCTCAGTAATGAGTTTTCATAATTTCGTGTCCCGTCCTTTGGATACTCCCAAGCGAAGCCACGATACCGCAAACCAACAAGTTCCGTCGACTACACTGCGCTCGCTCATTATCGTCGCCGAAATCATCGACGTCCGAAGCGTCGCCAATTAATACTTGTCTCGTTACTCTCCTCGATTCGCCTCACGATTCGATATTCAAGCAAAGAGGACGGGTTGATGAAATTAATTGAAAAAACGCCTGGAATCACGTATCGGCTGTTCCCGATCCAACCGATCGTCACGGGTTCAGGTCGTGTGAAATGCTTCATGAGAGACTAGTCCGTCAGTCAGTCAGTCAGTCAGTGAAGATGAAGCTCTGCCGGGGCCGTATCTGCATGTATGTATGTACATAGTAGTGAGTTTGTCCGACGTCGGGGCGCCTTAAGTGCCTGTTGTCGGCTCACTTTTTTTCTCTCATTTCTTCTCGTTTTTCCGTCGGCGACAGCGGCCGCAGTAGTCGTGGCAGCGACTGAACGTACGGATGGAGGAAGAGAAGGAAGCAGCAGAAACAAACGCACTTCTGATGTCTGATCAGTCACTGATGGATCGGGACTGTGTGCCGAGGAAACGAACCAAATGAAAAATGGGCGAAATTTTCCTTCGTGAATGACGACCCATCTTTGCAGATCCACCTCGTACGCACAAAAAAGAAGACACAAATACACACAAATGGAGGGACGAGAGTGACACGAGAAAGGCGTTTAGACGTTCAGGAAGATTCCCGCAGCGCCCAAGTGACGACGCCTTTTCCTTCGAAACGCAGCATCCTTCGTTGTCGTTCGCCGGAAAACACATTCACCCTCAGGGTGGTTCGACATTATGCTGCGTGACTGGAATACCGCCGCCGTAGATACCGCGTGCGTGAAGAGAGAATCAAATACAGAGTCAGGATTCTTCGGTGGCAGTGTTAACTTTCAGCTCGTCAGAAGTCTTCAAGTTACATTTTACTCGCGGAACCAGTTGTTCGTTGCAACTTCAGACGACTCGCGATCGCATAAGTTAGAAGGAAGAGGCTCCGTCGCTGCCACTCAGCCAACTCCGCTGTTAAGTCGTTCGACTGCCTGCCTACCAGGCGCTTTTGACTTTCAGTCTACGAGTTGGTTGGCCAATTTGTTCTCTATGCAGTTTTGAAGCAAAACGAGCAGCAGCAGCGGGACTGGTGGAACGACGGGGGAGCGACTAAGAGAGAACGAGGGAGCTACAACGAACCGGCCGGCCGACCGTCGGACCGGCAACGAACACCGAACGAGTGAGCAAGTTGAAGGCAAGCTGTAATTTTGGGGCTCACTCACGGAACAAACGAAGAACGGAATTCGCCAAGGCGGCTGCTAAGTTGTTACCAGCCAGCCAGCCTTGCTGCCTACCGGACCAACTGGTCGGTTAGTTACCGGTTCTCCGACTTTTCACCGGTATCAGCACCGAGTTTGCTCGCTCGCTCGCTCCCCGGCAGCGTCCGTCTTCTCGATCGAAACTGTACGTCTCGTAAATATCTGAAAGTCCAGCCTCGCTCGCGGTACGTGCCCCATTCGATGATAGATCACCGAATAAACTGGACGATCATTATGATGCTCTGTATGTGTGCGTGCTGCTTACGAACGTTAATCTTTCCAATACCAACAAATCTCGCGGCACCAACTTTCGGCCGAAGTTCTAGACGAACGCTTCCCTCTATCCGCTGCTCCTCTTTCGATGTTTCCTGAATTTCGATCCAGATTCGAGTGGACGGTCGCGAAACAATGAGCAACGACGTCGATCGGGGGAACATCTCCGGACGAGTTTCTCAGCGAACAAGAAGAATCCACCGCCCTCCCCCCCCCTTGCTGCTGATAACGAATCGTGGATTCGAAATCGCATCATCTGTTCAAGCGACCGCCGACCTCATAAGCTATGCAGCGAAAAGGTTCGATTCATGAAGCCGGCCGTTGTTCGCGGGGAAAACAAAGCGGTTGACACTTCGTGGATCCGATATTCATTGGGATCAGTTCAGAGCTCGATGGAGACATGTGGAACATATTGCTTGCGCTCGCAATACCCGCAGAGCTCGCTGACAGCATGAAGAAGGACCAGTCGTCGTGCAGATATCGACCCGGCACTCCATTACGCGAGACTCGCCAGGCCGCTCAGTCGCAGCGCCTCGTCGTCCAGTTCCTGAACAGCCCGCCCGCCCGAACGAGCGACCATCCGGCACACCCGCCGGCCATCGGTGCTAAATCCAGCAACTGCAACGATCGAAAAATTTCGTTGCATCCAACGAGTCAACTCGTGTAAAGACTGAAACGCGGATGACGTCAGATAGAAAAATCATTCACAAATGCCCGGTCATCGATGTCTAGCGTGTGCTCGAGAGAGCGAACGGATTTTTCTCGAAGGACGCAGAAGTTTAACGGCAGAACGAAGGCAAAATCTTCCTCGGTATTTTGATTCGAAGCAAGGGTTGCACGATCGCCTGATCTCTGGTCTGGAAAAGACGACGGCTCCGCTTCCCCTAACGCGGTGATGGATCGTGGAGTTGAGCACTCTGTGCCGGAAGTGCCTTCTCGCTTCTTCTGAGGAGCCGGGAAAAACTCCGGAAACGGGAAATCTGAAGATTAGCACTCCGAGATCGAGACAGAGAGAGAGAGGGAGGGGACCGGGCGCGGGAGAGATAGATCAGAGTCGCAAACAATCAACAGCGCCGAATCGACTAACGACCAGATGGAGTTTCACGCGAGAAAAGACGCGAGGCGCAAACCAACAACGGAGCAGCCAACGACCGACCGGCCGTCGTCGGAGCGAGCGAGAAAGTTCAAATCCCAAGTTGACGTGTTGGCCGTTAGACGTCACGAACAGTCCTAAAGCCGATTGATTTTGTCATCAGGCAAAACCAGGAGCCAAAGGCAAACGACGCCTGACTCGTGATGGCTCAATCTGCTCCCTATTGACGACATCGGCAGCATCGAAATCGACAACAAAAATACGAAGATTGACCAATCCAACGCCGTCGTATCGATGCATGCAGAGCAAACACGCAAACAAAGTCGAAGCCTGCTTGTATTTCGACATGTTCCTCGCTCGGAGATTTACTTCAATCTGAACTTTCATCCGCTCCCTGGGGTTCGAGAGATTCTGTCTCGGTGCCTCGGAACCGCGGAAGGTTTAAATCCTATTCAGTACCGAACCGAAAGGGCTGGAAGGGGTCCGTTCTCCTCGCCAAGGACGGATTTACGAGATCCGATAGATGAACTCTCTCCCCTTAAGTACGAGTTTTCGTTTGGGCAATTTGCTTCTGTTAGATAAGAACGAGTCAGGACAGGGAAAATGAGTGCTCGGTGGTTGAACAGCCAACCGGGATGCTCGCGGATGATGGACGCGAAGCTAATTGTTCGATGATCCGCTCAAGAAATTCTGTTTTCGACGCTGGACCGCTGCCTGCTAGAGTGCCGAAACGAAGATTCCTCTGTAAGGAAAGAGTCGTTCTCGCAGCGTGCCGTGGAAAATCGGACTTCGCCTTCGCGACACCCTTGAGGCTGGCGGAAACCACTTCAGGTCAAGGTTCTGCTGAGTGAGTGTCGACAAAGTTCTAGTTGTCCCGATGCCGTGTAGTATGGTGTTCTTTCTTTGACGAAACATTTGCTCGATGGCTCAGCGGCGCTGCTGTATCTCGGCTGCAAACCCTGCATGGTGGCCGCAGTGACTGATGGGCCAGATCAACACGATTGATCGCCTCTCGATTTCTACGTCATTTGTTACAGAATTGTCACTCATTGCGTAATACAGTGTCAACGGGCCGACTCACTCACTGTTGCCGCTGTCGATGGTTTCGTTGTACACCAAATCACTCCGTCATCAGCACAGATTATGTCAATAATACATGAATACGTACCGATCAGATTCCAGTACATGCTCGTTTCGCGATACGGATCGGTTCGATGATAAATAAGCCTACTAATTGTATCCGATCCGTTCAGAAAATCGTCGAAGTGTCCCAGAGCCATCGAAGGACCTTGCTTCTGAATTATTTGCTGCTCGAGCCTCGGTCACGAACGAGTTTTCGAGAAGAGGACTCGGAAAGAAAAACAGCGAGAAAACTCGTATCCAAGCTCTCAGTTGTCGTGTGTAGGTAGCTGTGAGTCCGAAAGAGCTGCCCCTCATTCGAATTATTGAACGATCATCTCTTGAGATTTCGATTTGGGACCCTCCAAGTCGGAGAGTCGCGGCGATAGCCATCGTTTAGCACGATAACGATTGAATTTTTCTCCGCTTTTCTTCGAGAGCATGCAATTGCTGAATATCACAGCGGACATCGCGCAGACACGACGATCGGAGGGCACCTGCTATCAAAAACCATTAATCACCGACTACGCCTGGGTAAGGTTGTTCTCCCGAGGGACCGCGCAACCACTGGGTGTTCAAAACCGGCGATGGCGACAACGAGGAGTTCGAAAACCGCGACCGGGAGGTCTTGAACATGCGACAGGCGTGAAGTTCCCCAAACAATGTCCCTTGAGAGCTCGAGAATGTCGTCGGTTCGTTTCTCCGACGACCCTCGCCAGCAAGTAACAAGAGGCGCCATGGGGACACCCTTGTTGGTGGTGCGGCTGCAGCCGCCGCTACTTCTGCCGACGGCGACGAACATCTCTAAAGACGAATGATAGTAGACCGCCATAATCATCGCAACAATAAGCGCTTCTCCAGCCTTCGCGAGCATCCATTAATCATTCTCCCGTCGAACCCGTTTCTCTCACTCGCATAGAAATCGTATTCGACCCCGAGGCTTGGGAATCCTACGCTCAAAACGAGAAACATAATGCTGCGGTCATCGGAGAAATTGGGATGGTTTCGGATTCGATTCCACTTGCAGAAAATATTGAGTTATTTTCCTCAGAAAGACGTAAAGTGTAGTTCAATGCGATCATAGGGAAATTTGCGAAACCTCAGGACTAGGATTTAGCTTTCCGAAACGGAAGAAATTTTCGGAATTTCGTGGCAGCGATGTCCGTGATTGACGCTACGAATGTCTACCCGAGCTCAGCGATCTCCAGGCCGCCAGTCCGTCGCAGTTGGGTCGGTGATTCGCGAGACAAGCGCAAAGTGGGATCTCAGCTAACTTGATTGAGAATTGACGCAACAAATCGAAGCGAAATTTCTGCAGAAGCCACCACAAACCGCTTTTTCGCGGAATTTAGCATCGATCCAAATGAATAAATGGTGACAAGATTCTACAAACATCGGTCCATCGATCTCGATGAAGACCCATCGCGACCGTGAAAGGCTCATTCCTGAGTTATAGTCGATTTCGAAATGAATTTTTCCTCTTGTTTTGCTGTTCTATCGGGATACTTGTGCCGATAACCGGCATTATGGGAACATCCAGATGACCTCTCCGATTCATCATGAGCTCACAGCGGGCCGATACCCATGGCGCCCTCTATCGTGCCCTGAGAGAACATTCCGACCAGCGTTCCCACATCGGTCGTGAAATAATAGTTTCGACGAAGTTCCCCCAATAGTCGTTTGGTTTCGAAGATCGATTCGCCGATCGACGATCGACCACCCTCACTGTCAACTCTGTTGCAGAGCTGGCGACAGAAGAACTCTTTCAAGACGCTTGGCGAACGGGGCCGTGGTTCAGATCTCCAGGCAGAGGCAGTCATTCCCGAAGACAGACTTTCCAGACCGACTTTCGTCGACACGTTCTAATATTTGCGTCCGGACAGCAAGCTTCGGGCCTCTAGTCGTCCTGGCCGAACACTCCTGGAGAGTTGGCGGATCGACGTCCCAAGGAATCGGCTGAAGGGATAAGAATAATCTGTGCTGAAGTGCTCTGATTTCCCTAAAGTAACGATTCCCATTGCCGTTCGGGCTCAGCTCCGGAACGTTCCGAAATGAACTGTTTACGATTTTGAGAAAAATTACAAGAGTTCCACCATAGACTCTGTGGTGGTTTCCACTGATGACCCTACGACGCAAAGCGTGATCCGTAAAGACTGTTTTGATCTCTTCTCCTTAGCTGTCCAACGCGCGAAACCAACTCGGTGCGAAACTGATGAATAAACTCTCTGCTGAGAAGAGGAGAATCAAGAGAATGTCTTGTCGGGTTGACAATGTCGGTCAAGTGGGAATTTCCGTGAACGGGTTTGAAAATTCGATCAGTCCACTCCTATGGCATCTCAGTCGTCCGGCAACCCTTTATGCTTCATAATTCAAATTTGGAGAAGAAATGGTACGCCCTATAAAACGACAGAGTTTCTTGTTATGGGGAGGGGGGTTGTATTTATTTATATTTATCAAGTTATCGTCATGTTCTAAGAGATTCGGCAGACGAGCGGTTGTCTGCCGAAAAATTCGAATCTGTTCTCTGGGGTCAACTTGCTGGAAGACTTGCATCCAATAAGCATTCTTTGAAATCCTCCTGTAACTTTAAATCAGTAGATGGTTCTCACGGTCGCTCGAAGTATCGATCGGACGCTTGCACTCAGCCTCAATTACTTATTCGAGTCATGAACGAGGCGAATTTCCTGCCTAGAATCTCCTTTTGATTCTCCAAAGTAGATAGTTTCTTAGCCATGTTCGCTTTCACGTTCTCCTTCACTTGCAACGTTTTCTCCATGATAGTGGACGATGTATCTTTCTGAACCATCCCCTCAGGCAGAGGACAGGTGAATTTCTCCAGAAGTTTCTGTGAGTTGAACTTTCTACTTATCCGCTTCTCAACCAGAGAAAACATCGCTTCCTCTCCTCCGAATGTCTGACTTTGAATCTCTCCACAGTCGTTGTGAACTTAGGTCCACTGGTTTCTGTAAACTGCAATCATGTCGAAAGTCCCCGCATAGTGGAGCAGAAGTGTCGCGGAACCATTTCGGGCCGCAATGAAATTCGCTAAGAGCATGTCTCCGTACTGATCCATATCGAAGTCAGCGATTGCGCTCAGCTTGTCGGACCGCTTGTAGAGTTGCGAGATGGCGCTACATGGACAGCAGCTGCATTTATCGTAGCTTTTCAAGTCGGCGATGAAACGAACTCCGTAAGGTCTCAGCTCCGCGATGGTGTCCGCTAAAAACAGGGATTCCTCCCTCGACGGACCCATTCCGCTCGAAGGAAGTGATCTGCAACGTTTCGGTGAGGTTTTCCGGAAGGAGGCGCCGCTCGGCGTCAGCTCGACCTCGGATTTTCGAAAAGAATCGCTCTTCGGGCGTCGCGAGCTCGCCTTTTCGGTCCTGGTGCGATCGAAGTCCTCGGAGTCGGACGTTTCAGAGAGATTTGCAGTCGACTGTTCTGCGTCCTCGAGGCATGGCGGGCTAGGACATCGATCCGGCTCCGCGGTCGAACTCTCGACAGCTTTTCCTTCTTCATCTGTCAATGGAAATCCTTCATCTCCTCCGATTATGATTGGTTCTGGATGCAGAATCAATGAAATGTCCGGGGACTTGAGTTCCGTTGCGTTGAATTCTGTCGTGTCAATGAGGTTTAACAGCGAATCTTGAGCCCCTGACTCGTTCTGATGATCGGTCTTCGCTGATTCAATCAGAGGATCAAACTCGTCTATGCTCGAAGCTCGGGTTTTCGTAGCTCCAGAAGAATTCGATGGATCGATGTTATCATTTCTCATGGGCTCAAGACAAGGAATCGATTCCAAATCCGACTGAGGACTCGTCGTACTGGATGCTTCGAGGGGCTGAGAGATCTCATCAAGCCATCCAAAATTCTCATGAAGAGGACACGCGCAGTCAGAAAGTGTTGCCGCGAGAATTTCCTGAAGGCAAAAGGAAACCTCATCCTCGACAGAAAGCTCCATCGAGAAGAGCTCCCCGGTCGTTCCACTGGAGTCAGCACTGTCACTTTGAGATTTGAAATCTTCGTCAGAAGTGTCGAAAGTCGCTTCCAACCACGTGCTGTCGACTGGAAGTTCGCCTTCGAGGCTTGAAACGGGACTTGGCTCGCGATCCATGAATGAGTTTTTCTTGAAAACTTCGTCGAAAGAAGCCGTCCCGAAAAATGCGTGTCGAGCATGCGACACCGGCGAATTGAATGAAGCGTCGAGGCACATGGTGTTGTCGAGCTCGTTGATGTGATCTGCCTCGCGCTGAAGTTCCGGGCTCGATGTCAACACTAGACCTTCTTGGAAAGTGTGTTGAGGGAGTAAGTTTTCATCTTTCTCCCTCAGCTGCAGTGGGAAAGATTGCGGATAGGGGCTCGGGCACATGAGGAACGATCTTGACCAAGCCTCCGAGTGCGCCCTTTCCAACCTCGATTTCAACTCCGCGATGAAATCCGACCGATCTTTGAACAGCTGTTCCGTGATTTCGGCGTTGTGAGTCACGAAAAACCACGTCTCCGAGCAGAAACCTACAACGGTGAATGTTCTCGAGTGATGCAAGAGAGCGAACTGATCGTACAGGCCCTTGAGGAACCTCTGGAAGTTGAGGTCACCGAAGAAATCTTCATCAAATCGGTCGAATGGCGGCTTGATTAAACGGTTCTCAAAGTAGTTCATCAGCTGCGGCGCGATCGAACAGCTACAATCGGCGTAGTTCTCAGGGTAGTGGATGAAACGGACTCCGTAAGGCCGTAGGGAACCAATGATTTCAACTTCGCGAGTGGGATTCGTCGGCGGGAACTCCGGAAGCTTCGGTGGCCCCGAATAAGGCAGTCGCTCTGTTTTGTATCGTTCGCTTACTCGCCTCATGATATCTTTGTGGAACTCTTTGAGATGAGCTCCCTCATCCGTGGCCGTTGACGGTGAGATGGCGTCCGGCGTCCGGGGAGTGATTTCTTGGGGGTCGAGTTTTTCTACCTCTTTCTCCGGAGTTTTCAGAGTCTCTGATTCGATTTCGTAAACAAGCGGCACCTTCACTCGATGACCTGAACGCCATTCTTCGGCAGCTCGTTCCTCCATGGCGCAGACGTCGTCATCCATTCCGCTCGTGAAATTCGAACTTCCCAGTCAGCCGATCATGACAGAATGTTCGGCAACGTCGGGCGACTTTTGGTACGTGCACACGCTGACAGAGTGTGACAACACGGAATGTTTTGGTTTTCTACCTCAACAATGTTCTCCTTGAAGATATCAGAGATGAAACATGTGTTTCAAAATCGATGAAAATACTTTATTATTTCTTGAAAGTCCCCGATGTCTCCATCAATCAATCACACTCGAGTCCCCCCAGACGATGGAAAGACGACGACGAACGATCGAAATCTCGGTATTCTACCATTCCTGTATTGGCTTGTCTTTCACTTGAAAACTCGCTTTCCAATCAGCAGTTTATCGGTTTGTCTTTTGCCTTGAGGCAGATCAGCTCAGCGAGAGTATATCTGTCCTCGTCGGCGAAACTTACGGGAAACTGCAAACACAACTCGCTGTTATGGAGCTTTCAGAATAATCAGAACAGAATCATTTAGAGAATTTTCATGCGTCTTATTCAAGAAGGTATAATTAACTCACTCCATCGATGAAGACAGTGGGTACTCCGTCCAGATGCCTAGTTTTGTTATTCCAAACAGCACCCGCGGTGTCGGTGATATCGGCCATGAGCTTGATCAGAGCAACCCCCATCGGTCCCTCAGCGCAAGACTGGAGCAGGGCTACCTTGTCCTGCGTTGTGCACTAGAAGTCGAAGGTATGTTAACAAACAACGCGAATCGAGCTCGAGAATTGTCCGACTATTCGTCAGTTCGTACCAACCTTTCTCAGCAGAGAGATGGTGTTGTTGCGCCCCTGTGTCATCGTGCAGATCGCGTACTCTAAACGTTCCTATGAAAAAAGGAGCCGCGAGGCATAAGTTCCGGTTATTTGGGAAATCGGACAAAATGACCATGGCATCTTGGATATCACGTCGAAATCTCGTGAAGCGAGCTTCCGGGGAACTTGAGATTCTGAGAAAGTCTCGCCTTGGCACGACAAAAGCCCTTCTTGTTTACAGAAAAAACTCACCCTCGGTGTCATGTAAAGATGCGAGCACGCATGCCATGCGTTCCCGGTGCATTCATTCCTGCCGTGTTGGCATTCAACTTGGAGCGATCCATTTTGACCGATCCTTGTCAGAGCGTTACCGTAGGGGACAAGACTGCGGGGCGGAAATCTCAGATTTAATACCCAGGAAAGATGGATCCATAGATAGGGCTGGGGAACAACGGTTCTCGGTCGCGATCGGAAGATATTATTGCTAACAATGTGTCATGCCTCAATACCTGAAGAATACGTTGTCTCCGAACTTTTTGAGGGCCTCAGAGACGCTGGTCTTCATTTCCTGCTCACAATCAGGACAGAGAGTCTCGTAGAAGAGCATCACGTTCGGTATGGCGCACGCCAACGAAACCACCTGGGTTCGGGGGAGGAACACAGATCAAGAGCTCTAGTGAGGTCATCGGATTGAAGCTCATGAGGCAACTTGGCGTCATTGGGGTCATCTTCGTTCGGGCCGCGAGGGCTCGTCTGACCGCAATCTTTCCCGAATATGGCTTGAAAGGCTTGTTATGATGAAGAACGTTTGTCAACTCACACCGAGGAAAAGCACTGTACGGGCCAGCATTGTTCACGGGAGCTGGGGAATAGAACTCCTCCACTGAAAAACGGGTTCTTGTACAATTATGTACCTTGACGATCCTATTTCTTGGAATATAAATATTCCGCGGGATTTCGTGGACCGTAAGGAGTTTCAACATTTGCGCGGGAGAATCTCGCAAAATATTCACGTTTCGACCATCTCTACTAAATGCAACATCAGTTCATACAAGAGAACACTGACTGTGTATCTATCTGTGAACTGACTGAGCCAATTCGATCTCTATATTGACCGGTGTCGTTCCGGACTAGGGATTGGGACTTCTCATTCGCGGGCTAACTCAACGAAACGGTTGGGCGCCATGTCTTCAGACTTCATGGGTTTTCGCACACGGTCCACTACATTCGAACACCGAGTCAACTTTCTCATCAGACTTAATATTCAGCCGTCACTCACCAATGATAGAAGATGATGGAACACTGAGCAAGCTCCCGTCGGTGCGAATACAGTACTCTACTCCAAACAAGAGGAAAGGGCTCAATGGCCTCATATCAATATAACGGTCACGTAGACCATGCTGATTTGGAGCTTAACTCTTTCGAAACCCGCGTCAATGATCCCTTGCGAATGATTGGCCAATCTGGTGCCTAATACAGCGTGACTGCTCTAAATTGTGCAACGAGGAGCTCGATGAGAGAGAAATGAATCTGATCGAAGACGTCCCGCCGAATGAAGACCTCCTTCTATTATACGATGGAGCTGCAATCCAAGATACTCGTTTTGTGGAGAATGTCGAGATCTTCGGGATTCTTGAGGCAAATAACCATAGTTCCCACAAGAGGAGGAATTATGTGACAATTTGCAAAAGGATCCCCGTCTGCAAACGAAGCATTGCGCGTCGCGCCATCAAAACCCTCGAGTCGTTTATGCTGACTTCGAGGCATCAATCGGGACTTCGATCGTGATAACAGTCGTGATTTCGGAAAGAGCTTGACATTCTTGAAGAAACTCATAGTTTTCTGGCGAGCTTCCTTCATCGTCCAGAGGGAGAATCACTTTATGGACTGATAACTATTCCGTGTCTATATTCAATGCCTCCAGCACGCGAGTTCCATTCTTGACTATTGTTTACTGTCAATCACGGACAGGATAAAACCCCCGTGGATACAATTTCAATCGAACTCGGACTTCAATAGAAAAAAATCCAAGAATAACCAGGGGGAGAATTAGATGACCACTCTCCTCAAGTCGAACATGATCAAATGGGTAGGGTCGAGGACCATTCACTCTTCGAGTTGGGGTCTATAATCTCTCCCACTCGTTGAGGTTTGTAGGAATAAGAGGATGCCTGACATGGATGTTAGATGCTGCTTTCGTCGTGATAGATATCTATGAGAGGAAGTTTTTAGCACGGAACTTGATCACGGAGTTTTTGCGAAGTATGAAACCGAGAAATCGAAACTTCCGCCCTTAATTCTTCCCGGGGAGAAGTGAAGCCGTCCTCCATTTCATCCTTCAGCGATTCGACGTAACAAAATACATCGAATACGTCAGACATGCAGTCGAACTCCGTTTGAAATCGAGAGTTTAGAAGAATCGAAGACCCGAGGCTCCTAGATGAGCTTTTCCTCTTCGATGGAACATATCTATAGCCACATTTCCAGTTTTCAATATTCTCCATTCCATAGGAGGGGAAATGCACATCATCAAAATCGTTGGGCTCGATGACCCCTCTCGGATTGGCTTGCTCTCTGAGCTGGTAATGCTTTGAGATGCTCGTCGCGTTTTGATCAGGAATCCCGCACTTTGTTGTGATCACTCCGAGATCATGTTTCTGGTTCATCTTGGTGTGGATTCTGTTATTGGATGTTAAAATCGCAGCAGACAGATACCGTAAGGCTCTAGTCTACCTCAAAAAGTTTCTGAAATCGTAACCGGCGAAGGCGAATGGCATATTAGCTGATTGTGATGAGTGGCTTTTTCCAGTATGGCGGTTGGTGTAATCGAGGTCAGATTGTAGATAGATTCATAATGCCTGCTTTTGCGAAGTCGTATGTCTATAAGGTCTATATCAATCGGAATACTCTTCAATCCATTCACCTACCAAAGAATCGATTGATGGTGATGGATGAACATGGGCTGAACTTCTACGTTATGCTGGGCCGTTTCGCTGGAGACGACGACGGCTCCAAGCGAGCCTCGAAGTAATAAAAGTTTAAACTTTAAAAAAAAAGACCGCATTCTGTGATCTCTGGTTTCGAAACATCGAATTCCGAGAGGGAGAATTTCTTTCGAGCTTTTCGGCATCAGGATACCGAGTTTCAGGGATATCGGGCAAGAATGTCCTGATCACGACCAGGCCGGTCACTGCAGATTACCTCTCGAGCACCCAGTTTGGGAGCCTCTGCCGTAGAGGATGACGCAGGTTCGCTGAAGTCCAGCGGTGCTTAGATTTTCCGACGTTTGTCATGCCACGAATGAATGCAATCTTATCCCAAAGGACAGTGTGTTACAGCAATACAGATCGAGTAAACTCTTCGAGAATTAATTTTCAAGTCCCGCAGACAACAGGGATAACGCTGACGAAACACCGCGATACAAATACGCTACACGTTTCCAAACCGTACGGAAGAGAGCTCACTGGCTGACGGCATCGATGATTCCATGACGAAGGTCCTGCTTGGATCTGGCTCTGCTGAAAATCCGAGAATTCCTCGCGAGCTCCTGTTTTCGGATACAACGGATCATTTTTTCAAATATATATATCCGAGAACATTCTATCAGCGGGGCGAAACGATTCGAGGTACACTGTTCTTTATTTATTATTCAAGCCCCAATTTTATGGGTGAAGTCCTATCCTCACACGGTAGAATTGGACATTTTATCAATTCAATGTTTGCCCAAAAAATGCTTCAGATTGTTGAGAACAAACTCAATACGAGTGCAGCGTCATCGTCCCATAGTGAATCGCAGCACGGTCACGCATCCGTGCCACATTTCCCTCAGATATATTGATGAGAAGCCGAATCGGTTAGTGTGCTCGACCCGTATCGCAGTCGCATTCGGTCTCTGTTACTATGCTTCCGTTCTGTTAGCAGTTGGCTGGTTTGTCTTTCGCCTTGAGGCATATCAGCTCCGTGAGCTTGTACTTCTTCATGTCGGAAGAACTAACCGGAAACTGAAACCGTGTATCAGAATGACAGACTCAACCCGGTGTGATTGCAGAAAAGCTGATTGTGAGTCCTTCGAATATTTCAGGTTAATGAATATTTAGTAAAAACAACTGTACTTTACCCCGTCGATGAAAACCGAAGGAACACCATTTATATGTCTAGTGCTCATGTTCGCGAGGGGTCCTGCGGTTGTTGTGATGTCAGCCATCAGCTTACTCAGAGCGTTTCCCATAGGCCCCGCAGCGCAACGCATCAGTAGATCCACTTTGTTTGGAGAAGTACACTGCAAGTCGATGGGAATTTTGTATGAGACAAGAAAGATGGCGGCTGAATCGGGAAAGTTTTTCAATTTTTCCAGCCACCCAACCTTTTTCAGGAGAGACAAGGTTTTCCCAGGCCCTTGTGCCATCGTACACACAGCATAATCCACACGTTCCTAGAAACAAAAAGAAGAATGATGCGATTGTAGGCCTTACAATCACCCAGAGCGAAGAACGAACTTTGAAAAGACAAAATCCACGGCTGCCTTAGAGCCTTCCTGACTGACAATGAGTGAGATCTCCACCGCACGGAGTAGAGATCTCCTTCTAATTTTACCGTTGGGCTCATGAAGGCGTGCGAGCATGCGTGCCATGTGTTTGCGGTGCATTCGTCTTCCCCGTGCTGGCATTTTATGCTTAAAGAGCAGTTCCGATAGAACCTGGTCACAGCATTCCCGTACGGAACGAGACTGGAAAATCGGAATCGACGTTTAATTGGGAAACGCAAGGATTTCAAGAAAATGTTAGAACGAATGGTGAATGGCGATGCCAAATTGGGATCTCGAATCTGAGCTTATCAGTGGAAGCAAATAACCTTATGAAAACGTTGGTTCCGAATTTCCTTAGGACTTCAGGAATGCCAGTTTGCATCTCAGCAGCGCAGTGCGGACAAAGAGTCTCGTAGAAGAGCATCAGATTAGGTATGGCGGTCGCCACGGACAAGACCTGGAAGAATTTGAAAATGAACGCCGACAGCAAGATTTGGAAGTGAAGAGCTCCAGGAGCACTTGATCATGTGAACCAGAGCTTCGATTTCTGATTTGCCAGTGGCTGTAGACATACGATACGCGGATCAACTTACGGCGAGTAGAAGCACTACGCGAGGTGACATCTCTCGTGAAAACTGTGAAGTAAATAATCGGTACGTAGAGAGGACAAGGAAACAATGGTGGAGCCTCATATCATTCGTGAGGTGGTGGCGGCTTAGTCAACGTCACAATAGAGTTAACGACAGATTCAGTTCTTTCATATCCGTCCGCCCATTTCAAAGATTGGGGACGGATTCCCATTAAAACTAAGAAAGCCGAAGCCTGGGATGGCAGAAACCGCGGCGAGGAATTCCAGAAAGCGACAAATCGGTCCATGCATGAGTTTCTCCACGCTTCGGAATCCGTGAGAAAAACGTTCCGGAGGGATTTGGCAGAACCAGTGTTCGGATATCTCTGTCCGTCGCGGGAAACCCGATTTTCGCCGTTGGCGTTCTGCTCCCCTTCAGCCAGCGTTCTTCGCGTATCCAACACAGCTTATCAGAGTAGAGACAGGGATCGTGTTGGCACTTGCAAGTCGGTTGGGGGTGGTGCTCGTTTCAGAAGCTCAATATTGAGCGCTGGAGTGGTTGTGAGCCAATGCCTTAGTCGGACGAAAAGGAGAAAGGACGAGGCTCAACTTTTCCGGACTTTGAATCAGCTTTCGGAGCTGAACCCGAAACGGGGAAAATGGTGTCGACCCAAGGCCTGAAAACCTGGCAATCCGTCCGTGTCAACAAGGCAGTAGCGATCGCCCTGATTCAATGACGAGCTCTCTGGGCTGGGCATTGGTGCTACGGCAGTACGGAAGAAAGTGCAGCGGCCACTTCGCCGCGCGCTCGGACGTTAATCTACCCGTTGGTATCGTTGCCGTTTATAGCAAAACAGCGCCGATTTGGTGGATTTGTAGCGTCTGCTCTCATGGTCTCACAATCACCGCTGTCGTCGAACAACAATTCCTGTCCAAGTTTCGCGGTGAACATTCGAGACACGTTGACTGGTAAGAATTTGCTGCGTGAAATGGGATCTCGGTTTTTGAAATTATCGTTGTCGATCTGCCTTGGGAGTTTCAACAATGTGCGCTGAGCAAAGAATGGAAAGCAACCGACGTCCGAATTTCCGGAAACTCAATTCGATAAAAGTGTGGGAGATACGCCTCATATCTGGCAATCGAGAATCCGGATTCCTAACTGAGTACAAGTTTTGAGCAATCACAGAGCGAGGCACAAATAGGTCGCTTTGAATGGTCTCCTTCAGAGAGCATCTTTCTCGAATCCTTTCGAAATTCAATTCCAACTCTTTCGCCCGGTTCCTCGATCGCTACCGAGGATGTCACCCTGATACAAAATGCTTCGTTGCAGGATTGTTCTAGAAGCCATGGATGTCAAGGTTCACAGCTATCATGTACCCAGCCTTCAGGAGATCGCTGATGGTCAGTTGGGGAGCCAGGGTGGAAAACAACGTTCATCACAGATTGTCACGGCTTGTAATTTAGAAGCGGATCTTAGAGTATTTTCCATTCTGCAGTCCTCCAAAAAGGCCTTGTGAATGATTTTGCTGAGGTTTCCGCAACGGTCGTCAACTGTCCGGATTTGACCAAAGAACCTTTCCACCTTGCGGCCGAAGGCTTGAGCGGATCGCAGAGAATTTGTGACGTTGGAGGTGAGTCCTCCCACTTGAGATGTTGTGATATTTGCAGTCAGCGGGGATTCTTATCCATCCGTGGGATCAAGGTCGGTTTTTTCGACTTTTTCCAAAGAGAAAATCTAGCACTCTGTGAGGTATTACGGAAGAGATCCTTGAAATCACATCGCTCCAGGATTGGCAAGATCATTCTGGACTTTTTCCCATCGTTCTTGGCTCTCCGCAGGTGTTCCATACCTCGTGCCTCTCTACAATCCGGAGAAAAAGTACAATTTCGAGGAAGTACGTACACAAAATAACTTGCTGACAATTTCGCGAATTGAGTTGCTCGGAACTTGTATCATCCCGCATGAATCGAACTAACTGCTCATCTTTGGTTTTATGCTTAAACTTCGATCTACTCCAAACAGGTTGCCAAACTTGCGGGAGTGCCGGATGGATTCTTTGTTGGAGCTGGCGCTGGACCTTTCCACGTCGTCGGAACTAACTCTGAGGTGGAACTCCAGCTGTCATCAGTTCATGATTGAGACCCACGCGGATCCCGTCTAAAGATCCCTATCCTGATTTCGCTAATATTCTTCAGCTCATGCCGAACATCAAATGCGGAGCTGATCGACGAAACGAGACCCATTACGCGAGAATCACCGAATCCGGAGGCCACCTTATGGAAAGAGTACCCCAAAACTCATCGGATTTCGGTCTCATGAGCAACGTTTTCCTCTCAGAAGGAAAATCGGGAAACGTTCTCCGACTTCATCTTAAACGTCGAGTTGGCAAAGACAACCTGACGGCAGCGGTTCGTAAAGTTCTGCTGGAAGCCTTCGGTCCAGAGAAGCCCGTTGGACTTGGAGGAGTTTTTCTCATTAAGAGCGGTAAAGCGAAACTCCACATTATGGTTAGTCTTCCTGGAATGCAAGCTTTTCGATTGATTTCCGGAATCATATGCAGCAGTTCTCGGTCGCGAATTTCAGCGAACTCGAGGTCGGATCAGAATCTCGAGTCCCCCATTTAGGGAGAGAAAATGACAATTTCAGCCCGCATTTTCCGAAACACCCTTGAAAACGGACGAAGAAGTCGGCGAGTGGCTGCGATACTTTGAATTTCCGGCTCCGTTGATCTGTCTATCTGTCATGTCGTCGTGTGACCCCGGATGGGACCTGAGGATCGATCATACGCATTGCTTCAGTACTCACGGTGCTGGCGGACACTATCATTACGATACGACCCCTGATGACGTGGAATACGAGTGTTTCTTCAACGTGGCCGAGAAACTTGTCAGGGTTGATCAGCCGAAAGAGACCCACAACATCGGTCGAGACTAAACCATCGTTACGATGGAGCAAGTCTCCTTCCCGATCAAATTCTTGACAATAAATCAATCAAATGACACACACAAGCCCGTGCTTTGGAGAGGCTAACGTGGGATCTATTTCTGTTTCAAGCTCGTTCTTTTCTTGCTTTTAATCGCATCAGCCGTAGAGATTATTCAAGGACTCCGTCTGATATAGTGGTTTTGTTCACTTTGAAATCTTTAGCTGCTCGATGAAACCGCGGAGGTATGCCTCCTCGCATTCACGGCAATGAATAGTACTCGTTTCCTGTGTCGTTCAACATGTGACATGTGGCATATTTATTTAAAAGCGATTGAGCAATGTACAAATAGTACGCACTTGAATCAATATACAGGTTAGAGGGATCGACACATCAGTGGGTGCACAGCAGATGATGACCCGAGCCCTTGGTCCAGTTCTGGATGGATTCGTACAGGACGAGTGGGAACAAAACTGTGCCCATCACAATGAGGATTATTCCGCCGGTGAGCATCATGCGAGGATAGCTGAGCCCGAAACGTTGGCGTTTGCAGTACATTCCAACTAGACAAAGTCCTGGAACATGAGGGTAAATTGTAGATGCCGCTCAGTCGAGTCGACCACGTACGATAAACTAGTCAAGCAAGTGAGCGGCGACACAGCGATGAACCCGGTAGTGCTATAGATAGCAAGTTTTTCGCCGTCGCAACCTTCGCTCGCTTGACAGATCATGTCGGTCAGCATCAAATGGCTGTATAGAGATTAAACTGCCAACATCCTAATGACCACCGGTGTCTCTCATCAGCACGTGAGCGCACTTGTCGCCTCGACGGCGACTCGTTTGTGTGGTCGACAAGTTGGACATCTTGTCGAGGCGCAAGCGAATCATTCGGGAACGAAAACAACAGATCGAAAAATTTGAGCCGAATGCCTCTTGGCGGTTGGAGAACTTACCGGGAAACACAAAAACGTTCACGCAGGCCAAACATCCCAAGAGCTCAATCACAACTCCGATGTTCGAGAGAGTGACGGCCAGAGTGGTGGTCGATACGAACCACAAGGTGGTGATGATGATTCGTCGACGCCTCTCGTTGGCGATGAATTCCTCGGTGGGCACTTTGAAAAGTTCGGCGTAGAGTCCATCGAAAGCACCACGTCCGCAAATCACAAGCAGGGGATAGGAAGTGATCATCTTTATGATCAGAGCGGCGATTCCTACATTCAAAATGGCTAATTTACTTTCGACTCTCTGTCTTTCCTCAAGTCGCAGCCAACATGAGTATTGTATGCAAAAATCTAACGTAGATTTCGAAGCTGCTGAGCTGAAAAGCAGCCGTATCGTCGACGTCTTCTTTCTCTCCTAGCTACGCGGTTGTTTCACGCTCTGGACAGTTCCGGATGAAGAAGCACCAAAGCGTAACATGAGATGACCCTCGAGAAGGGTGACGACAGTTATAGAAACTTTGTGGAAACGTACCGATCAAAACTTCGGGACGCTGTCCGTCGAACATCTGCATGATATCGGGTTTCACGCTCGAACCGAAAGTCAGGTATCCATATGTTCCCATGGTAGAGTAGATACAAAACAGCATGAGCATGCAGCCACATGTTGTTTTGACGAGTGAGCTGATGTTGCGTTCGCGCATGTTGGCGTAGATTGGCAGCAACACTTCGTGGGTTTGGTAGGCAAAGCAAATCACTGGCACAATGGAGATGAACTCCATGAACGATTGAGGAGAGCTGGAAACGAGGAATTTCCTTTTAACGGGGGAACTCAGGAAGAACCGTCTCGAATAGAATTTACTGCAAGACTTAGCAAGGCTGGACTCGGTGGGAGCTCGACTCACTCAGGTTTGATTTCGCGGAAAACGGGTTTCACTTCCTGGGTGTAGTACACATAGATCGTCAAGAAGACGGGGTAGAGCATCGCGAAGATTCCGAGCGAGCTGGGGGAAAAGGTCAAACATTAGAATGGAATGAAGGTCGATCTCCTCTTCGCTCTGGAATACTGCTCCGTCTTGAGAACAATTTGCCAATTCGCGGACTTACCTCGCGTATTTCAAGAAATCGAGTCTTTGGAAGTAGCAGATGGGCAGGATGAAAAGTAGGGAGGTGATGGCGATGGTGAACTCTCGCGATAGGAATACGTTCTGACAGAAGTTGTCACCGAACAACGACAAGAACACTGGAAAAGACGAATGACTCTTCATTAATGGAAGCTGCGGCTAGGAGTCGGCGTTTGGTTGCAGCGAATGCGGAGACTTCCCAGAATCGAAAACTCATGAAATGAAAACTCACGCCTATCATATTGGTCTCCAATGATGATGAGAAATGTTATGGAGACACCATAACAGGTCACAAGGATAGAAGCAGCAGCCATCTGTTGAGCTTTTCGGCCAACAGTCGTCATGAGCACGTCGTGATATGTAGTATCGCCTTTTACGTCGGAGCAATAGGCGAGTACCATCATCGTGACACTGAGCGAAAACATCATTACCTGTGAGGTTATCGTACTTAGAATGTGAGTCCGAAATGATCATTTTCCAGGAGAATTCTCATATGGCCATGCAATGAGTTTGAGACATTGCTTTGCGGCAGCTCGTCGAAAACGATTTCTTTCCTAAGAGTTTCAGATCGAATGGAGAGAGGTCATGGCTTCTCAAAGCTCAAAATGAGTTGTATGATTATGAGGTTTCGGAAGGTCCGTCGAAGCCGGGGACGATAAGGGAACCCCATCATGCATCATTCTTGTCGCCAAGCAAAGATAATTCGAAGTACACGATGAAGGTTCGTAAGAGCTCCTCAAGCGTACTCAAACTCACAATCTGAATGATGGTTGCAGTGAAGATGCCGCCAGCTTTGTCGTACGCTGATGGATAGTTCAGTACTCCAGCTCCAAGAGCTGTGTTGACTAAGAGGAACGCTGCAACGCTCCATGAGATCCCTGAAATAAGAAAGTTAAGTTTAGTTAATTTACAGCTCGAGTAACGAATTTAGGAACGCTGCGCTCGAAGGGTAATCGGCAAATCTCGAGCAGGCCGATTCCATGCCTGTCCAGGGCGGATTGCTCAATGGAATTCTGGGCTTTCGCTCGGCAAACGTCTCTTAGAACGCTCTTGACCTTCTCTGAAGCGAAAAAAAACCGCCCTCGCAGAGTGTTTTCAGGTGACCTCAAAACTGAGAGATTCTGCAAGGGAAGTTTCTGTTCTTGAATCCAAGTTACAGCAAACGATTCTCGATGTGTCGCAACGGCCTATCGGAGAAGCGAGATTGAGGATCGCAGGAGCTTCATCATCTTGGGGCTCGAGACGTTATTTTATCAACCTAGAACACGTCGTATGATCAAAGACGGTGCCGACAAGTCGGTCTACATACATGATTCCTTTGGCATTGTTGGCACGAGATAGTGAGCTAAGTCTACCGGCAAATGTTCAGAGGCATCGAACTGGCTCAAAACTAACCGTGTCGAATTTTTTTCCATCCACAAACTCCGATTGCGGGTCGTTTGCCAGAAGCAACGCAAGACCGAAGCACTAAAGTTTTACGGTGAGTCTCGGCTGAACTCTCAATTTGAATTTAGGTACGATGCGGACGGCTTCTCCCAGAATAAAACACACGTTCGTTTTGTTTCAATCAAGCTATTCCTCTGGCTGGCAAAGGAGCGCGACTCAGACGGGTCGAATTCTCTCCGAAACGCGTCGTCTGTTAATTACTGCCTCATAAAGAATGAATTCGAGCAGAAGTTTGGAAAACATTGACACTGATAGATGATTACGCTCGAGTCTCCGTAAAGCTTTCAAGAGTATTTCCCGTATCAATAAACAACTGTGATTTTTCGTCATGGCTACGCACGTAATTCGACTTCCAAACTTGAATAAAGGCGTCATGCGCCCATTTCGCTGTGTATGACCTTGTGGCTCGGAAGAGTTATTTGCTCATGCTTCGGTCTCTCTGACGGAACTCGTTTCTGTCAGAAACTTTTTGAGAGAATCTCAGGATCCGACACGAGAGGAAATAAGTGTTTCTTCGGAGCGATTCGTATCATTTCGTCAGAAGAATCCATCCTGCCTCCAGCTCTCAATGAATCGATAGTGGCTCACAATTCCGTCGAGAGCGGAGTTGCGAAACGTCCAATCGTCATTCACATCGGGCGACACCGCATGGAGAGCGGAACGTTCGAATCCACTGGAGGCTGCGAACATTCTCGAACGAGAAAATTGCGCGGCTCTGATGGAGAGACGAGAGACTGATAGAAACCTACCTTGAGTACTCGACGATTGCATCCGCCGGAGAAGAGGAACTTTGTCCCCGTGAGCCCGTTCTTCGTCGATGGTGGCATATTCGACCGCGTTGTTCCGATTCACACGAACGGAGCCTTGGCGAATTTTCTCGCTGAGATCGCTGCTCAGCGTATGCCAGTTGAGATAGGTCGTGTACTCGATCGACGAGTTATACGAGGTAAGGAACTGGCGCGCTGAGGTTGAACGTTGCCTGATATGCTGAGCTAGAGAAGTAGTTGTTGTTTCACAACTATCCTCAGCCATGTATCCGGATTTGAGGGACGCCTCCATGCCACTGTTTTGGAGGGCCCAGTTTGAGTAGTTTCGCGAAGAAGACATCTCTGCTTCACAGAGCAACGACTTGCACGTTTCTCTCAGCTGCTCTTCTTCCGCACAATCGAGCTCACTGCTGGTGTCACCACACAATAGACGAGAACCCGAAAAATGCGCTTGCTGCTGATGTTGCGACCGTTGTGTGTACTGTCGAGTATCGAACCACGGAGGTGTACTCAGCCCGTCTCGCTTAAGTACAGAAGCCGTCGACGTTGGAGGTGTGAGGACCGCCTCGTTGCCGAATAGGAGTCGGGGAAGGAGGCTGCTGAGCGAGGAGGCTCCCCAAACCATCTCCAGCCAAGGAACGCTGTGGCCGTTGCCTTGAAACGTGGTCATCGAATCATCATCTGCGAAAGTCCAATCTGTAGCCGCTCCGTTCACTGGAAAGGATGTTCGCTGGGGAGGTTGGAGTTGCACATGCTTGAGGATAAGACGTGCTTTCAAGGCGATGTTTGAACTTCTCTCAATCGTCACTGGACTTTCATCCGAGAGCGAGAAGTGACGAACGAAATCGATTGAACTTCAGGGCACTCATAGAACTTTGCTCTGAGAAATAAGTGAGCGATATAAGCAGTAGATAAGTGGTCTTTATCTATGTAATTTGAGTTCACGGAAATATTTAATTTCGTCTCGGGTTCGCATCGCCTACTTATCATGGTTGGATGAAAGTTCACCGGCATGACTTCAAGATACATGACAGTTGCGATCGGAGTCGGGAACGAGTATTTTCGTTCAATTTCATTGAATCGCCTTCCTCTCCGGAAAGTCGACTTCCGGGTATTCTTCCGTTGAGAATGTTCGGATGCAAGAACGAAGCAAAAAGTCATCATAGAGAGAGAGAGAGAGAGAGAGAGATTCAGTTACTCAATCAGTCACAGCAGGACCTCCCAAAGTCATTTTTGATAACCGAGGAGTCTGAAGTCTCCTTTTTTCATCGCCCGCGCTTTCATCGTAATCGAGGAGTCTGCCGAGATAAGCGGCCGGGTGCGGCATCCGACTCGTGAGTGAGCTCAGAGCTCTGAACAGAGTGCAAGCTCTCTCTATCGATATCGAATGACCACAACCGTGTAAGAATAGCTCGCTACAAGACAAGAAAAAACGAGTCCTGTAGGTTTCACTCGAACGTATCGCGAGTTCTCTCTTGGCCGGTCATACAGGCGGGGAACAAACATTCGAGCCCTTTGATGCTAACCGACATGGAAGTGGAATGAATCAGGAAATAGATGAGCTATTCTTGTTCCGGGATTCAAACCCATATCAGCGTTTGGCAACCACCTCTCGGAGATATCAGGATACGGTTGATATTGTCATGTATGGGGAGCGATGGATAGTTTCGCACATAATCGACCCGCGAGTCATTCGTAGTCAATCGTAGCATTTGATCCAGACGAAGCGTGTACCCCCGAGACCAAATGAAGGGATATGAGAGGCATCAGATTTTGGAATGCATTCTCTAATAGATAAGGAGCCTTGACGAATGGGCGTTGTTCGAATGAAGACGGCATGCATTTCCGCGTAGCTCCTCGGAGATGTTTTAAGGTTCTGGAATTTTCTTCAAAACCCAAAATTTTTCTTGACCCTCAGGGTTAAAGATAGTCGTTAGAGAATCAGGGTGTGATTCTGATTCCATCGGTTCTCGAAAAGTTTCAATCAGGTTCAACTTTCGAAGCTGCCTCGGACTTGACACCGGGTCTCAATGATGCTGCCATAGATAACGTAATCTTTCCTTCCGGTCAGTGCCACTGAAGGAGAAGAGATTGAAAGGAAAGGTTGAATTTTCGACAGCGCATGCCGTTCCGTCGAGCGAAACTTTTCACGGTCTTTAGTGCTCAACATGTTGATAACCTGCATTATGTTAGGGAACCGCACCCTTCTATTCCTCGAGACTTTGATGGGAGGTGAAGAGATTGAATACAGTTCTCGATCGGTGGAAAGAAGAGAAATGAACACTTGTCCTAAGAAAATTTAGTGTTCCGTCTCGGAAGCTCAACAACATCTCGACTTGACTGTCTTCTGAGACCTTGATGAAATGGAACCGTTTTGGGGATATGCCGTTCCCGTATCCCGGCCGGAATCTGAGAGCCTTTTCGACTCTTTTGAAGCTCGCAGGGTCGTTTTCCGGGGAGAAAACGCGAACTTCCATCAGGTCCCGTGTGTTATCAGATCGTTTTCCAAATCTTCCATGTCAACTTATAAGAGTGGCCCTGAAATAGAAACGTCAATAGCGAGAAGCGTGCTGCATACGGAACGCAGTGAACCGTCGGTCGGCCAATAAGCATACAGCGAAAGTCAGGGATCTTTTCATAACAGCGTATCGCGTCTCGTGTCCACGTTGACCGTCATGGAATAAAAGTCTTTGTTCGCAGCCGACAGAGTACCTTCGTTCAAGATTGCGCTAGCAGGATACTGGCTCTACGCGAGGAGGTACTGGTCTGTGATGAAACAAACGTTTCCGACGGAAATCTGTTGTGGTTTAAGCAGCACTCATCCAACGAATCGGACATGTTGTTTTTGAGAATTATTCCCCATTCTGGAAACGCGAAGAATTCGACACCTGACCATAATCACAATTAATGTTCGACACGGCGTACGTCAGCGCCTATCGGCCTATCTTCACGTGAGATTGCAACCGACGACGACCACGATAGGGTGAGGCCGTCGCGACAGCGCTGCCCAGGACACAACATCGTTCGCCCCGAATAGCCACATCCATGTCGTCACGCATGGATGTTATTTCACGTAACTCTAAGGTGCGACGTCTCACGTAACCCGACCTGGAACTCGCATCCTTTGATCTCTGTCCTGCGTGTCAGTGACTTATTGAAACACAAGAAGGGAAAGTGATTCGGAAATGTTCGACTTGGATGTTGAGGGCTCATTCATCAATTTTCGCAGCTCGACCTAGACAGTGTGTGAATCATTAATCTATTGTCCTCGGAGCAATGCAGAGGAAAGAATGGAATCTTCTTAATTCTGTCTTCCTTTTTGTCACACCACAGTTTCCTCCTCGAATTTCCACTTACGCTCTCATATTCTCCTACGCAATGGAAACTGTCACAGATTCAGGATCGAATGATAATTTTATTACAGCTCTACGGATGATGAAACTATTCGGACTGAAGCTCATCACGGTGAAGTGAAAGAGCGCGCCACCTCGTTTTCATAAGGATATTTTGAATGCCATCAAATGGGATTTCAAGCACTCACGTTTTGTCAACTCAATCGGAAGTTGCTTAAGGGATAGGAATCATTCGGAAAATGAACTTCCAACAAGCAACTTCTTTTGGAGCCTGAGACTTCCGTGGGGCTTGCCGCGAATCGCGCGATCTGTGGGAGGGAGTTTGGAAACAGAGGCATTAGAGTAGGCACCCTTGATCGGAGACAGAGACCATCCATGACCATACATTTCAAATCTGAGAATGTTCAAAAGAACCCAAATGTTGACGACAATCGAGTCTTTGATAATTTTCCTTGACTTTCTTCGAGAACGATATTCAATAAAAGCTTCTAGAATCAACTTTGAGAATTTCCTGCGAGCTTCCGGAGTCGCCATGTCCGGTAACATCACGTCTCTAGTTCAAATACACAGAAACATAGAATCTGACTGACACAGAATTGGACTGAATGTTCAGCTCTGGAGGCTGTCAGCATGAGGTGTCGTTCTATTCATCCACTATTCATCAAATGAATGATGAATGGTAGATTATAATGAATGACTTCTAGTTTTCAAGCTGTACTGCTCTCGAACATTAGCTTTTGAAGGGATCCGTTGAACAGGCGAACTTTAGATGACTTCGCGAGCTTTCTTCAGTGGGAATTCGCCTCTCATTTCTTCTCAAAGAGCATCCTACCAGCTTGGTCAATCTTCCAGAGCCTTAAGACAGGTATTAATTCTTCTCTTGCTTTCAAGCTTGAGGCTCTCGATGCGAACAGGATCCAATATTCTCACAAACGAAGATTTTCCTTAGTTCTGTCAGGTCAGATCCAGTCGCGAAACAATTCAGCGTTATTGAAGAAGGAGTAATCGTTTTTGATCTGATTTCTCTGATATTTATCGTTTTCCTGAGCACCTCGTCCACCTTTCGTAGGATGATGGCTTGACTCCGACTGCATTCGGATCGTCATGCTTAGGCGGATGGAACTCTCCTCGTTCGACATTCAGATTAGGTAAAACTTCACATTGACAGAGTATATCACATCGTTTCTTCCTTGAGTTCGTTTGTTCAACGAGTGCCGATGCCTTCGTGCGGCAAGTATCGAGTGATTCCGGTAAGTCGATCGACGGTTGCATACTTTGACAAGCTCACCAATCCTGGTCGCTCCAAGTGGGTCTACCTTCTCGAAGATTTATGGCAATGACATTTGCTTTCCATGGACTTCTCGAACCAGAGGATTGTTTCTAAGTGGGATTTACCACGAGATAGGGATTGAGGGAAATTTCTCCAAAGGCTATAAGTTGACTCTCTGGGCAAAATTCTTGCAAATGGCTCCCGGTATAGGTGTTCCAGCAGTCGGGCGTTTTTAGATAAAGCTGTCCGGACACGACCTTCGAGTCTAAAACACCTCGACTGACATCAGGCACTTTGCTGTAATCATTGGTCTTACCATCGGCATCGTAGACTCGATTCTTGTGTTTTCCCCACACGTAAAGCTCTTTCTGGTAGAAAACGAAGGTTCGGATACAACCGTGCTCTATCTTCCGGCACGGAATCAGTAACGCATCTCTGAGGAAATCCAAACAGAGTGTGTCGCCGCGCAGATTCTCGAAGCACAGAATCTTGTTCTCCGGTTCGAAATCTAGGCGGTCCCCGATAGGTTCCGAGGGCTTCAGTTCAAAGAGAGAATTGTTGCCCCACTTATAAACCCTTTTCCGGTGATCCACCCAATTCTTTCCGACCAAGAACAAGTGCCCTCCTCTCTGGACGAACTGGGCGATGTTGCTCGCGATTTTCATCGATCGAACATCAGGGTTGAGAGCCCTGTAGTAGACATCGGCATTGTGATCACGGTACACCACTAAGCGATTGTAGACGAGAAAAAAGTCGCGGACCGTCCGCTGCAGCTCCTTTTCGAATGAGTTCCCAAAGATGTCAGTGGCCATGAGGGGACCGTTGGTGATCACCGCCGTCCTGGCTTCGCCGCCGATGATGAAGATGCCTAGCAGTACGGTGGTGCGATTCAGTGCCACGGGGAGGCCCTCAAGGTTCTTCGAAAGGTACTCCTTGCATCTGGCTTTGTTGATCCGTCTCGCCAAGTTCAGGAATTCTGCGTCTCTGCAGTAATCTTGGAGCAGTCTGAAGTAATGTTGATATATGCTCTTGGAACGCATTGGGGAGGCGCATACAAGCTCCCAGATCCTCAAGATAGTTCCGCGAGAACACGTTGTAGGCAAACTTGCACTGCATATAGCGACGGTCTGGAGTCCTTGGAGCGCAGTTCCGTTGCAGAAATGCTCGTAACACACTCTGAGCAGCGAAGGAATGTACAGGTACTTCACAAGCGCGATGAGCTCGAGCACATGCGAGAGCTCACGGGGGAAAATTCTCAGATGCGCGAGCTGTTTCAAATTCTCCACCGTCCGAAAAGACCACTCGACGGAGTGATACTTCCCAACTGGAGAATGACTCATCAAGGTTCGTGAGTTCTGCCAAATCTGGCGTGGAAGTACGACAAACTTTTGGTCCAGTGTCCAAAGCGCGTAGTCCGGTGGCGTGGAGTCCAAGATGTAGTCGAAAGCTTCTTGTTCGAGTTCTGAAGTTTCCAAACCCATCTTTCGTTCGAGCTCCTCGCTTGAGAGGTATCCGCTCACAATGTCGTGAAGAGCTGAATTGAACTGAGTGTCCATGCTGACTGCTTCGTCAATCCTGTTCGATTTTTGAATCACGATGAAGTTAACCTGACCGGCTCGGTCGTTGGATGAAACTGATCCACGACTTCGGGGCTCGAGCATTTTTAACTGTGCTCTTTTACGGACTTCGGTTTATCAGTGAACCGACTCTCGACTCACTCCCAGATAGCGCTCGAGCTCTCTCAAAACTCCGAGTGCATGATTTTGAATGAACCTTGAGCGCCGACTTCCAAGATATGCCTCAGTCCACGCTCATTATTTGGATTCCAACGTTCGTCCCTGATTGTTCACTTTGATAGTCGCTAAAATCCTCGAGTGTTTTATCGAAGCTGAACACCGCATCCTGCACTGACAGATGAATTCTCTCAGGGAAACTGACTTTTATTTGCCTGAAGGGTGGAGGGTCGCTATACGGTTTACCTATTCTTTCGAGAATATACTTGGGTCCCACAGTGGTCATAGAGTACGCAACTGTCAAATAGTTTTTTTCCGGAACTCGAGGAGGCTATCGAGAATCTTGTGAAATCGGTCGGCATGCGTTTGTCGAGTTTCTCGTTGATATCCTCTTTGACGGATCTCTCTAACTTTCCGTTTGATCTGGAGACTCCATACCGGGGGAGCGTATAGCAGACGGTATAGGATACTCGTCTGGAAGAATCTCGTGCACCGTATCTCCACTGTGTTTCACCGCTTCAAAGAGTTCTCTATGTCCGCCCAGTCTCTCTGGGCGCAATGTAGACGACTTCCACGCGAGGGATATCCTGAGTTTTGAATTGAGGGCATTCTTCGTATCCCCGAGTCTTGAGATCATCAGCGGAGGTACAAGGCGGGATTGGACTCAAATCTCAGGAAAGGAGCTTTCGCTCAATATCCGGTAATTTCGTGAAGGTAAATGTGCAAATGGAATTTCTCTCCTCATTTTACTCTCTTAGGCTAGTTTGCAAACTGTAAAATTGTGAGAGCCCGAAGCCCATGTGGAAATCCAACAGGGAAGCCGCCTCGCCCATCAATTTGAGGAAATTCAAGTTCTTTTAATTTGTTGCGTGTTCGGTCTCATATTATTGATCATTCAGAAGCATGATTGCAATCGTGCAAAATGCCCGCTCATGTCAGCGATTCAGCCATCGGATCGCTGCATCGGGGACAGTGGCGTAGCGACCCCTCGTGATGCCCGGGGCGGACCCTTCCTGTGATGGCCCAAAATGAAAATTCGCTGCCCCTTTTTGAAGGTTCGCTGCCCCATTTCGGAAGTTTGCCGCTCCATTTTAGAGATTTGCTCCCTCAGATCTCAGGCCAGAAGCCTTGATGCCTGGGGCAGACCCCCTCCGCCCCCCTCGCTACGATACTGATCGGGGATCTCGCACAGAAGATTCACGTCCGCAGTCAGAGCGAATCGAAGGTTTCCTGTGGAGACTGGACAGGAACATGGAAGCTCTCGTCGCGGTGTCCTGGAAATAAGGAAGTCCGTGGCCGATCCGGAGTGTGAACCGGAATGATAATTTTCTCGAGAGGAAAAACGAAGTTATAGGAAGAAGCAAGCGATCCTTTGAGGGAGCTCGGAATGACGAGGCAGAGCAAGCGACGGTTGAAGAGTTATTCGCCAAGATTCGTTCCGGGCTTCCATTCTATCAGTTCGCCGGGGAGCCCTGCGAGCAGCCCTCCTGTGGAGCAAGCTTCACGTAAGAGGTCAGGGGTGGTTTGAAACTCCGATCGGAGCTAGTTTCCATGTGAACGATTCTTCTCAATCTAATTGGTAACTTCTGAAGCAAAATGAACTACCTACAGTAACGAACGTGCCGCCTTGGTCATCGGTATCGGCGTTTTTGTGCTTCTTCTCTTCACTTTCATCATCATGGCCTGGGTATCGGCACCGGCCCCGATAGTCGACGATAGCCCGAACTCAACGGCAAACTGGTGTCTGGAGCATAATGTACGAGAGGTTATACCGAACGACTACGAGGTTAGCCTGAACTACTCGAGGGTAGCCCGTTTCTTCGAGGAAGCAAGGTTCGCCGTGAACAGTTTCGTGAGTAGCGATGGCTTTCCCCTATTGAATGTATCGCGACTGGAATCGAAGAGATTTCGCAAGGATACCGCGAGTGTTGAGCGAAATGCATTACAGGTCCACTTGGAAGTCACGTGGAACGAAGCCTACTCCTGGTCGAGACACGAACCCTTCCTCGCCTTCGTTCTTGCGGGTCCGGGTACGAGTTTCGCGTATATCGTGGACCCGAAGAGGAAAGAATTCAAAACTCTCAACGTGGATGCGAGTCCTCTGTAAAGTATCAAATCAATTCTCGTCCACTTTTGATTTTCTTTTGGAGGGCTGGTGTGGTGTGGTGCTGGGATGGCTCTGAGGAATTCATTGCACCTTTGCTCGAGTTATTCATAAACATGATGTTTGCGACAGGCGTTTCATGACTCAGCTTAAAGAGCGGCAGCATCGGATGAAGGGTGAGGTCCGAATACCTATGAAAAATACCACCTCGGGACCATTCAAAATCGCTGTATCCCTTAAAATCGACTACAAACACAGCGTCCTGACGTTGGAGTTCTATCAAGATTACGATGGTATGGTGCAGGACAGACGTGTACTCACAAAACGTTATGAGGTACATCCAGTGCTATCTTACCCTTGGATACTATCCACTTGAGCTGTATCCGAATCTGGCAAGCCAATGTTCCGTTGATTTCAGTTTCAGTTTTACCCAAATGTTTGAACCTCAGGTAGCGCCGTATCGACCACAGCCCAGGATGACTCCTGTTGTATATGTCGCGAACGGCGTGAAGAAAAACAATACGAACCCTGGAAGGCTTTTGATATCGTATCGGAACATCGGCTGCAATGTCCACCAAAGAGACTACCTCGAGGGCAAAGCGGTGTACAAGCAAATCTGCCGGTAGGCTACCTCGAACTTGATTTGACCCGTTGACATCACAACAATATCCAACAATCAGTCATACCTGCGTAATAACCATTCGTTTTCCTTCATCAGGTCAAGGGTACCCCGCCGCTACTACGTTTGTGCTCTAGGCGAGAGGAATCGAGGATGAATTTGGTGTCTGATCAATGTAGAGCAGCTGACAAGTACTTTGGGTGTTGTATCGAATTCGGTTCAATCGAAGATGAGTCGCTTCCCAGAAATTGTCCCAAACCTGGGAATAGTTTGGACCCTGGAATAAACTCGAATACCGTTTTTATTTCTGGTTATGCCCGGGAGTCTCCAGAGATGAACGAAGAAGACGAAACGAACCAAGACCTTGGCGTGTCTCGGATGCTCCTCGCTGTAGCATGCGGACACGGGAATCTCCTGAAGCTCTAGAGTTGTCGAGTGGCACTTTGCAAATTTCGAGACTCAGCGCAGGTGCCATCAGTGCTGATGAATTTTCTTGGCCAGCTTTGAACAATCGGCAAGGACATAATAACCGGTCTATAGAAACATGGACTACATCCCAACGCTTCGAAGGAATCCACAGATCTGGTCCAATCTCTGTTTAATGCTCTCGGTCACACCCTTACAATACGATTCAAGCTGTACTATCTTGGAAATTCCGATCTGGAATCCGATGGCGATCGCCCATAGGGTAGGAGTGCGACAATGACTGACGTTATTAGTGATCTGCCTGCATTACTGAGAGTGGAAGCCCTTTTTCACATGCCCGGCAGTGTGTTCATCCGGAAATAATTTGCGGTCGCCAACCGCGACGCGATCTTGGAGTCGGACGCAGCTTGGAATCTGAGCCTAGGATCATTCCGATTGAGATTATTCGGTCACTTCCACCCGGAAATAGTCACTAGACATATACATAGTTCGTATCGGACTGTTTTTTGTCGAGGGGAGTGCGGCAAATCAATTCACGTGATGTCGGAGTTGAGTAGCTTCAGGGGGATTCAATTAAGTAGCACAAAGCTCACAAGAATGGAATTCAGAAAACACAGTCCGCGCTGAAGGTGGTTCTCTTAGGGACTCTCAAAACTACGGCGGAGATTCCGTTTCACAGGTAAAATACCGGAGAAGTTGAGTTGATTGCATCAGCTCTCCAGAATGCATCACGACTACAGAATAGCACAACTCTCATTCCTCGACCATCTCAGCTCGGCGCTGGACACCGTCTCCAGAGTTTAGTTTCCCAAACCGTTCCAATTCGTACACGATATCCATCACGGAAACTTTTTTGTTCGACTTCAGCTCCTGAAATTCGACAAGAACATACGTTAATTAATTCTTTGCGTTCGCACACCTTTTGAAAATGAATTTTAAATCTTTTTCTGTGGTCAGGGTACTTCTTGTTGCTCGACATCGTCTTCTGGATATCAATCGGGTATGATTTGTTTGTTTCTATTAGATCGATCCACCAGCGCCTAAAACGCCTCCCGTTGCACCCTAATTTCTGAAGATCAAATTTCCGCATTCTGCTCCCGGTTCTTCTTCAGCCTGACTCCTCGCTGCTTATCGGTCTCCGCAGCTCGTCGAATCTTTGCCCGTGCCTGCGGAGGTGGTGATCCCCACTTGTGTTCGTGATCCCCACTCGTTTCGGGAGCATCACTGTAAATAGAAGCAACTGAGGCAATCGGTGCAATCGGCAATCGTGAGCAATCGGTGAAGCTCACGACGAATCTTGGGTCGGGATCGAATGCAACAGAATATCTGAGCATGATTGATCTATCTCTTGCATTGAAGGCTTTTCCCCGTTGCCTTTGCGGTTCCTTCGAACTTCGGACAAGCTACACAGGCATTCCTTAAACACGCAGATGATCAGGAATGGTGTCAGGTTATGAATAACCATGCTCCGAACTCTGATTGCCTCATTCCGATTTGTGGGACCTCACTGTTGTTGTGATCACATCGTGAAATTTCTGATGCTCAGAGATAACGATGAGCGAGGGACCACCAGATGTGGCGAGTGAGCCGGGAGAAACCCTTGAAGACGAAATTTGGAAACTTTATGACGAAAACATTCAAATTATTTTTCAAATCGAGTTAAATATCCGCCAGCTGAATGCTGAAGGCGGATCCTCGGAAGACCGCAATGGAACACTCGAAGATGAAATCGAAAGACTCTTGGATGAAAACAGTCGGATTTTGTCTAGCATCGAGTACTCAACCTACCTGTTGTATGCCCAAAGCAAGTTGGACTCTAAGATTGAAGCGAACGATTGTCCTAAAAAGAACCTCGAGGATTTCGAAATTTCGGGGCATGTGGGCAGCGGCTACTATGCGCTCATCTTCCAGGCTCAACTCAAGAGCGGGGAAATATTCGCGATCAAAGTGCAAGATAAATACAAAACCGTCTCCCGCGGTCTAACAGCCTTCGTTATTAGAGAAAAGAAGCTCACGTATGGGTTTGATTCTCCCTTCATCGTGAATACTCTGTTCGCGTTCCAAGATACTCATAATCTTTATATGGTCATGGAACACGCGATCTACGGCGACCTCGAGAGGAATGCACCCGCGATCATCGATTTCGCCTCAGAAGAGTTACTCAAGCTCATTGCAGCTCAAATCGTCCTGGCACTCGAGTACGTGCACGCTTGCCACTACATCCACAATGATTTGAGGCCGGCCAACGTCGTGTTGTTTGGAGATGGATATCTGAAAGTATGCGATTGGGGCCTTGCGATATCATTCATTGATTCAACGTACATATTCAGGGCAGAGGAACGAATGCCACCAGAAGTGAGAAAGCAAGAGCTCCAGCCTTTCGCAATCGACTGGTGGGAACTCGGGTATATCTTGCAGAGTCTCTCTAGAAGGCCGAATCCGTTACACGACATTGATCCCGATCAAGAATTCGACGAGGATGGGGATGGCGGTTCTGATAGCGGCTTCAGTGACGAGTTTAGAGATTTTTTCAAGCGTCTCCTCGAGCCGGACACGACACGCCGCCTCGGCGCAACAATAAAAGGTGCACGGGATGTAAAAAAGCATCCTTGGTTCAACACCGTCGACTTTCTCGATGTTTACTTCAAGAGAATACCGATGATGAGCAAGCTACCTCCAAACCTGACCGCCGTTCAAGCCGATGCCTCCGTTCAGATTCCCAAATCCACTGAGACAATCACGGATGGAGGAATCTTCGAAGAATTCTAAATTCAATGCAGATCAGGCCTCCTGGAACACCTTCGCGATTCAAGTCACAACTAGCGGCTCCTCCCCGAATCCTGGATAGGATCTTGGAATCTGTTTTCAGAGCGAGCTCCACGCAAACAAAATCAAATGCTCTGAGATAGCGGAAACGGAACATTCAGACGTCGCACCCAAAAGCTTAGTCGACATGAAGACGGGATAGGCTCGAGGAGAGCTGTCGGTGTGATGCTTGGAAATTTCATTCCGTTTCGGTTGAGTAACAGAGCTATTCGCACTGATTCTATAATGTGCCATGATGTCTCCTCTTTCCGAGAAAATATGATTCGTTAGAGGATATTCCATACCATCCGGAATTCTTCAACCCTATTCTTAGGGAAAAGCGTGAGCCAGGGGCGACTTTCTGATGAAACGAATTCATGATTCGATTTCCTCCTCAGTAGCCGGAATATGGATTTTAGGTCAAGCGCTTCGGAGTTCCATTGTGACTCATCTTCCGTAAAGCGCAACGAGGTTTTCAACCGACATGGGGACAGGCACGCAACGAAGAGTCTCATGAGATTCTTGAGTGCTTAATTCAATTCCATCAACACGAAGCGGTTCGCAACACAAATCATATCATAGTTCAGGAGAACTGTATCAATTTGCGGGGACATAGTGAACGTCATAAGGTCCCTATCCAAAACTTCATCCCGGATCTCTCGCCGACCACGATGAACAAAATCAGCGAATCTCTCAGCATGTTCTAATGACATCATCTTGAAATGATTATCACTAGAGCTCCGACTTCACGAGATGATCTCCGACTTTGGGAGTTTTCAGGACCTTGATAATTATTATTGGAGCTAGTTCCGGGCGAGCAGGCTCTCTCTCCAAACGTCTATGTGCAAGGAAGATTATTGAAGGCGGAAAAAAATGTCCGGCGAATTCTGAACTCCAAGCGTCGCTCGTGCGGAGAGCATCCTCCCCCATGCAAGTAAATGCCGGAGATGGAGGTCCCTAAAAAGGAATAGCTTCCCGTGATTACGCATAAAATTCAGGTGGAGTTGATCGATTTTGTTTTTTTGTACGACAAATGGGGACGAACGCGACAGACGTGTAACACAAGGAAGGTGCAGAGAGTCGCCACATGCGTGCATCCACTGAAACATCACCACTCGGAGTATGTCCGAAGCTGACCTCTCTGCGGCCAAGAACTCAGAACTGTGACTGGGTCTCCGGTATGAACAACCACCGTTGAAGAGAACAGCCAAAAGAAATGACGGGCTGCTAATGAGTGCGATCACCATTACCAAACTAAAGGTGGCTATTCGAGAAAGATCACAGCTCGAGCGAAGATCTCCCAAAGATATTTGTGTTCCTCTGACCTCTCGGAGAAAACGAAAAGCGGAGTGGCTTGTGGTTCGCGGGACCGATATATATCTTGATCTTGTTTGACTCTTATTATATTGAAGACAACGATGACTGAAGAGACTAACAAAAATGTGGAAGCGGTGAGAGATTTCCTTGAGAAGCACCACCAACTAGTGCTAGGAAATGCCCCTACGTTCTATGCATACTACCTCCAGAACGCCAGAAAAATCTTTGAGCACAAAATGGGTAAATCGGTTAAGGAAGAGCAACTGGCTGATTTCGAGGCAGTGAGTTACATCCAAACTTATGACAAAACGGGACAAATCCTGATAGCAGAAGATAAGAAGGACAACGGAATTTACATATTAAAAGAGCAACACAAAAAGTCCAACGATCGTCTAGGCCGTTGGCGCTTTGTGGAAGAATCGATGACGAGACTTCACCTGCTCAGAAACTCTTTCATCGTTCATACAATCAGCTTGATCAGGGACGACCAGTTTCTGTACCAGAAGCAGGATTACGCTCTTTACGGCGATCTTGAGAGGAACTTCTGGCGCATGCATGAAAGGGCCGACCGTCTGAAGCAATTCAAGCTCATCACGGCCCAAGTTGTATTGGCGCTCGAGTATTTGAAGAGTGTTGGTATCGTGCACAATGACTTGAGAATGGCGAACATCCTGTTGTTTAAAGATGGACATATAAGACTCACTGGTTTCGTATATTCGCACCTTTTCGAAAAAGTGATCAGGCCGGTGAGACAGGGCATGACTCACCTGGCCCCGGAAATTATTATGTCGTCTACAAATACCTGCGCGGGGGATTGGTGGAGTCTCGGAGTGTTAATTTATCGCATGCTGCTCCCTAGACCACAATTCAAGAAAGTGGGTGAGAAAACGGAGACGGCGTTCAAGAACATTATGAAAGGGGAAATCGACCCTACCGGAGGCCTTAAGGATGAATCACTGAGCAAGGACGGGGCTGATATCATCAAGAAGCTGATTGTAGTCAAGCCCGGAGATCGACTCGGGGGAAGAGGGAAGTACGCCGAGGAAGTCAGAAGGCACCCATGGTTCAAAGGCGTCAATTTCTTCATGATCCACTATGCGATGTATCAGCCTGAAGATGTTCTTCTTCTCAAAGACGCGATCATGATGAGGGGTGAACCCGTTATAAGAGGTGAGGAAGCGGAGCCACCTCCCAAACCGGAAGAAGGGGCTGGGCCTGCGAAGCCACCTCCCAAACCGGAAGAAGGAGCTGGGCCTGCGAAGCCACCTCCCAAACCGGAAGAAGGAGCTGGGCCTGCGAAGCCACCTCCCAAACCGGAAGAAGGAGCTGGGACTGCGAAGCCAACTCCCAAACCGGAAGAACGAGCTGAGACTGCGGAGCCACCTCCCAAACCGGAAGAAGGAGCTGGGCCTGCGAAGCCACCTCCCAAACCGGAAGAACGAGCTGAGACTGCGGAGCCACCTCCCAAACCGGAAGAAGGAGCTAAGACTGTGGAGCCACCTGCTCAACCGAAAGAAGGAGCAGGGACTACGAAGCCACTTCCCAAACCGGAAGGAGAAGCCGAGGCTGCGAAGCCAGCTGACGAACCGAAAGAAGGAGCAGGGACTACGAAGCCACTTCCCAAACCGGAAGGAGAAGCCGAGGCTGCGAAGCCAGCTGACGAACCGAAGACAGCGACGCAAAGCCTCTGACCAAATTGAAGGTAAACACTCGATAAGGAAATTAATAAACGATCGTTCTCATCTACGAGCGACCAATTCCTGTCCGGATCGAATGAACGCTTCGAAGGATATGTAAATGTTTCGGATTGAAAGCTTCTAGGTAGCCCAGAGATAATTCGACGAGCATCGATCTTGACTTCCTTAGCGGGGCTTGTCTTCTGTCCGGGTATACGTAGAGCTTTGGGCTCTGGTTTTGATCGGGAATCTCCTCGTTGAAAAAAACAATATCAATACGTCCACGGTCGGCCACGCTCTTTCAGTTAATTGTTACGTAGCAGATAGCGGGAGTAGGCTCAAACCTTTTCGAACCCATTACAAATGCCTAGTATAGATTCCGCGAGTGCTCCACTTGTCGAACGTACCTAGACGTTATCGGCCGCAGTTTGAAAAAACTTTAAAGACGTCGGCGGGACCCCGAAACGTCATCCATGAGATCTGAAACACAAAAGGTGACCCGGAGTAGCGTTGGAGAGCCTCCGGCAAGGAGTAAGTCGGGGCGAACAAGTCCACTCTAAGGAGGCGTGGCGCTCTCTCGAGGGAGACGCAGGAAATTTGAGATTCCTTCGCGCGGTTGCGATCCAAATACGGACATGGATCTGTAATTCGCAGTTTTCTGCAAGTGATGACGACTCAACGACTTCATGATCTTCTGCAGCTCTCGGCATCAGCTTCCTGCTCGTGTCAACGATAGGGGATTAGATAATTTGGGATTATGGGATTACTCAATGGGGGAGTGTGCTTACTTCATTTGGACGCACACCGTGACCTCAAGAAGGTCAGTGATCGAATTCACGAGGATCAGAGCTCGAGTCGTCAGTAAGCAACTCTAAAATTCTTACGGCAGAAGTCGGGCATCCTCGGTGTATTTCCAATGCTGTTAGATTGTTGAGTCTGCTTTTATTCAATTTAAACCTTTTTATTCACACAGTGTTCTGTAGTCTCTACCAAGAGCAGGGGTCGGCAAAAGTATTCACTTGGGACCAGAAATATAGCCCCGGGGCCCTGAGCTCAAATTGCTGCCAGAAGTTGATTCTACAAGGGATGATGTCGGAACGATCTCGGGGAGAGCCTGGAGTCGAACTGTAGAGATTTTAAGAGTGATCCGGAGGCTTGATTCTGACGAATTTCGGGAGCTTCCTGGGGTTCAAGAACCCTTTCCCGCATGTTTCAGAGTGGGAAGCGCGCGAATTGAAGGTGGCAGACACTGTCTCGAACGAGTCTTCTAATTTTGCACCGGTTCAGGCTCTTTTATGCAGAACTATCGGGCTGTAGGTTCTTCGCCGGAAGAGATTGCCGCCTCTCCTTCCCACGGTCCATCCAAACAAACCATCCGTATCCCCAATATCTTCCATGCTAGGCAATGTTATCTCTCATGTCTCTCAGACGAACTTTCCTATCATATGACCCTTATCTCTCATATCACCCATGCTAACTGCTCCGATTTCCAATACTTAGCATTCGCAATTTGGATAGTTCCCATGCTAACCATCGAGAAGTATTGTCAAACCGGCCCTGAAATCACCTCCATAGACTCCGAAAAGTATGGTCTGACCGGCCCCAAAATCACCTCCATAGACTCCGAAAAGAATGGTCTGATCGGCCCCGAAATCACCTCCATCGACTCCAAAAAGTATGGTCTGATCGGCCCCGAGATCACCTCCATAGACTCCGAAAAGTATGGTCTGACCGGCCCCGAAATCACCTCCATCGACTCCGAAAAGTATGGTCTGATCGGCCCCGAAATCACCTCCATCGACTCCAAAAAGTATGGTCTGACCGAAAATGAGTCACACCCGAACGTGGGCCCCAGGGCCACAGTCTAGAATTCCAGGTCGGCAACGAGGCCCTGAAAATTTGGCCCCGGGCCCAAAGTCAAGTTTGCCGACCCCCGACCTAGAGGATAAAATAGATAATTAACAGACGGTATAAATTCGCTTCGATGGATCCGTCCATTGACTAGTTCGCCTTGAGCTTTCCGCATCTCTCCAGAGCTTGTCTAGTTGGTTCAACGAATACGGATAAAAAGAAGAGCCTGCATGATAGAAGTCGCACGGATCGCAGCAGAATTCATAGAATAGAGTTCGGGTGGTCGACTATCGAGGCAAGAGAGGCAAAGAGCAAGCTCATCTTATCTAGCTAGAATAAGCGAAATGAGCGAGTATACATAGGTGGATATCCTGACGATGACAAGGATGACAAAGGCGCCATCCAGGCTCCATAATAGAGGAATGGAGCTGAAAAAATATTTCGGGTGCACCGTGATCCTGGCTTATCTGCGAATCTGAACCAATAAATCCGAATATGTGTCCGCCTGTGATTGCGAACTGTGTCTGGGCTGAACTTTGTGGCTAGACAGGTTTTGTTGTTGAGGCTTATGTACAAAGTTACGAACTCTCAGGGAGTAGATATAGAGGAACTCGTCACAGGTGCCAAGGAAGAATCTGCGGAGTTCTGCCGGAAAAACGCCCTTTTCGACGAAACTCCGTTGTTTGTCTTTGAGCAAGTCTCAGGTTATTGAAGTAAACATAAGCCAGGCATGGGAAGTGTTTGCTGACTTCGACAACAAAGTCCAATTTGTGGAAGGTCATTGAGCGCGGTCCCAGAACTGCGCGGAGTGACCTTTGGCGAGACCTAATGACTAGAGTGCTTACCTTTATGTAAGAAAAAATCCGGAAATATGCATGCAAATATGTATGCACGAAGAACAGTCGAATTATGCGCTGAGAAACCGAATTTATGCATTTTTAGTTCCATACATGAGGAGCACAACCTCACTGCTGATTACAGTGGCAACAAGGATCATTTTCAAATTTTAGAGCGTGGAATTCTGTCGACGATCGTTCAACGTATGCCTCAACGAAGGAAAGGTCCGTTCGACGTCGACAGATGCTATTGGAGCGAATTCGAAAGATTCAATCGACCTCATTTTATCGTGGTAAGGGATGCACATTTTTTACGAATTTTCTCTCCTTGGCGCCTGGGGATGCTTTTTGAATGGTGTCCTCGTAAAGCTCTGTACCGTCTTCCACTTTTTCATTGGCTTGTCTACTCAGACGACGTCGATAGCCTTCTCTTCTCAATTATTGTCTTGTGCTTCTTTCCGTTGATGTGTTGTTCGACCTGCGATTTTCTTTCGGCGACGATCACAAATTTTGCAGAGCAGAACTACCCCATCGGTTGAAAGGATCTCACTTACGAAGCGTTTCAAGAAATTCGTCAGGCGCGCTGACGAGCATCGCTTCAACGGTCGCAAGGGAATCATTCGCTGATCGAGGAAGGGAGCGAGATTAGCGGAACGAGCTCTCCGCGAATAAAGTCAACTTGCGACGTCAGTGAACTTTACTATGAAGTCAACGGGGTGCAGCTCTGGTTGATTGCGACTCAGCGACTCTCTTCATCATAGCCAAGAGCCAAGAGCATCCACACACCCGATTTATGCACTTTCGAGGAAAAAGTTCCAAAATATGCATTTTTATGCAATTTAGGCATTTCGCATGAAAGAACGCACTCTACTAGTGACGTACTGGATCGAAGGCTTACATGATTGAAAAAATAAGCGGGCATGCTCTATTTGTCGGGCACGTTCCAATTAACAGGCACCTCGAGGAGGGTTGAAAAATTTCCGGGCATGCCCTACCATTAGAAGAAATACGGTATACATATTTCCTTGATTCGTTTGTTTCATCAATTTGGCCGCATTTTTGATCTGTTGTATTAACTCGTCCGTATTTTCATGCTCTCTTCTAATCACGAACGGCGTCGTTTCGCGAGTCGCTCCACTTTCGCCGCGAACGCTTCATTCTACATTACCACTTTCCCTCTGTTGATAAATCGGTTAGTTACCAGAATCCCGGATGCCAGAAAAATACCCTCTCCCAACTTCGAACCAGAGCTGTGCGCCATGGGGATTTTCGATGGCGGCGGGCGAAAAAACACACGGCGGCGGCTACGTTCGCGCGCCGTGGCCCTCCTCTCATAGCGGCATGCAGTGGAGGATGAGCCCCGCGCCCTTGTCGTAGGTAACTGGAAATTGTCAGCGCACGATTGTGATGAACTTAAACATGGAGCTCTACATATACGCCGGACAGAAATCTCGGGGGCCCAAGGGCTCGGATCCTGCTCGGAAGAAGCTGACAGAAAGAACTTTTTCTATTGAAGCATCCGTGCGATGGAGTGTTGCCGGTCTCTCAAAATCGTCTCTGGAGCGTCAAATCGTGCTCCGCGTCCAATCGGATGCACTCACGAGTTTTTGCGGGCCCTTTTACTGGACGAGTTGCTCGACAGAGCATCCTCTGGTAGTTATCCTGAGCCACGCTTTCGGAAGACCAGCAAAAAATGAGTCCGCAGAGCCTTCGAGGCCTTCAATGTATCTTCGAGGCTTCAAAAGTCGTCTTCGTGATCCTTTACAGATACCAAACCTTACGCCAACAACCAAACGGAGTTCACTTTTGGTGATCTCGCTCTTTCTCTCGAAAACTAAGCTCTCGAAACCGATTGGAATAAAGCAAGGCGGCTTTAGGGGCTCTGCGAATGTCATGTCGTCACCGCCGATGGCCTTTTGAAATGCATCCATCTGTGGAACCCTTGCGGGAGGATGTTCACAGGGATGCAACCGAGAGCGATTCCGCGTGCAACTCGTCAGCAGCGAGTTGAGTTCCGGAAATTGAGGATCCTAAAATATTCTCAGAGTGAGTGCCGTTCTCGCATTAAAGAGAAATTACTCCGGTTCAACCGAACTCAGAGTTCATCACAAAATTTTTCCCGTTTTCGCATTCGGTTAGCGATAAGCAGGCGTCTCCCTCTGTTTCTTCCTTTATGCCTTCATGAATTGCAGAAAAGAACGGTAGGAGAGGAATAAAAACAAGAGAAAGTGGAACTTCGATGGACGTGCCAACTGAGGGTGCGAAAAAGCCGGACGCCCGGGTGGCTGCGGTTAGAGCCTTCTGTGACAAGACCTTCAAACTAGTGAGGGAACATGCTCCAACGTTTTACGCCAATTACCTCCAACACGCCAAAATTTTTTTTGAACGGAAAACGGGAAAAGACGTTCCAAAAGAGTCACTTCGGGATTTCGAGTCATTCTCAATCTTGGAAGACAACTCGTCACGATTTGGACGAGTTCTCCTAGCTCGGCAAGTGAAGACGGGTGAACGTTTTGTACTTAAGGAGCAAGACAGAAATGAAAACTTCAAACATCAACGCTGGCCCTATGTGGAAGAATCGATGAAGAGACTTCATGTGCTCAGAAACTCTTTCATCGTAGAAACCCTCAGTATGTTTAAAGATAGAAAGAAATTTTTTGTACCAAAAGATGAAATACGCTCTTTATGGAGATCTTGAACGAAACTTTTGTGCCATGCGGCTCATGAAGGAGTCGGAGAAGCAATTCAATTACATCGCGGCTCAAGTTGTATTGGCGCTCGAGTATTTGAAAGGTTGTGGTATACTTCATAATGATGTGAGAATGGCGAACATCCTGTTGTTTGAAGACGGCTACATAAAACTTACTGGTTTCGCATATTCGCAAGCTTTCGACGAAACATGTAGGCCACCGAGACCATTCGCTCCCAATCTCGCGCCAGAAGTTATTACCTCGTCTCAACCTCTCTTCGCGGCTGATTGGTGGAGTCTTGGAGTGTTGATCCATCACATGCTGCTCGCTCGAATACCTTTCATCGAGGACAACGAGAAGAAAACCGCTGAGAACATCATGAGTGCGAAATTCGAACTTTCCGAGTACCTGGAGGCGGGAACATTGAGCGAGGACGGGGCTGATATTATCAGGAAGCTCCTTGTAGTTGAACCCAGAGAGCGACTCGGGGGAAGAAACCGGTTCGCCGAACAAGTCAGAATGCATCCATGGTTCAAAGACATCGATTTTTACGTTGTCCACTATGGGATGGCCAGGACGAGAGAAGTCTTGCTTCTGCCTAATCCGCGCGCTCTTGAAAGTTCTCCGAATAAATCTCCGGAAAAGGGCAAGTCCGCTGAGGGACCGAAAGAGTCTGCAAAAACAGCTCATCGATTGATGGGCGAAGCTGAATCTGTAAAAGCAGCTGATGGGCCAAAAGAGGAAGCTGAAGCCGTGAATATGGCTGACCGAGCAAAAGAGGAAGCAGCATCTGCGAGGACAGCTGACGGACCAAAAAGGGAAAGCTGAGGCTGCAAATATAGCTGACGGACCAACGGAGGAAGCTCAGCCTTTAACTGAAGCAAAGTAGAATAGTCATTTGTGGAATTAATAAAAGATTGTCCTAATTTTGGATTGACCAATTCTTTCTCGAACGAAGATTCCAATCCTTCAGGTTGAAAGCTTCTTGCCCGGTCAGTCATAATTTCTCGAGCCTCAAACTGGATGTCATCAGTGGGGGTTGTGGTCCATCGAATCATCGGGTATGCGTGAAGCGTTGAGCTTAGGATCTGCAGTCGGCCACGTCATCTTGACTCAGGTGAAGGTAAGCTTCGACCTTTTCGAATTCGTTCCGAAATCGATCCGTCATATCTAACCGGATGTGACCGTCGACGGACTTTTCAAAACGCATTCCCAATCGATCCCAGATGTCACATCAAAGCTTCCTGAAATTGTAACAACAAGTTCCTCCGGAGCAAATGGCAGAAATATCTTACGCTTTTGGGGAATTGTGTGAATCGTCGTTCCATATGATGAAGACAAATACGAGAGAAACTGGAACGAGATTTCGGTTTTGATTCATAATGGATCCAATCTAATGATAAGCCACGGGAAATTCTGTGGTAAGAGATCTGAGATTTTTCCGGCGAGATTACGATTCGGATGTTGACATGAATGCTCTTCGAAAGAACGCTCTGCGGAAAAAGAGACAGGGATCATGCACATTGCGCTCTTTGATATCAAGAAGATGGATATCATCCTCGTGATGAGAGAGTTACCTCGTGCGGGCACCAAGTTCACCAAAATTAATTTTGCAAGTCTGCGCGCAGCCGCGACTTCAATTCGCTCCCGAAGCTCTCGGAACTTAAAAGAAAGCAGCAGCTTCATCAGTCAATCGAGAAACACTTCGATTTCCGTCCCCTAGGATCGATCTTCTCTGCAATGAATCTGAGGCTCTGCGGCTGCAATGTCGTCATCGCCGATAGCCCGTTGTAATGCATCCATTTGTGAATCCCTTGCGCGACGGTGTTCACAGACGTGCAACCGGGAACGATTCCGCGTGCAACCTGTCCACAGGGTCAAAATGAGCGAACTGAGTTGGCTATGCGTGTTCTTGTTGCTTTTTTCGGTTTGCTCCGCTCGGCCGTCGTCGTCATCAGCGGAAGATGGCTTGCGGCACCACGAAGGAGAAACTCAGGTTAGTTTTTAGCAGCCCATCCCGAATTCGAACCATTTTCTCTCCGAATGAATTCGGGCTCTTCCCAGGGAACCAATGGAACCGAAGTGCCTTCGCAAGAGGATTATTCCCGCCTCTTGCTCCTAGATAACATCTCTTGATTGAGAATCGGACCAATCAAGGCTGTTTGAAACTTATTTACTCTTACAGTCATTCAGAAATACTGACGGTCAATGCCGCAGAGGTCGGAGCGACGAATATTTGTCGGTAATGTGGAAGCTAGCCATCGGATCAGCTTTCTTCATTTCATTCGCTCCTTTCGTTATCCTGTTTCTCCTCCCGCTCGCAAAGAAGCCAGGATCCGAAAATCTTCTCAGAGTAGGTTGCGGTTCGATTTTAGCAGCTGAATTATATCACAAAAGCACTGCGAATGAATTGCTCCTGTTCAACGGATCTCTAGTTTTTTCGTTAGCTCGAGTTCATTCGACTTTTCCCCCACTAGATCTTCCTCGCGCTCGCGTTCGGTAAGCGATTCGCTGACGTCGTTCTGTGTATTCTCCCTTACGCCTTCATGACCTGCGAAGAAAAATGTAAGAAAGGAAATTGGTTAAAAGGTTGAAAACAATCAATATTGACGGGACATTCGATGAAACTCATCTCTCAAGTCATTGGCTGACACACTTGACAGCATAACCGACATTCTTCTCCACACCTCAGGGCTTGGTCTCGACTATGGAAGGAACGCTTTCTACGGATTTTTCACCTTCTTTGTGCTCGAGAAGTTGATACTTGCCGGCAGAGGTTCGTCCCGTCTTATTCCTGAACGAAAATCCGATTGCTGAAATAGTTCTCCCAACTGTCAGGAGATTCTAATCCTGTTTTGATCCTGGTCTGCTTCAGGGGGTCGTTCCGATGATCTTCCGCATTCTTCACGTCAATCAGAGGTCCTTCCCGATGAGGACAAAAGTTCGAAACAGGGAGTTCAAGGTGATCTTATCCAAGACGACACTGGAATGCAGGGTGGGTTCGAAGCACCGAGATATCAAAGCTGGGATCGAAATGCATAACCCACGTTTAATAAACTTCCGAGGCGCTCCAAATGCTCCCCTTGCTTCAAGCCAATGCTCATATGATAGATAAACATCGAAAGTAGGTTCCTTGATATTCTGAAATCATTTCCCTCCCGTCAGATGCACCCGTCTCGATCCATGCCGGTGCCCAACTTAATTTGGCAGCTTGTTTCGCTCAGAATTACATCATTGGACTTGTGATCGGTGCAAACTATTCCGGCAGTACGTTTTCGAAGAGCCCACCGTTCAGCGATCATTTGTCTGTGGTATTCTGAGATAAGTTTCTTGATTTAGGTGAGTTGATGGTTGTAACAGAAAACTGTCAAATATCTCAGGTTTCACCGCCGGAATCATGACGAGTGTTGATCTCGCTTTCCATAAATTAGTGCACGACATCGGAGATTTCGCAGTGCTGATACAAAATGGAATGACAAAACGCATGGTGAGAATCTGAGTCGGAAACCACCTGTGCATCATTGAAGGTCCTCATGCGAAATTCGAATACCTCTCCCGTTACGTAACGAACTTTCATCTGACTTTACAGGCTATCATTTCACTGCTCTTAACCAATGTCTCATGTTTGGCTGCTACCATGTTGGCTTTTACGAAGCAGAGCGTCCCCGTCGGGCCCTCGGTTTCATCTTTCATTTTCGGAGGTTCGCACATTTCTTGAGTCGCTCTTGGCTGGAATCCGCATTGAGGGAAAATTCAGATATTCGGCGAGATATATCCCCTCAATCGGAAAACAATCTGACTCAGAAAATCGATTTTGTGGAAAAGAGATTCCCGGGGTTTGATTCCCGAAGAGAAATGGTCACCAGAGGATCGAGTAAGAATTCTGATTGCGTTTTCTTTCAGGCTTTCTATACCTTGCCACTCATTCCGTCATCCCCGAATTGGTCAAGACCTGGCGCTTTTGGCCTAAACTATTTGAAGCTGCGGCTTTGATATCCGGCTTCATCCTGATTCCTCCATTTTGAGCGAGACAGCATATTCTGGCGATGACGACATGGAAACATTCTCAAGTTCAAGCGGTATCTCAACTCAGTCAAGATTTAACATGAACTTTAGGGAGAGGCGCTATTTTCGAAGTGACGCGCGGCTGCGATTAGACGTAAAAAGATTCACGATACAGAAAAGTGTATCGTGGTATTTGTGCAATACTTGTGAACGTATAAATATAAATATTTTTTCATAAATCGATGAATAGTGCTGATTTCGAAGGAATGAGATCTCGAAAGAACCATTGGGACAACAACCGTCGCTTTCCGGAATCACACTTCATTAGGAGCGGGAGTGGTGCAACGGATTGTCCCATATTTGACAGCAGCCGCCTTCGGTTCTGTTTTTCTTCCTCATAATGGAACGCAGCTTTCGCTTTCCGTTGTTCGAACCGTGACCGTCGTATTCTTGAGGGAATCAGAGGCGGTCTCCATCGCACGAAGCGGATCCCCAGTCTTCGCATTTAGCGGCACCATGAATGCCCGACAATCAAAAAGCGCCAGACAGACGCCAAACGGCCTGGAACTTGGACCCGCTCTCACGCGGACGTGCAGATCTCGCTGATCCAAGCTGAATGTTTTCTGAGTCGTCCAGCGTTCTTCTCAGAGAGGTTGAATTTGAAACTTTCAATAGCTGATAGGGTAAAAGTAAAATGAAACCTCCGGTCCCCGAAGGCTCGCTGGTTCTCTGCGAGCAGAACTTTCGTCGGTCAAGAGGCGGCAAGTTTTCGCCTCGATGTAGAAACGACCCTGCCTACTCATCATATTGAATGGAATGAGTTCCACCGATGAAAGATGGCTGCGGGTGGAATCGATATTACTTTTTCTTCACCCTAGCTGTCTGTTCGTCACGGATCGATACCGAATAGAACCCGTTGCCGTTTTGGATACTAAACAGCGCTACGCCAACGAGTCAGCGTTGATAAGAGAATTTTTGCCGTCGCGTAGAACTGAGATGTCGTGTAATCTGGTGAGAAGCCGGGGCATCGAAGATGATCCTTTCCCATGGCTTAAAAAATCACTTGAAATTCCGTTCATGAAAATCGAGGGAATGCCAAAATGCCCTCGGATTTGTTTTATGGGAGGATGTTACATTGGGCTTGAGCCAACGAGGCTCATGTTCAACAACCCAACCTCAGAGTTCGGAGTTTCTCTTCTTTTCGCGCTCACCCCATAGGCCATTTCAGCAATCATCGCTATCTGGGAGAATTGACGGCGCCAACGTGTACGGTCCTCTCCAGTACTCCTCGTGAACTGCGCATCGTTGAAACAACGGCGGCACACACTCTCATCTGAACCGCTTTTTGTATCATGACACGCTGTGATTCAATGACAGTATGTTTTCATCCTTGTTAAACCGAAGAACGATTTTTTGATCTGCGCTTTCGAGGAATTTCGTTTGTGTGAACCGATCAGGTGAGTATTCCATGAAATCACCGTGTGCACAGTGACACATGTCCGATGCTTTTGATTTTGGAATTTTTGCCAATTCTCAAAAGTCTCAATCGCCCGCGCCACTGAGCGCGGAGAAGAGCTTTCAAAGGGCGCCGATGACCGGGAATGACTGTCTCCGCACTGAAACACGGAAACAAAATAGTGCAATCATCGAAAGATATCCGTCGATCGGATTTCCGATCACAGTGCCCCGTGGTTTTCACGAAGAGTGAGGTGGAAACCGATTTGGATCAAGGCTCTTAATTTGGACGCGTCCCGCCAACGCCTCTTCTTGCGCCTTGAGAGCAACATGAAGGCTTAGGCTTCTCGTTGCGATCTTCTTAATATCATGACTGCGCTTCCATTGGGGATGAAACCCTCGGCACAAAAGCTTTGCCAAATACTCCCGATTTCCGACAACAGTGTATAAGTAATCTGTTCAAAACGTCCGTGTTATACCTTGAATTCTTTCGAACGGATTTTCCGGCTCATTAGCTCAATCACTGACATGTCAATCGATTTGCGGGACTGGAACCGTGTTTCTTCCAGTGCACAACGGTGAATGAGTCTCTTTGCGACGACCTATCGATACATCGGGAATTCCTGCGATTTCAGGATAATGGAATTTCATGAACGAAAAATTTTGAGCGCACACCTGTCAGCTCTCAGATCTCACCGCTACCACTTTTTTCCGATAGCGCACCTGCCACAATTTTGGTAGCAGAGCAGCTCTCAATATTCAAATGTGGTTTTATGCAACAAATTTCTATTCCGAAAGCGTCGATAATAATGGATTCTCCGATGGATTCTCGTTGGCAGACCTCCTTGTTGTGGATCAGCATCTGGCATCGATAATCACGACTCTGTTTGAAACCGCGAAATTCTCCTCCATAAAGAGCTGTCCATCGAAGTCCGAGGAAAGTCATGATCGGTCACAGCTGACAGATGAAGAATAAATCTACGGCGTTCAGAGCCATTTACCCGGTCCTGTCTTGAGTTACGAGAGTTATGAGGGGGATTGTATCTCATCCTCATTCTCGGAGTGATGATTTTGACGGGGGCTCTTGTCGAACAGCATTCATTCACCTATTTTGGCTGCAGGATTCGAGACATCGGAGTCTCAGGAATAGGCTTCCACGAAATCCCATCCGCAAGCTCTTCGATTGAAGTAAACAACCGCAACTCCCGTATTGGCAATAATGGATTCTCCGATGGATTCTCGTTGGTGAGTAATGAATCGAGGACTTTGAGTTTCGTAACTTCCGGAGAGATTCCCGGTGAAGTTCGTTCTCGACTTCCGCGGAAAACAAAACCAAAGATCGAAATCCTCTCTACCCAATCGTCAATCGTGTCGGATATTGGCGGGCTCCAAGGACTGAGATGAGGAGGAACAATTCATGAGGCTGAAGGAGAATACTCGATGATGATATACCGCATGCTATCGAAATCCTTGCAGCTGGGGACACGGTGGCATGCTCGACAAAACGTTCGACAGAGTCTATCCGCCGTACTCAATCTTCGGAATCGTGGGCAACATACTCATGCTTCTGACCATCCGTTACGGAAACCTTAAAGAGTCGCCATATGTTTATCTCAAATGCATCGCCATAGCCGACATTCTCTTCCTGCTGGTCACCCTGAGCCTCACCGTGGTTTTCTGCGAATTGTGTCAATTCACTTTGAGGACGGCGTACTATTTGCAAAACTATTATTGGTGAGTTCACAGTTGAGAGAAGTCGCAGTAGGCAAGAGCACCAATTCCGGCAACAAGAGTTGAGATCCTTTTTCATTTTTTTTCGGTGCGCCAGGTATGCCTATGTGGCAGTCGCGTTTTCTATGAAGTCATGGCACAACTTCCTGCTGCTTTCTCTTACGATAGAAAGGTGAGCTCTTCATTCTTCTATATCCCTTTCCCATTTACTGCATACAATGGAGAAATGGACGATCCTTGGAAGCCTCAGTGCTCAAATGGGAAGTGGGAATCCCCCTTTCCCTTTCAATGAACTCCAGATTCAAGATCCTACACGGGAGTAATGCAGTGGCATTACTCCCGAGAGAGCCTTCATATCTCGATTTCAATACCAGGATTCGACCGTGTCTTCTCTCTGGCAACCCTGAAAGATGTTCGACGGGAGAGTTATCGCATGAGTCGTAGTTAGTTCTTTGCTTCGAGCTTTCTTTCGATCTGTGAAAGATTCCAAACTGTTCCTTCTTCAAGATTCATCTACGTCAAGTGGCCAATGAAGACTCGGAGCTGGTGCACTCGAGAACGAGCGAAAAAAATCTGCATCGCCTTTTTTCTCGTGTCGTTGAGCTCTGAGTCATTGAAAGTGCTCAACACCAGAGTACTAATCATCGGTCGGAACTTCGTGAAGCCTGAGCCTGATTTTTGGATCAAAGACTTTAATTGTGCGCTGAACGTCAATCGGGTTCGTTGAGCGTCTTAGGCTTCTATTAAGCGGCAATCGAAAGAGAGGATCCGGGTTCGCCTTTTCCGAAATCGTATTCGTTACACAGGAATTCCACATTGCAGACGTTGTCCGACAACCGCTACATGTGCTTCAACGAAGACGTCCCTGTGTCCCGACAGAGCAATGAAACCGATTCGGAATGCTCTTATGATTCAGTGAAATCGAAGAAATTCGGGTCCGGCCTCCAAGAACTGCCCCGCACTAACGAATCTTTGTATACATTAGACTGCCTCCACCAATTCTGTACGTTGCCGCAGATTCCCGAAAACCTTACCTATCAGAACACTCAGGTCGACCAGAACTGGAACTATTTCTCATCGTTTCACATGAACCGCAAATTGATGATCTTGGTGAGTTCGGGAACAAGAAAGAACGCTACACTGCTGCTTTCCAAGGTATTCGTAGCTGATCGAAAATTTGTCTTTCCAGAGTAATCGGAATAAAAACGAAAACTCCCTGCTACGTGAGCCTCTACTCGGTAAAGCAATGATGTTAAATGGACAATGTACGTAAACCGATTCAGGTATCTGATGATACACATTTTCATGTGAGCGAACAGCTCTGTGGACTTAAAAACTATACATGCTTCAGGTGTCTACGTTTTGTCTCCGCACAATTTGAGGTCGATCCTGCAAATAACCCTCAATTTTTGGTCGTTAGAGTATGGCGATATAGTATATTGTCCGCTATATTACCCTCGTCGTAAAAGTGGGTGGCAAATGCTTTTCCCGCTCTATTATGGGCGAACCATGCTGTGCGTTCGTCTTTTTTGCACGGCTGTTCTCACGATGTTCAACTTTCTCGTCGTCATTGAGGTGAGCGTCCAAGGATGATTTTTTTCATCGCGGCATTCAAGGTTCTCCCCTCCAGATGAAACCAAAGGAAAGCGCATGCAGTCTTACGCAGAGATAAACTTTCTTGTGTTTCAGGTTCGTCGCGCCAATCGGAAAGCAAACGCACTTTCTAACGATAAACAGGATCTATCTGTGAAACGCAGGGCTGAAGAGAATCGATTAACTTGGTCCCTTCTTGCGCTTTCGAGCGTAAGGATCTTGACTGACGTTGTGCATTTCACTTGTGCGCCCCCTATAGAACGTCTCATTTATACGGACTATCGTGAGAGCTTTTTACAAAATATAAGACAATGTCATGCATTCAGCGTTGAAGGGATCTGAGGCTGACAGGATTTCTTTTGAAAAGAAAAAATAAGATTCACTCTCTCCTTGCAGATCCTCCAGGTCCTTACACGAAGGCCTTGCAATATCATATGATCATCTCCAATTTTCTCCATCTAGCCGAAAAGTCCTCGGTCTTCTATTTACTGGCTTTCATGAACCGCAAGTTCAGCGGAGTGTTTCTTAAGCAAGTTGTGTATGGGAAGCTGCGGATGCACAAAATACCCTCAATACTTCGGAAGCTCCTCCCAAACTGCGCACGAACTGCTCCAGTAGACCTCCCGCAGGTGAGAGGTTTTCTAGAGAGTCGCGAAGATGCATCCAATATCGATGAAATAGCCAGATATCATCACTTTATATAACTATCAATGGATACTTGACCTCTTGCAGGGAGTCGACGTAGACGCTGTTCCGAAACTGAAATCAGAGGAAAAAACGAGCAGCGATGAATCGAACAAAGCGTCGGGCGAGACAGCTCCCGGAACACCGATCACAAATTCTCCAAGTGCCGATATCGTTCGCGATCCCTTCCCTTGATCATATCGTAGGAGTTGACCGTAAGGGTACGACTTGTACGGACGAGTCACAATCGATACCGCGGATGAGCCTGACTATGTAGTTCTGCATGGAGTGGCATTGAACCGCGGAAAATTTTGGTAGTGTTTTTGTGAATTCTGCGCTGACAACGTAGGGGAGGTTTGGAAACTTCAGTCTGGAGACACAAAACCACGCAATGAATTTGGAGTATCATTCGGACTGCCTGAGTTGTCGAGCGAATCCTCCATCTGGAGAATAAAAGATACGATCAAGTTCAGCACAGCCCCCGTGTGCTGCTTACTTTAGCTTGGTTCCGGAGTAGGAGTGAGAGATGATGAAAGACGCCTGCGTGAAGGTGTTCCGTCTAGCTTCCTAGAGTGTACAGTTGAAGTGAAATTCAACAGAATCATTCAGGAGAGATGGGAGGATAACTACAGTTTGCAGTGACGGCACTAGACATCCACGGTAACGAATATGTTCTGTAATCTCGTGATTTCCATCCATAAATTATTATGAAGCATCCGGGGATTAGGCAGGTCCCTGAAACTCACACATGGTTCTCTCATTTTACTGAAAAGTTTTTTGGAAAGCTTTCACTGGAAGTCTGAAAGGAGGATTGAGTATGGAAATAATGCTTTCAGTGCAGATCCTGACATTACATCTGTACCATATTAGCGCAGTCATGACCGCGGTTTTTGGTCGAAAATTTGCGGTTAACCTCAGCCGCGGTGATGGATTTGAGGTTATCGGTTAGTTGCAAACCCTAACAGCAAGGCATAAAGAAGAATGCAACAGCTGAAGGAGAGGTTCGAGTGCAAAGTACAAGTTTACATCGATCCTCGCCTCCTAGTCAGCTTGGGTCCTTGGTTTGTGGATAGGCTTATGATGAATGTCCAAGTTTTTGCCATCTGGCAGAATCGTCGAATCCGCTTGGCGGTCCAGAAAGACTCCCGCTGTCCATGACCTAGCATTCCGTTCGCGTCTCTTTCATTTGAGCATATTCATCTAGCTCGCTACATACGATAATAATCAGACGGATGGGACCATCTCCTTTCGGATTCTGAAAGTCTCAACTGCTCGCAACATGGCTGATGGCTGAGTTCATGTCGAAAGCAAATACCAGAGAACGTTTCTCAACTCGGCCGCCGAATCGTATTGCGTACATGCCATCTGCGCGGCTTCGTCGTTCTCATGCGTTTCAATGTAGTCTTCCGTCGAGACAAAAACGACAGTATCTGTTATAGGACTCAAAAACAAAATTCTGACTCTCCAACGATAACGATGAGCGGGAGGTCGTCTGACAAAGAAATCGTAGAAGGCGCAGTACGCAGATTTCGCGCCGAAAACAAAACATTGATCTCAAGATATGCGGAAGTTTGCTATGAGGCCTTCCTCAAAAACGCTAACGCGGAATTTCTCCGGGCGGTCAAAGCCGATAACTGTCCAAGAGAAAAGCTCGAAAGTTTTGAAGTTCTCGGTGTTCTGAAAAGTGGCGCCTGCGGGATTGTACTCAAAGCAAAGCACAAGGATGGATCAGTTGTTGCTATCAAGGTCATGGATAAGTTGATCATTGAGTCGAAGAACTGTGCTCGCTCGGTCTGCAGAGAGAGAAAATTAATCCTAGCTCTGCGGAGCGATTTCATCGTTAAAATGCTGTACGCATTCCAGGACCCTCACAGATTGTATTTGGTCATGGAACTCGCATTCTACGGCGATTTGGAGCGGTGGATAGATCTTTATGATTCTCTTGAAGAGGAGCTACTGAAACTTTTTGCCGCCCAAATGGTCTCGGCGCTGCAGTATCTACACGTTTGCTTCATCATCCACCGAGACTTGAAGCCGGCGAATTTCATGCTGTTCAGGGATGGTTACATTAAATTGGGTGATCTCGGGATTAGTAAGAGAACTCGTCGCCCAACTACCTCCTTGACTGGAACCCCACCGTACATGGCGCCTGAAGTAATCGCGGGCAAAGGGTATTCGTTTCCTGTCGATTGGTTTTCTCTAGGAGCGACGCTTTTCGAGATGATGTTCAAAACATATGCATACTGTAACTACAGTGATCCAATCGGAGTACTGATAGCGAGTGGTACTGTGAACGATCTAGTCTTCCCTCAAGGCTACAGCAATGAAGCACGTGACCTCATCGCCCAGCTCCTCCGGAAAAGCGTCAGCGAACGCATCGGCGCTGGAGAACGAGACGCCATCGATGTCATGGAGCATGTTTGGTTTAAAGACGTCAATTTCTCATTGCTTCACCTCAAGAGAATCGAAATGAGAGCTATGCTACCGGACTACCTTGCCGCGGTGGAAGCTGACGCCGAGCGCAAAGTTCCCGAGAGCTCGGGACTGTGCAAAAATGACATTTTATTCATGGAATTCTGATCGCTCACTAGCTAAGGAGGAAGGTTACGAGCGCTGAGGCTCCGAAAAGCGTTATCGATAATTGTCCCTAACCTTTCATTGCTGAGAAAACTAATCAATCTCCCACCTTGAAAGTTGCTGAAAATCATTTTTTGGGGAAAAGATTCGTCGAAGCCGTCGACGATCAGACCCGGAAATGACGTCAAAACCAGTATCGGAATGGGCAGAAATGCATCCAGTCGGAGTTACAATCTCTGGCACACAAATTCGATGTCAAATATATTAGCGCAACATACAGGGCGCCTTGTTTTCGCGACATTCCGTGGTTATCCGAGGAAAACTTGTTTCCCTTGAAGTCTTCGATCAAAAAATATAATATTCCGCAGTCTATCAGAAAATCGGGACTCAATCGACTTTTTGAATTCGTATCCCGAGTTTCACTTTAGTGGAAATGTTTATTGCCGGTCGACCTCACTGCGTTTGAGCTTTCGATGTCAAACGATTAGATCAAGTTTCCGCTCTTTGGCCGGCTGGTCAGGTTGTCTTTTGACCGGAACCTTCGTCGCTGACCAAAGGCTGAGGTAATGATGGAGTTTGCCCGGTTTCCAAAAGGAAATTTATCACGCCATGAGCCAATTCAGACAACACTTATATCGAAGTATCGAGAAGCCGCGTCCGCACGCAAGGGGTTCGGATGAGGAGCCCTGAGATGCTTTCAGAGCTCGAGCGAAGCTTCTATGAAGGCTTCCGTTGATTACGGTAGCTACCGCTGTCGCTGTAGCCACCGGTGTCTCTCGAAGATGGCGCAGACCCAAGGGAGGCTTGTTCTGTTTGTGTATTTCACGAGTGAATCCAGATGATTCTCTTCCGATAGAGTTACGCACCGCACATCATAGCGAGCTCAGGCTTCCACCACCATGGGCTCCGAGCGGCGGGAGTGGCGTTCCATAAAACACCTGCTCGCGCCGGTGCAGTTTGAGCACCTTGCAGCAGGGTGCATTGGTGGAATAACATCTACTTTGCTGCTGCATCCTCTCGATCTCCTGAAAATTCGTTTCGCAGGTGAGTCCTCAATGTCTGTGAGCTTACAAAATGTACGAGGCCTCGTCGCGTCTCCTCTGATTCGAATGACATTGGAATCGATTTGAAGGCGAATCCCCAGCTACACTCTGTGGCTGTAAGTCAAGTAGGTGCTTCCAATAAGGCGCTCGTTTCACTGATAACGCGAGCGGACGCGAGTAGACTAGACCACTTGACTCCTATGGACACTCGATCTGTTTCAAAATCTCCAAACATTTGGCGCAAGCTGATTTTCTCTCAGCCGACGATCTATTCGCTGGGAGCCAAATCTCGAAATCTACAACAAGTGCTCAACAACACTCTCTATAACTTGTGCGATTTCGGAACAGTTGTATTTTCATCATGTCCGAAAGAATGTCCTGTTGACTCGATTCATCGATTCGTCCGATCTCGATTCATTGATTGATTGATAGTTTGTTGACCATCTACTATGGTATTCGTACCCAAATCCGAATTGGATGTCGTCTCTTCGGTATGGAAACATAGCTGCCGAGCCTAAGCGAGATTCTTCTTCCAGTTAATGACGGCCAGCTCCGGTCTCGTCCGCAGTACCACAGCCTCCTTAATGCATTCAGAACCATCAAACGCGAAGAGGGTTTCCGAGGATTTTATCGAGGAGTTGTGGCCAATTGTTTGAGTGCCGGCGCCTCATGGGGCTGCTACTTCTTCTTTTATCATACCATTAGGAACTACATGCTCGATGGGAGCACTGACATCGTTCTAGGACCCTGGGATCACATGTTAGCAGCAGCTCAAGCAGGAATGCTCACATTGGTAGGTGTAAGAGGGCAAAGAGTTCTCACTCCGTTGTTTCGTGAAAGAGAGAAACAAAACATCTCCGACAACGCGGTGAGGATCAACCCGTCTCCCACCCATGTGCACCGGGTTCTGTCCTCACCGGGGTTCGAAACACCCGGCTGTGCGGAGTGCTGATTGAATCTGCAGACATCTTTCCTCGATTGATGAGAACTAGCCATTCATCTCAGAGATTGTCGAGGTCAAGCGAACCCTGTCCATAAACAACACGTTATCTCGACGTCAGATGCAATACGCACGCTCGCTTCACTCCTCGACTCGTAAACTATGCTAATTGGTTCCCTTACGAGCTTGTCGCTATACCGGCTTGATTCGGTGCCACAGTCGTTGACAATCAACCTCTCCGATCAGCCTGTTTTGTCTTTTTCCGAAAATCTAGCACCATAGCGCACGAACAAACGATGCAAATGACCTCTGATCATCATTCATCACTGCATTCACTAACCGGATCCCGATATTCTCTCTCCGCAGGTTTTTACGAATCCGATTTCGATGGTGAAAACGCGAATGTGTTTGCAGTATGCTGACCACTACATGAATGTACCGACCTGCCGTAGATACACGGGCATGCTTGAGGCCTTCCAGAAGGTCTACAGATACGAGGGTGTCAGTGGTCTTTACAGAGGTGAGTGATGAGGATCGGACTAGATAACCATGAAAGCGGCCGGTGACCCACAGTCTGCCAGCTCCCAGCGAGCGCTTGAGACAAATAAGCAGAGTAGGAATCGGTCCAATAGTGACTCATGCTCAGAATGCAGCGGTGTTCTCACTGCCTTCAGAGCATCAATTACTCTCTGTCTCCGCGACCTGGCGGGCCACGGAGACGAGCTCTGACTTCGTAGAATGTCATTCTCATTGTTGGCATCACCTTCAACAAGATTTTCGAGAAGTTTTTCACAATCGCAGCTCGCGCATTGATCGTCGATGCCGAAATGGCGCCTCCCTCGTTCGCGGGATTTTTGAGCTGATGAGTTTTTTGGTCGCTCCGTTTCCAGGTTTGGTTCCTGGACTGTTCAACGTGTCGCATGGCGCTCTGCAGTTCATGATCTACGAGGAAATCAAAGGCGAGTACTCTCTGCAGACTGGTAGAGAACGAATGACTACCTTGGGATATCTCGGTGCCGCCGCTGCATCGAAACTCCTCGCCGCCCTGGTGACATACCCGTTGCAGCTGTTCCGCGCCAGACTGCAAGACCAGCATCAACAGTACCGCGGTTTGCGGGAAGTCATCACGAGGACCTGGAAAGGCGAAGGTTTCCGAGGCTTCTACAAAGGTCAGTCCGACTCTTCGTCGATCGGGAAACCGCCGAAACTGATATCGAGTCCGCTGAATCTCACTGTAATTTCATTTGAAGGGGTGGTCGCGTACTCTATTCACGTTACGCCGAACATATGCATCGTATTCATCATCTATGAGAACCTTGTCCCGTCTTCCGAGTAGGCACTGAATCGTCGAATAGACGACGACATACTACTGGGTGAGTTCGAATCAAGTATTTAGAAAATGGATGCAGCAATTGTCGAAATCCATCCATGCCGTGATAACAGGAATTAATTTTGAGGACTCCCCACAGGTGCGAAAATGGAGTGATCCTCGTGAGGTTGTGAGTTTTCGCTTCGTCACTCAGAGCTCCGAATGCATTTTACAGGTTCCTGCTAGCGATAGCCAATCTCTTCCCTGCTTTCTTGAAGCAAGCGACCTTCATATTGGTGTTTAGGTGATCGGCTGATCAGATTGTGAGGCCAGAGAGAACATCGAGATTAATGACGGAACAACGAGAGGAGTTAATCCGTGGGAATTGCGCGTGACTGTTTCAAGCAGGAGCAACGTATTTATTACACGAAACGTTGAACATTTTTGTCATGCAAATAAGAGTATGGTCGGAGCTAGCGGAAAAGGATCGGAGAGAATCAAACCAAAGCCATGGTGTTCGAGCAACGCTTTGTTATCTCGTTATTGGTTGGGTGGTAACTGCGTTGAGATTTCAACTGGACGTTGTCGACATCCAGGTTCATTGTTATATTGCCAGTTCTGGAGACGACTACATTCAACAGCAACGGAGCGCATTTCCCATATCAGCTCAGTATGATGTTATCATTTGTTAGCACGAAAATACATTGTTGAAACGTCAGTGGTGACGAATGGTGACGACATAATGAAAACGATGATGATGAGATAGGAGCTGAGACTTTTCGTACAAGCGTGGAAATAACCATGATGAAGAGGATGCTGAAAACTTTTATCGCGGACGAATCATCGAACAACAGTGATGATTGACATTGTTTAGCAAATATGTAATCAAATGAAGCGGGCGCAACGAAAGAAGCTCTCAGACTCAATGTCTCGTTCCGAACGAAAACTCGAGACCGAATAGGAATAGGTTGTTCGAATTTACAGTAGACTACGAAGAAGGAAAACGTTGTAATCGAGTTTCGCCGAAGGAGTGAGTATATTTTGATAATAAATGAGCTTCGACCAACTGCATAAATCGACTCGATTCATTCCTGAATAGAATAAGGACCAAACAGTGCGGCAGATTCGAAATTTCTCGAAGGCCTCGCACTTAAGAAACGGAGAACTTGTAAAGGGGGGCTTCGACATTGCCCTTAAGGCTGAACACGTTACGATAAGCTTCGCTTCACAAGTTCAATCAGATAAATGAAGTGAACTAGACAGATTCAAAACAGACTTGAAAAGAACAACGCTAGGTCTTCTCGTGATATGTTGTCAACCCAAGGCTAATATCAGAAAACATCTGGCATGATCACAAACGTTCTAGCGAAGATTTCGATGGAGCTCTACCAAAGAAACACTGCCTCTCGCCGAGGGAAAAAGAAACTTCTTTTATTATGATTATTATCACTGTATAGCGTCGGAAGACCGTTCATGAGTCCAATCAATAAAAGTGCCGGTTGAGCACTTCACGTCGTGGCAAACAGATACAACAGTCCTTTTGCGAAACCGATGATCTCGTTGCCACCCATTTTACTTTCGCCGTAGAATCGATCAACGAACGAAATGCCCACCTCTCCGATCGAGCAATGGAACTGTCGCGCTCGGATGATCATCTCCATCTGGAATACGTAACCCTTCGAGATTCACGAGCTCACGAGTTTCTGCAGGACGTCTCTGCGATACAAACGGAATGAACCGGTGAGATCACTCGCTCCAGGACGCAACAGCAGTTGCGTGAGGAAATTCGCACCGCGCGAAATCAGCTTTCGCTTGAAATCCCAACCGTGAACTCCTCCGTTCAAAGCATATCTGCAAAAATGATGAAATGTGAGATCCGAGTCCGAACACGACCGCGTTCGGTATGAGCTTGAACTATTCCGCTATCTTACCGCGTTCCAGACACGACGTCCAGATCGTCTTTCTTCTGTTTGTTGACCATTTGTGGAATGAATTTCGGATGATGTGAGAGGTCGGCATCCATTATGACGATGAAATCTCCATTCGCGTGCTTTAGCCCATGAATTTAAGCTGTTCCAAGACCCAGTTTGGCCTCGCGGGGTCTGAGGAGGATCTTGTCTTCGCCTAAATTCTTCTGCAGACGCTTCGCAACCTCGAGTGTGCCGTCGGGACTGGCGTCATCTATGACGATTATTTCATAGTTCAGCTTGCTGCAAAAATTTTCAGGGAAGTCAAGGTAAGGTACATTAGGGGTTCTGGGTCGAGCCACTCTCAATTGTCTCTGAAATCAGGAAGTTTCCGACACATCGAATCGTCCAATTGTCGTCGACGTGTCGCTCGATAAGTGAAACTCGAGCGGTTGAACTTACCTTGCTGTCATGTATTTGTCAATCAACCACACAACAACCGGGAGATTTTCTTTCTCGTTGTAAGTCGGTAAAAGGATAGAGTACTTTGTTTCGTCACCCATGTTAAAAGATCTGATTTAGTTTCGTATCCACCGGTCTATTTCACTTCCATCACGTAAACAAGCCAGCTGCCGCGTCAGAGATGGAACGATGATGACTGGAGGGCGATGCGGCTGTTTGCAGAACCGAAGAGCAGTTTTCGTTTTGACATCGGCCCTTGATCACCTGTTCGGAATCATCTGGTCTCGAAACAAAATGCTTCTCGAGTTTGATCTCGCTGGTCAGGCCACATGATCGATAATGAAATCGTGATGTTGTTTCGTGTCGATTACGAGTTGATTCTTTCTAGGTGTAGCGTCGAATCGGCGAGTTTCCAGTGCGGTCGAACAAAAGTTTGAGAACGATTTGGTCACCTTCCGGGTCGCGAAAAATTCGTATCGTCTGTTGAGAATAAACTAGTTCTTCAGTTCTATATGAGATCGACCCACAGAGCACGGGTCAGGTTTGTTGTCAATGATACTTGTAGCCAAATGTCCTGTCATTCCGTTTGAAACTACCTGAGCTTTGAGCTTTGAGAAACCATTACAGATTTCAAGGAGCTCTCAGAATGTTCAGCCTTATTGATGGATTTATCTTCACATCCGCGGATTTATCACGGTTTCCGTCTCTCGTTTTCCTTCTCACTCGCTGGCCTCTGTGGCTGTGGACTCATTTTGATTGTTTTGGTTCCACTGTTTTTGGCTTGAAAGTCAAGATGTTGGTATGGTCCGTAATAGTACTTGTAGTTATGTTGATGGTTCTCCTTCAAGACTTCGGTGCAACGATGACCCCTAGTCGAGACTCAACAGCAGTGAAATGGTCTCACGCAACAAATTCGAGGAAGAAACTTCTGGAAGCGGTTGCATCCGGTAACTTGGGCAACTTTTCCCACTTGGGATAACTTCTTGAAGGGCGCTTGCCATTCCCTTTCACGAAATTTATCGCAGCTATAATAATTGAATCATTCAAGATGCTGTGAACTTCATCGAAGCCGACATTCTTTTGGGTCGTACGGATTCTGGACTCGAGGTAGGCTTGCTAAAGATTCCGTTGTGCCCTCTCCGGTTGCGGAGAAACTTTATTGATAGAAACCATCAGCTAAATCTTGTCGAAATGAACGGGGATCTCCGATCGCAGAATGTACCGATCATGGCCCATCCTCCGGATGTTTCGTCGAACATATCATTCGCCGAATGGATCGACATCGCTTCGAGAGCAGAAACATCGAAGGGATTAAAATTGGATTTCAAAGGTGATATGAGCGGCGTCTATCCCCTCAATCCAGAGAGTGCGCCAGAACGTTGGAGCACTTGGAAACCTTAACTCATTTCTTGATTCCAGACATCGATTCGGTGGAACCTTGCCTCAAAACTCTGCAAGAAACTTCACTTGACGTGAGATTGTTTTTCTCTCCCTGACATTTAGTCTGCCTTCTGTCTCCCGCGCTGTCTTTACTTTATAGCATTGACTCGTTGATTTGGACAAATCGAGTCCGGGTTCACCCTGAGCAGCCTACGCTGAAGAGTTTCCAGCACGACCAAAAGATGTCCAACACTTCAGCCGGACCGCGAAATCTGGCTCAACGCCGACATCCTCGATGGACCAGGATCCCCGAATGGACCGAAAGTGGATCGGTTCCGCTTCTTGAACTTGACGAGATCGTTTCCTTCAAAACACACTCTTTCTATTGGTTGGACTACTGGTCCAGAACCAGGATCGTATACGTGGAAGAACGTTTTCGATGTGAGTGCTTGTGAAGAATCATGAAACGGCCTGCCTTTTATATCTCGTGCGTAGCTGCCGGCAAGCATCCTCTCGAATGATGGAAACTAACAATAAGAGGCAACACGTGGTATTCCAGATGATTGCCGTCGTTGAGGGTGTCCCGACTTCGACTCCGATCACTTTTCCGGTTCGGCTATCAAAACTTGCTTTCCACCCGCTCGCGTTGCTGATGTGCCTAGAGAGGAACACATCGCTTACAGTGTGGAGCAGCGGAAATGATACGGTGTCATTCGAGGAAGTGCTTCTACTGCACAGCGCGTTCCCTGGGAAAATATTCTTTGATCTTCCTACAGAACAGGCGGCTGAGCTCGAGAGTGAGATCGAGCGCTCGAACGCCGTAAGTTGAATGTATGCCGTTCGAGTTCCAGAAATATCATCACCCTTGCTGGTTCTCTTATCCGCACATTACATTTGGATCGGAAATTACAGGTGGCACCGCCTCGTGTCTCTGTTGTGAGGTCGGAAATGACAACACAGCCTCACTTGTACTCAGTGATAACCGATGGTCCTGGCGTCATCACCCTGAACAGTGAACGGCCTTCGTGTTTCCACTGGCATCGCATAGACGGCGACGTTAAAGCCGAGAGAAATCAGGATGCAACGGCTCCCGAACTCCTGTAGCTAATGACCTTGCTATTGACAGGAAGCGGACGTATGTTCTTCTACGCATCTCCTTGAGCATTCTACATGCTTTCCCAAGAGTAGATACACCACGTCGTCAGCTGAAGCTCGCGTGAAATTTCGAGTCTTGAAGACTGTCGACGAAAATGAGGAGAGCGAGGCCCGATGGCTCAGTTGGATTTCAACAACAGGACTGTGAGCAACTGTTTTCTTGTGTCAAACGAATCTCGCGCACTCGTCATAGGATGCAAGTGTCATGCATGCGACCGCAGTGAAAATTTATTACCAAATTTACTATTTATGGCCACACCTTGTGAAACAACATTGGTAACACGCAGCGGCCAAACTTTCAATGAATCACAAATTACAACCAAGATTCGAACATGCCGAAAAATCATGTGTTATCCAGAAACGTGGAGAATAGGCGATCAAATCGAAATCTGTCAGTTCTGAGAGCGGATGTGGCCAAAATTTTCAGATTGACGGGCCCTTGCTGGCACTTGAGGATTCTGAAAAGATGAAAAAAAGTGAGTGGCAGAATAAAGTACCTCTTTACACCCATTTTGAGGGTTTTCAAGATGTTGGACAAAACGGAATCCTACATACGTTTGCAATGAATCCAAAGACAGGTCTTTCGATTCGATGCCGTTAGCGGTGAGAATGACATCGCCGACGAAGATGTTCGCCTCAACTGAGTCTTCGACTCCCGAAATGACGAAATATTGGTGCGCTTTCCCTTTGAGGGATTTCCCCACCAATTGTCGAACAGTTATGAAATGCTGATTCGACCGCCTGAGCCTGTGTTGGAAAAAACGAATTTCGTCAGTAGTTCTTCTCCTACCCCTCGAAAACTCGAACTGGATCGTACAAAAGATCTCACCAGCGTGCCAGGTTGCCCCGCTCTCTGATCGGAGCCGTCAGAACTGTCTCGAACGGAACATAATTACGAAGTAGAGGGCGGCTGTTCAACACACGACTGAACACACGGAACGGATTTGAATTGAGAACTCGCAGAATGTGATGTCCGGGACTAGACACCGCGGACTGCGCCTCCGATAGCGGAACGCTCTTCACGGAAACACCGTCGATCGTCGTCACAATGTCTCCTTCAACGAGCATCGAAACCTGAGGGATGGGAATCCTTCCAGTTAAGGTTCGTCTTCCTGAGAATCTCTGGACCCAAGTCGTAAACTCAGCTCACCTTGGAGTATTTCGGCCGTAGACTCGCAATGATTGGGAACCTGTTGCCGTCCTCTGCAGTGGCGATTCCGAAGGTCAAGTTCAAATCCCAGTCGGTGTGATACAGGACAGGAATGCTTTCTGCTTCCATGCGTGTCAGCGACTCCGTTGACGACGGACGAGGACTCGACTCGTCGACGGTCAACTCGAGTATCGGTGGATCCTCGCTCTCCTCCCGATTGCACTGAGGAGTGTACACAAGAATTGTCTTGCTCAAACTCATGGAAAGATCTGCAATGCTAAGTTGCTCTTAGATTTGTTGCAGGAACTGTATGAGTCAGCATTGGTTCCAGATTGAGGGAACAGTTCGTGGCATTCAGTTGGTGTGGATCGATCACAGGATAAACTCACTCTGTAGCATTTCTGGCCGCAAGTTTTTGTGACATTTTGGCTTAGTGCTGCCTTCAGGGGTCTGACTCAACGAATCTTCGACCGCAGGCAAATCGAAGATCCGAACTCGTCTCAGATGCTTCCAATTCATGCGTCTGAGGAAGTCGTGGTTGATCAGGTCGTCATAAGACTTCGTGCCCAATCTCTCAACGGAGTTCTTTTCCAAAAGAGCGCTTATGAAGCTGCGGGCGTCCGCATTCTTTTTTCCTCCCTTTTTCGCCTTACGAAATTTCAGCGATTGTCGTTGAATCGCGAGTCTGGTGTCGTCATCCGCTTTTCCGCCGAAGGGGAGTTTCCCATCCAGGAGTCTGTATAGGACCACTCCGAGGGACCACCAATCCGCAGCCCTCCCATATCGTCGTCGGCTAACAACTTCAGGTGCCATGTAAGGCACGGTTCCCGCCACTTCTTGGTCCTTGTGCTCCCCGGCGGTCCTCTCGAGGAACGATCTTCGCGAGTTCGGAGACGGAAAGTTCATTTAGGCTTTCGGCTGACGCGATTTCCTCAAGAACCGATGTGACACAATCATGATATTAGGAACGCAGATTCGGCGCGGAACTCACTTGTTGAAATTCTTTGCGCTCAAGGCCAAACAAATTTTGGCTGTATCGAAGTCTATTATTTTCACTTTTCCTTTATCTGTGATGAGAACATTTCCGAGTTTCATGTCACGGTGCAAGAGACCGCGATAATGCATGTGCTGGAGACCGGCCACGAGTTGAGCAGCTGTGTACTGCAGAACGTCGACATCGAATTTCGCCATCGTCTTCATGACTGGAATTCGAATGACTCGAAGTCTTTTGGAACATGAAGGATCTCGATCATTCATTCTAGCAGAAAACTATTCCCACAAACCTACGTCCAGGTCGACGCCTGGGAAATACTCCATGATCGACACGTGATACTCGTTGACAGGGTAGCATGCCACGTAAGATACCACCATCGGATGCTTTGTTACACTCGCACATATCCGATCGGCAATCGCGTGCTCTATCATGGGGTACGAAGACGCGGAGACAATTTTCACAGTGTATTCATTGCCCGCTGTGAAGAGTCTCAAATGGTGAGTGTCGAATTCAGGATCTGGTGGCTAGGCATCGGAACCTTACTAAAGGTCATGAGCAGGGCCGAAAGTTGGACGCGGCAGGCGCGGCCGCGCCGAAACCGTGACTTCTCTTCGTTAACCACATGAATGAGGCAGCTCCGTCGAGAATACACTCGACGATCATCTTCTTTAGCTATGACTGCAATCAGAGCAAACTTCGGACGGATGTGAGCATTGCAGGGGAACCGCAACAGAGAATTTTGGCCAATGTGGACAAGAAACTGAGGTCATGAGCTCCAACTGAATCCGATCATTGACTTGCACAAACATAACTCTGAGTATTTGTCGTCTAAGCACATTCGAATGAGTCGAGCTTCGAGGGAGAGTGGAAGTTTCGCTCTCCATTCTGTTCCACGTGTTCAGTTATTATGGGCGATCGACTTGATCAACTCCGGTTTCACTCGTCGATTCCGAGGCATGCCGCGCTCAATTCGTAGATGCCGTGATTCAGATGCGACGGCCGTGATTCGAGCTCAGTGGACGTGAACTGTCAGCCGAAACGCCGCGCCAAACTTCCAGCCCGAGTAATAGTGTGGGTCAGTGACCTTTTAACCTTAGTAAGGTTAAGCATAGTACAACGAATAATCTTACCAAGTTCATGAAGTGCTAAATTACTGAGGTTATTTCGTGACGGCCAGGAAAACCGCATCACTGGAACACAATACGATAAATTCAGCTCGATGAATCGGCTGAAAATTCCATAATGGACTTGGAATCCATCATTCTCATTGTAAAATGCAGTCTCGAGGCATGTTGTGACATCATGAGAGATTTCTTATCGGAGTTCCGAACAATGCATCATATCCCAAGTCGGCATCGTGGAATCCGCGACGCCGTCCCAATCTTTTCTTTTTTCGAGCCCCCTATTCCGAAGTCTGGAAATTGATATCTGCTCTTGCGACTCCTCAAGCTGAAGGAATGGTACTCTGTTCCAGTGATACGGTTTTCCGGAACATCACGAAATAACTCCAGTGCCTCAGTAACCTTCGAAAGCTTAGTAAGGTGGTAAGGTTGTTCATAGTGTGGTGTCCCTTACCAGTTTACTAAGCTTATAAGGTCAGTGAGGTATCTTATAACTTAAGAAAGTTTCCGATGCCTAGTGGGGGCTCGAGCCCAGGAAGCCGTGGCTCCTCTGCGCCCGATGGAAATGACGTCGGAGTTCGAATCCGACCACGCTTCCATGACTCGAGACAGGTTTCCGTAACAGTACTCAACTTGTTTCGTGCCGTACTTTGTAGCATGCCCCGAAACTTCCTGCACCCAACAAGCGTATGGTCCGAAACTCTCTCAGTTGGGGAGGCCACTTGTAAACCGTTTCCTGAACCATAGTTCCAAGATAATCCACGAGAGCGGTGTAGTCGATATACTCGCGGTTCACACTCTGGTACAGACTTTGTAGCTCGCCGAATGAAGCCTGGGTGAATACGAGCGGTCAGATCATGATAGGTTGCTGTTGTGTAGCTAAATCCTTGTTTTGAGAGCCGTCCCGAATCCACTCACGTTGAGCAGAACGAGGAGTGAGTAGAAGAAAGAAGTGACTGTCGGGTCCACATCCGCTTGCGCAACGAAAAGGTTATAGAGATTGATGAACATTTCTTTACCGCGAGCGTCTGTGAAGGTTTGGTTTTGAATGCAACTCATGATGTTCAGGACCCATTTGATCACCTGAAGAACGACACTCCGGAGCTTTCACGCACGCTCAGAGTTCAGGGTAAAGTTCAGCAACGCCTCTTGCAACTCACCTGTTCCTTGCAGAAATGTTGCCGCGGCGTACGATCCACGTCCATTTTATGAAAGCGCTGGTAGAAGTCGAGCAGCAACGCACCGGTGGCTCGGACTTCGCGACGGAAAGCGGATACCAAGTTGATTTTCCTCGGTGTTCGCTTCCGTGTTTTCGGCTGCGATTCTTCAGCCGGGGATTCCTTTTCTTCGTCTACATCGTCGGCTCTGGTGGTCCACCTTCGGAGGAATCCAAGGTCGCCTAGTTGCTTCGCAGCTGGGCAATGTAGTTCCAGATTATGGTCTCAACCATCGGGCCGAAGCACCACCGCAAGTTTCTACTCACTTTCTCGCCGCAGGTTTTTGGCTGATTGGTCCAACGATGATTTCAGGGAGGTTTTTGATAATAGAATTACCGAGACTCGAGATTTCGGAGGAAGAGGCTGAAAGCTGTCGCCCAGACACTTTCGTGAGCCGAATCTCCGGCAGAATGCTCTGTAAATGATCTCATCGTCTTCCTGATCTCAAGTCCGTCTTAGATGTCCATCACATCCAGCTTCAGAACAGTCATCATTTTCCTGTTTCACCAAATGATTGGAAAAACTTGAAATTATCGACTAAAAATTGTTCACTCACAGAAACATCGTTGTGTTCCGGAGCTGGTGGGGACGATTCCATCAAAATCAAAACCAACTTCTCCATTCCTGCCCCCGGACACACATCCACACATTGATCGAAATTAGTGACGGATGTCGGAAATTATCCGATGCAACTTCATTCGAAAGTTTTGAAAACTCGAAAACTTCTGTCGTCATGACACAACGAAGCGGCGCTCCGGAGATTCGGATGATTTCTTCCAATCATGACGCCCTTTCGCGTCGAACTTGGCGAGCATCGAATTTCCGGCTGTTGGAGTTCTCGATTACGGCAAACTTTTCCAAAAGCACTTCAGCTTGATGTGACGTCCCGAAACCCCAGAGGAACAACCTAATCTTGAGTTGACGGAGATGTTATCCTTTTGGAACATGCTTGAATGTATCTGACATAAGTTCACTTTCTATGCGTGTCCGCCGCCGTGAATTCATCCATCGTCAAAGCTCAGGTGAGCTGCAGCTGACGCTTGCAAACTGCAAACTATTTTCCAATGTTGAAGTTGTTCCTAAATGAATTCAATATGCGATTCCAGAATTTTCTTTCTTGACCAAGACTGCGTTTATTGGAAGTCGCTTGTTGGCGTCGTTTGTGGACATTTTTGGAGCAGCGCAGCCTCTTCAGAGACCTTTGCACCCAGCAGGTTCTGGTTCCGGAGCCAACTTACAGAGCTCCTTGAGCACTTTGGACCTTTTCGACGGTTTCTGCATGAGAACAGGGTTTTCCTGAGATCTTGATCAATGCTTTTTGATGATGAGACAATGCGAAACATTCCGAGAGAATCACTCACGCCATTCACCAACACTGTTGGTACGGTTCTGATTCTTGAACGTCCGAGATTTTCAGCCGCGGCTTGAGTCATAGCTTCCATTTCGGAGGTGACCTCTACGGCATCTTCGGTGACGCATTTCTGCAACTCGCTCAGTTTGTCGCCCGCGCACTAGAAAATGGAAGCAGCAGTCTACATGAGCTCTCGAGGAGAATGTTTGAGTTCGGTATCCGGAAATTCGGAGCCTAGCACAGTGGGAAACTTCTCGAGTCAACGAAATAGGATGAAAATAATATCGAAGATTCCGTCCCAGTTTTAGCATATATTTCGATTGTTTCTGAAGATCATAGCTTGGAACGTTCGATAGTGTCGGATGAAGGTGGTTCTTACGACCTGAGAGAAACATTGAATATCATCAACAGTCAGTCTCGCTCACGCTTTTCGTGTGCCGTGAGCTGACTGAAAGTGTTCGGATAACGAAATTCGCCGACGAGAGACCCGAAGCTCGAGACATTGGTTCAAATGGTATCCTATAGCTCTGATACATTTTATGGCTTACCGAGCGCAGGTTCGCGCCGAAATCTCCGTCGCGAAGAGTGCAAACCGCGTACTTTGCAGCTCCGTTCCCGGGAAATACTCTCGTGGCGCAAGCATGCCAGAGATTGCCTGTGCACTCGACTTCTCCGTGTTGACAAGTCCAACTCGGCGGGCCTACGACGAGGACGATAATTCTAATCCTTCCGTGAGATCTCTTCAAACTCACTTGCACCATTGAGTATACCCACCATTAGGTTCAGAGGTTCTGTGAGCGTTTCCGTACGGCACCAGATGAATGATCACGGAGTCTCCGAATGTTTCCAGGACATTGGCAACGATTTTGGAGATAGCCTCCTGACTGTAGGGACATTCAGTTTCGTACAGAATCGTCAAGTTCGAAGCTGCACGGCACTTCGGGAGAGAATGTTCAAGTATCAACAGATGCCAATTACAATGAAAATAAGACGAGTAGGCTTTCAGGAAGGAAGAAACAGAAGTATGACTACAAAGGGACTTTCCTGATGGAAAACTTCCGCGTCGCTTCCATCAGCTAGCTTCGAACTTTCGGCATGGTGAAAACGAAATGAGCCGTCCACGCCAGACTCTGATGAAAAACGTTGAAAATACTCACAGTTGTCAGGAACAGGAGCGCACAGAGAGCCGAACTTAGTACGCGATGCATTCTCGTCGCTCTCCGCAAGTGGACTGCCCTGAGGAACGACTGTCCGCTATACGGATGTCAGCTGTACGGATATATGCTTTCATGTGCCTTGATTAAAGAAGACGTCACAAATGTTCACGATACTAAAAGGTCTCGATTTAATCGTTTCCTATCCAAGGTGGACTTGGTCGAGAATTCCACAGCGAAGATTCCTCAAAATATGCTTCAAGTTCATCACGACGTAAAACTATACGATATTTGGACCACATCGAACGAACAATCCCGGAGTCAACGTCGGAGAAACGTCCTTCCACGTCCGAATTCTTTCATTCGAACTCTCCCGGATCTCGATATCGCTCATAGGTTCTTTGAGTATTATACAACTGCGACTTCATGACAACTTACCGTAATAATTATGATGAATTCCTTTGCGAAACATCTGGAATGGAACGGTCGACCACCGCATGCAACCTCTGAGGAAAGACAGATGGATCGTCATAAACGGACTCTTTATTTATTGCATAGATAAAATCGAACAAACTTGAATCGAGAGGTTATTTGAGATTTTCCATTCGCTCTCGTGTTGTAGGTATAGAATATGATTCGGAAGTAGCCAAGACCTTCGAAAATTCGTCTATAAATTAGCACCTAACACTTATCTATGGTGTTCGAGTGCTGCTCACTCCGCAGTGGAACCCGCAGAAGAACTCTAATTTTATTCGAGATTGTTTCGGGCGCGGGGGGGGAGGGGTTAAGGGGAAGTTGGTAGAGAGAAAGTCAGAAGAGACGAAACGAGAAGTGTTACTCAGAGCCTTTTTTTTCTTGAAATCCTGAAGGGAAAACATGAGCAGGGACGCGGTCGGCAGATGGTTTGTCTACATGGCAGTTTACGTGGACTGGGATTTGGTATTTCTAGCGTTTCGGAGGAGAATCGTTTTGAGCAGGACCGGTGAAACGAGAGTCCCAGCGGAGCTTATTTCCTCCAGCGTGAGACATAACAGAGGAGTGGAGACTAAGGAAGAGTTGTTTCTGCGGGTTCTTTCAAAACTGTTTTCGTATACAGCCTTTACTCTGTCATTTTTTTGTTTGTTTGTCGGAAGTTGAAGAATTTTTGAAACTGGCTGGCACCACGGTGATTTGTAGAAGCAGCGAGATACAAATGTGCTTAAACAATTCAATTGGGATATCATGGACTTCCGAGAAGCTCCAGAAGAGTTCGTTTCCCAGTAATGAAAAATTTCGGTGTTTTACGTTAGGTTCAGCCATCGCTCCTTCTGCTTTTCACATCGAGTGTTTCATTGTTCAACAGTGGATAGATGGAGCCAAATCGTGAATGTGAGTAGTATGATTCCAGTTCGAATGCGTAACGTCATTGTTTCTATCGGTCGAAATCGTATTTCTTCCTGTTCCGTACAATGAGTTTCCGATGAAAGACCTACTGGAGGAAAGACACAGAGCTGTGTAGATTTGTACCTAACGACAGGAGTATAGATCTGCGTAGTGTAGATTCTTGTCTAGCGTACGTTGTATAGTTATGTCGTAATAATCGGTAGCTCTTGCAAGAAGAATATCCATGTAATAAAGTATAATGATTCTTCAACTAATTTGTACAAAAGTCTAGCAGGCACGGCGGCAAGCGGCAATAGCCTTGTCTGTCTCTCTTTCGGCGTTACCCCGGGACTCATCACGCATCCGCGGCTCGGTTTTCTCAGCGACAAAAGGCAACAGCCGTCTCCTTCGCCACTGTCCTTACAATAGTGGTCGTGGACAGAACGACGACGGTGCCGGCGGCTTCATCAACAACCGCTGTCATTTGTGTATACACAAGGTAGAAATCGTGTTTTTTCCCGTAAACATATAATGTGAAGCCGATTGACGAAATCGATCGATCGACGAGGTAGACGTTGAGCTTCTCTAGTTCACAACACTTTCTTGACACAGCCGATGCTTGATCCTCCCGGGGTAGTGTTACCTAAGGTTATACAAAAACTTGTGTGATCATCGTTACAAACGAGTATTTGCTTTCTGTCAGGGCTTTTGTCACTTCAACGAATAGAAAAAAGTAGAATTATATCAGCAGACCCTCAATATTTGTCGAGTCTTATTGCTACACACAGATTATTAAGAGATATAATTATCATCGTCGTTTTCAGCTTTGTCATCATGGTGGTTATTATGATAATAATAATAATAAAAATTGATAAGTAATAATTTATTATCACAAGTTCTAGCGCTTACGGAAGGAGGACGGGGAAAAGAGAGTCTACGGGATGGTTGTAGTGGAGGACTTCGAGAGGTTTCGGAGTTTGGGTTCTCAGAGGAGATGGAGAAGGACGACGGCGATTGGGAGAGGATTCCGCATGGGTGGGAGTTCCTCGAAGTGAGGAACTCAACGTCGATGTGGAGGGGGAGAAGAGGGGGGAGCCAGGTTGGGTAGGGGGGAGAGTGTAGAATTAGGGCATCAAAAGTTTGATTGTTCAGTTTTACAATTGGTAAATTCTTTGGCAACACGATCCGGCACAGACGTAATCACTCGCTGACACCGGTCGATAAATGCGGCTGTAGAATTTGTGTGTATTCGTTGTTTGGGGTAGAAATTGCAACAATTGGGCCTCTTTGGGTCCCCGTGCGCCCTCGCGAGCGTCGAACACAACCCGAGCCCGTAATAGGAAACGTTGGTTTTCTTATACTTTAATAAAATAATAACAAGGCAGTTACGCAAAAATAACAAACAGACTATGTACAAAATAGGGTGTACTTTGTCGATGCGCAGAGAAACTTCGCCTCAGACAGCTTGGAGTTTTCAAGATCAGCTAAGCTGTGTGAATGGATGTGTGGATCGATGAACGCTAAATGTGTGAACGATCGGTCGATCAGGCCGGGGACGGACACTTGCTTCTGTGCTTCATTCGCACAACAATCCTCTTCCTCAAGGACCTCTGGTCGCAACTTCCGATCGCTGGATGCTGGCACTGCATCTACTCAAACTACGCGCGGAGACGTCAACTCAACAAACGCGCTGTCCATGGTTCGCTGACTCGCAGGTTGGCTGGCTGGCTGGCTGGCTGGCTGGCTTGCTTGCTTCATGTATGCATGTGTGTCGTCGTGGTTTAGATACTTCATTAATTTTTATTTATATATGTTTGTATAGAGTGGGTCCAGCAAGGCGAGAGCGAGATCTGCGTCTAGGGCAGAAATCATCCGACTACGAGTGATCTTAAGAATGGAAGGAATACTTGAGCTGCACAACCGAGGAGAGTTGAGTGAACTGAGATTGAGCCCTTGACCGTCGCATAGCTGAGGTTAGGGCTGAGGGCGTTTGCGACTCGAGTCAGTCATCTATGTAGAACATGGACGCATTCACGCTGCCTCATCGGCTTCCGTCTTGATCATGGGCGACTTGCTGGGAGAGAACTGCTGATTGTCAACAAACGTTTCTTCGGCCTTGAGGCAGAACTCAACGCGTCGCTCGTTATCCATCAGCCCTGGAGGAGTGAGGCGGGAAAGGGGAGGAAGGAAACAGATTTCATTAGTATGGTTCGCTCGACAGCGGGGCCGCTTCGCTCTCGTTCCGCGTTTCTTCGAACCTCCGACTAACTGACCTGTCGACACTAACCAGACATGACGGATCCGTAGTCGACGTTATCCTCAAGGAAGCACTGTTGCTGATTTGCCGCCCACCGAGGCTCTGAGTCGGGATAAGCGGCATAGATTTGACCGCTTGCTCCGGCCATCGTGAATTGCACTCTGTCCGATGAACCCACCATTGGGAGGTCTTGCGAAAGGGAACAAGCTGCAAGAGTTCGACCTTAGACAAACGATGAGATCATTCTGATGGGGAGAAGAATCACAGGCTTCCCCCAGTTGGCTACACATAAACAACAAGAATCCAACAAACCTGGAGGACTTTCTCCCGATGTGGTACTGTGCTCGGGAGTGTCCGGCATGACAGGTGGAGACGGACTCTGATGGGGAAGCTCACCGCCCGGCGCTCTGATAATCGTGACAGGTCGAGCCATCGGAGCAGGTGGAGGCGGAGGAAGCATCGGCACACCGCCCGCTTGGCCGTAGAATTGGGGAAGCCTGGCTCCCCCCCGTTCGGGAGCGGGAGAGCCGGGCGTGCCCGCCTCACAAACCAGATTCACAAAGTCGCTGAAGGTGCTGTCAGGCTGTCCGTTTTCGGGATGGTACTTTGCTTGCGATGTCAAATAGAAACCGCCTTGTTGTGAATGGCCGTTGTCATTGGGCGCATCCATCCATGGTCCTTGTGGTCCGCCAAGAGTTCCCCCCTGTCCCGTGCAATACAGTTGGACGACGGGCTGTCCAGAGGAGTCGGTGAGCTGCAGACCGGCTTCGCAGAACTGGCCTTGACTCGCAGAAGATCCTTGTGTGTTGTTGGTCTGATGTGACGATCTCCGGGCTCTGAAAATCGCGAATTTCCGATTTGATCCGAAGATTCCGCCAAAGATACTCAAAAGCCTGAGGGTCTGCAAGAACTAAGAGATGCCTACCTTTTTGCCGGTCTAACTTGTCGATGATCGAGAACAGAGCTTTCGTACGCGCTCTGCTGGAAGAAACTACTTGCGTTCGGGGGCTCCAGTTTGATGATGGGTTGGGAACTGCTGACAGAAGTCCCGCTATTCGATGAACCTCCAGCTGGAAAAGCAGTATGCGGGTTGTTCGTTTGAGTTGAAGTCTACACGATTCCCTAATGCAAGACTTCCGGTATCCTGAATCGAACATCAGATGCTCACCTGCTTCGGCGACAATCGTGGTTCGTGCCAGTCGGTACAGTTCGGCAGAGTTGAAAACTCCATTTGCGTAAAGTGTGTCATCCTCATCACAGCAATCGTCCTTTTCTGAATCGGGCACACTGAGTCCCAGAAGTGCGTCTGAAATATCCGTCCGAAAGGAACAAGCCTCAGTATTGAACCCGTCTTTTCTTTTTTCGGAACAAAGGAATAATGGCTCTCATCAACTTCGTGTAGGACATTTCACTAATGGCCTACGACGACAGTTTCCGTTGAGAACATGCATTCAAACTCCACGACTAGAGCCAGTATTTTTGGGAGCGAAGAGAAAATGCGTTTAGAAAATGTTTCCTACGCTCACCGTGGTGTCGAATGTGGTTCGCGAGGTAGAGGTCAAGCTCCCTGACGGAGACGTTGATGTGATACGGATTGACGCACAGGTTCGGATGCCGACAGTGTGGGCTCTTCTCAAGACGCTCCCCGTCGGTCGACTCCAACGGGATCGCCTTGAAGAGGATCACCATGACGAGATCCAGTCTCCACACTTTATCGGCTTGCCTCAAACAGTCGATTCGCCTCATCTTTCCTTTTTGATCGGGGTTCGAGAGCACACAGAGCTGACGCCGTTGTTTCGCTCCCGTAATGCCGAGAACGAAGTCTTCTCGACAATCCTGCATAAAGGAATTCCAGATTCAGGACTCGTACCGAGTAGAGTCTCGAAACACTTTCACGGTCAAATCATTGGTAGGGATTTCAGAACGAAATCTCTCAAATCGACTCCATTCCGTTTCCACAATAAAGACCTGGAATCGAAAGTCTTCCGGGTCCGACCTCTACCGACCTGGGTGATGTCTTTTCGCAGTTTTCCGAGGAGACGGCTCGCCCATTTATGTTTAACTTCGGATCGTTCGTTTTGGAGTTCTTCTTTACAGCGACGCTCCTCGTCGAGCGACATCCTCCGCTCATGTTTCTTGAAATATTTTCGTTTGGCGGCCTGCAGATTGAACCAGGTGTACGAGAAGGCGCGAACGTGAGGCAACAACGCCTCGATGAACGGGTGGAACTCATCCTGCAAGCAAAAACAATCCAGCGTTAGCTTTTTGTCTGAGAGTCCGCGCCCTCATTTTGGCTCATGGATCTCGAATCTGGACACGGCTCCCAGTTTAGAAAGTGGTTGAGAGTTCAATGGAACTTCGCTGTGAGGCGACCAGAGAGGCTAGAGTACAACCCTCTTCATCTGAACCGTGTGAAGGCCACAGCTGCTCAGCTCTTATATAACAGCGAGCGCTAAGCCCGGTTTCAACCTCGACGTCGTTCTGCGCGGACTTTTGAACCCAGTGGGTCTTCAAGCGATTCGAGTTTCGCGAGTCGCCTTCCAAAAGCGGAGTGAACACCACCACATTACTCTCTGTGTTTTTTTTTTCTCGATAGATGACACGAAGTTTGATGAAGCAAAACTTTGGTTTCGTACGAACAACAGTTCGCTCTGAAGGCCGAGCTCGGTACTAGGGAACGAATTTGTCGTTCTGAAAGAGCTCAGTAATTCTCGTGAAAGTGCTCGAAGCCACTGTAGAAGTGCGGTCAAGCTCTCACTCAGTCAGCTGCAACGACAAGCTGAGAATGAAACGACGATGTTCGGGACGGATGTCAAGACTCTCCACGTCGAGTCTCGAAGGAAATAGATCGAAAGAGATTAAGCCGACCAAGCAGGAGATACTTTGAGCCTTTGAGGCCTTAAAAGGGGGAAGTCCTGCATCGAATCGGAAGCAATGAGTTGATGTCAATGCGAAAAACATGCTCGGACTCACTCCGTTGTGTCCGAATAACACAGATTTTATGCTAATTATTCCGGATTTTCTGGATTCCTCTCCGTCGTCTTCGGCCGGCTTTCTGCACGAAATCGCTTCCAGAATCGCCCACCGACTCTCACTCAGAACTACGATGATGAGAGGCAAGAGAAGCGCTTTCGTTTGACATCAGATAGTTTCCGTTTGTCCCGAAGTTGCTGTCACACTCACAAAGCGTAAATCGGAAGAGTGCACCGAGGAAAGCGATTCTCCCTGAGAGAGCCACCGGCCGCGGAACGAATTTGGTGCTCATTTCACATGGCAAAAAGAACAAGTGCGAGCTCACAGACAGGGTTCGAAGCCGTCGAGGGCCCGCGAATGGCTTTATAATAGAATACATATTATACTTTTTGTTTGAAGCCGAAGCCAGCTCGTTGCCCTCTGAGAGCTGCATTGTCTGAACAGGTGGCTGTCGGCTAATGTCGTTCGGTGAATCTTTAAGTCTGACCACATGTCAGCGTGCGTGCGTGTGTGTGTGTACATTTGACTGTATGTACTGTTTGTATGCCCGCCGACCTGGCTGCCTTCGAGAAGGGGGATCTGAAACGATCTCACGGCTTTGATGAAGAGAGAACAAGGTCAGCATCCGCTGCTGTCGCTGCTGCTTGCAGCGTGCAATACTGCGGTCTCAATGGGTTCACGAGCCAGTTAACAGTCCGCAAGATTTCTACTCGGCGTGCTGGCCGGCCGGTCGGCCAGCCTGCCTGACCGCCAGAAACAACATCAAACGACAATACAAGGTCAGGGATATAGAAGCCATTCGGTGCGGCTATCATCATGTTATATAACAACCCAAAACGTTCTCATCGTCGGAGGAGGTGTACAGATGGGGTTCACCTTGACTTCCGTCTAAGAGATGTACATGCACGCACGCACTCCTCCGTTCCCTCTGTGTCTGTCCGATCGAGCACTGAGGGAGCGACTTACTGACTGACTCCTAGCAAGTAACAGCATTCCAGAATTCAACAACCACGTAGCGCTTATTACCTCAATTATGAAACCAAGGACGAGTCCAGAAACCGACTTCCAGAAATAATAACAACCACCGATAGAGTCTGTGGGAGCACATCTCGAGCCTCCGGCTCTTTTCGTCAATGGAGTGCATTAGTAGAGCGCATCGGAGGAACAAACCCTCCAAACACTCGAATTCGACGAATCGAGACCTTCCAGATAATCAGAAGGGTCAGAACTAATGATCGGGATCGGTTTTCGGTGAAGTTCAGGATCTGTTTTCAGAACGATTCGGAACTCCGTGAATTTAACTTCGAATGTCAGGTAGTTCGAGTGATTTGAATTCCCGCATTACAGCCTTGGGAGTGTCAGGAGAAAGAGATCGAACGCGCGAGTTCTCGCGACCTTGAGCTGCCACCGGTGATGGCGGCAAAAAATCAGTAATGGCAAGTTGTAACCAACCGAGCAAACTGCTCCGGATCGTGCAATCATGACGTTTGAGTCATTTCGACTGATTTTCGTTGAGGTTCACCAAAACCGTTTTGACGAGTGATGCAAACTCTGAAAAGAGGAAACGGGGGAAGCCTTCCAACTTCGGTAAACTTACGAGTGGCATACAGCTCGAGGGCAACTCGGGGCTGGTGTGGCTTGCCAAGGGACTGAGGTGTGTCTGGTGGGCGTTCTGGTGTGGAGCCAGTTGGAGAGGTAGGTGGCTAGGATGTGATCCTAGCGAACTGAGAGAACTTGGGCTTGTCGTGGAGGTTGTAGTCACAGACTGTTGCTGGGTGAGGCTCAGGGGGGGATGCGTAGGGGACCGGTCGAGCCAATCGAGGCCCCCCGAGGGCGGGGACACGACCGAAGGGCTCTGATGACCGCTTAACAGGGGACGGTGCGGTATTGCAGCGCTAGAAGGCGGGTTGCAAGATGGGGCTTGCACGCTCAGAGATGAACCACAGGCCACCATTCGGAAGAGTAGGAGTTGAGGGGAATGGCGCCCCACGCGTAGGCGTAGCGCCGGGTGGATCGGAACAGCATCAATTGGCGGCCCGAACGGCCGAGCTGGAGTTTACCACCGCATATCGGTCGCACCACAACTGTACTGCCTGTAAGGAAAAGGAGCGGGTTACTTTGGCGGCGAGGACGTCAGAGATGTACTTGAGATTCGAGCTCGAGATCTGAGTCGGAGCGATGACGACCGAATCGGGAGTTCGAGTAAAAGTTATCGAACTTCGACGAAAACTGTACAACGACCGTTCAGATGATGTGAGAAGGGACCGGTTGTGCTTGATTAGAATTCCAATCAGAAATTAATTTCATCACAATGGTCAATCGATTAGACTGGCGCACTACGGTTGGATATTAATTGCAGCAAAATATGTGGCTCTATCCAGAATTGAGCGACCCCACGGATGCGCTTCTTCGGCGTTTGCCTCTCGTTCGTGAATACGTTGTGTTCGCAACGTCCTTGGCCTTCAGAAGATCATCCGTGAAGATAGTTTTGCTTTAGACTCACAATAACCATTCGGTATTTATTCAAAATAAAGCGGCAAACGACGATGGACGTGTTCCCTCCTCCGCGAAGCGTCTCTCGGAGCAAGCGGTCGTTCGGAACGTCGTTCGTTCAGGCAGAGTCAGAAATGAGCTGCGAGAAAAATGACGACGACGACGAGGAGAGAATGCGCTAGATGTTGAATTGCGCAATCTTGTGACATCACCCAGAAATGTCGGAGCTTTCACAACCTCCGTTTCCATCCGACGGATCCACACGGGACCGATACCTGTGTGTCGTTCCGAACTATCAATCAGCGGCAGCAATCGTCAACCCGATAAATCCGTTGGAAATGTAGCTCACTCAGCTGGACGATCTCCAAGTCTCACGTGAAGTTTGCGGACAGGTGGTTTGTTTCCTCGAGAATCCGGACAAGTATCCGCCACGAGCATAGTTCGTCGATATCTACACATATCTACACTATTTATGAAAACAACCGGCGAGGGCCGAGACAGACTGATGAGATAAAAGTAGTACAAGTGTTGGGTCTTTAATCGATTGGAGCGCCTTCTTCTCCTCCGTGAGCGAAGCGTCCTCCCTCGGCTCCAGATCTCGAATCCAAATATGAAGAGCCCGGGTCGAGGACATGATGTGAACCCGGTAGCTGGGTATCTCAACTAGACTAACTCGAATCGTGGTCTGGTTTTCGTTTGGTTGTCGTTGCCAAGGTGCTCCGAGAAGAAAAAAATTGGCACGGAACGGTCGAGCTTCCGCGGCAAACAGGCGTGGGCTCGATGTAACAGTTTTTCATTGACGACCGCTCCCTCGAGTCATTCCACGAGAGAAACTCGTTCGGCCTGCAGGACAACAATGAGTTCACTTTGCCCGCCATCTGCTTTCCTGCCCGTCTTGCGCGTCTGCTAGTGTGATGCCGCTGCGGACGTTGCCGTCGATGTTGATGCCGGTTCCGCTGCCGCCGCGAGAGAAACACCATCGGCGCCCTTGGACTGGCCTTGGTGTCTGGCGTGGAGCTTCGTTGACCACCAGAAGACAATTTGAAGCAATTTTTTTGGCGTCTCCGTGGTTTTTGTTTGAGTTTTTTGTTCCTAGCGGACACCTATAGTCGAGTAGATTCGAGGATTGGTCGTCGTTGCGCCTTTTTTTCGTCGTTTCAGGCGAAAAACGCAATACTGCCCTCGGACCTTGCGCACGTTCGCTTCGAATCACCGAAACACTCGCGGATGGCCAATTGCTCACAAACGCCGGAGACCCTCTCCGACGAGAACTTCTGAGCGAATTCCGTCAAGAGAATTCAGGACGCTTCTCGACAAAGGGTTCGATGAGCGAAGGCTTCGGAACCTGAATGCCGCTTGAACAGCCCGGAAAAGCGGTGACAGTTCTCGGAGCGAGCAAGTGGTCATTTGAAGAAAACTGCCTCTTCGGAAAATCGATGTAAAAACACTGTTGAAGCCCAAGGACCCGATACTGAAAGGAGTCGATTGCTCTGTTTGGCCAAGAATTCAACTCGCGGGCAAGCTGTGTGTGTGCAGGCAGGCAGGAACGCCGGCCGATGAGAGCAACGCCTTCCCGATTTTCTGATGCGGCTTCGTGACTCAGGGATCGAATCTGACTATCTGACCGACGATGCCTGGATTTCAGGAAGTTATCGTCAGAAACTGTTGATACAAATGCACTATTATACAATGATTGCTGCACAGCAGCAGCAGCAACCTTGGCGATACCCGTTCAGAGTGAACGGAATCCGGGGCATCATTGTATCAGTCGATGATGCCGGCCCGGCGATGATAATTGCAACTGATCTGTTTCTTTGTTCTTGTTTGAGATCGAATAGAGAAAGGGAGAGATCGAGCGCTTCCCACTCGAGTTCAGGAGACGGCGATCGGAAGTGACACAGGTCGGTGGAACTCGTGCCGACCGACCGTCGTCGTGTCGGTGGTAGCGGTGCCAACTTAACCGATCCTCGCATCGAAAAGCTCAAACGTATCGAGATCACGATTTCGTCGCTGCTTGGGTATAATTTCCGCGGATAGGCGGGATGTTTAGTTCGGACGTTGATTTGACACGTGATTAGCTGACCTCCAGACCTCCCCCGCTCGGATTGGAGAAATCAAACAACTTCCGAAAGCCGTCAAGGGCACCAAGCCAGAATCACTGAATCCGGACCCTCCAACTGAACACAACGGTGACAGCACAATGGCTCCAGTTGTCGCAAATTATTTCACATTTTCTAGGAGGTCATTGGAAATCACGATTTGCCGCTGGTGGGAACGGAGGGCGACTTTGCGAATGCGGGATCGCGAGTCTTTGGACGGAAGGATTTGCAAAGGCGAAATCCTCCGTAATCGATGGCTTAAGAACAATCCTCGTCGAATTCGTTCCGCGTTCTTGAAGTTTCTGTTCAGCTCGAGAATTCCGTTAACTTTGAGAAGTTTTGTATTGAATGGATACATCGTTTCGAAGCTGCGGAGAAATCGCACATGACGAAAAGCCTCATTTTCTCAAAGGATTTCCTCCGGAGAAACATCACATTTCGAAACTCAACATTTCCAAGATTATTACCATTCAAATTTGACAATTCCTGTACGCTTGAGGATGTTGTCGATTGTATAAAAATACGGTCTGTACATTGAGGATGGAATTCCAAGGAAGGATTATTCCACAAACCCTTCCGAGGGATCTCATCAAGTTTCACTTCTGCAATAGAATCCCAACCATCGTCCTCGACTGAGTCCCGGCTACGGTTCATGTTGCGTGTGATTTTTTCTTCAACGTTCTTATCTTGACCACAGTTATCGCACACTTAGCGTGCGTATCGAAATTACACGGCGCGAGTTGCAGATATTTTCAAAACAACCTCAACACCAACGGAGCCTGCGGCAGCGTCGAGATAGATAAATGTCCGGTTGCGTTACTCGACGAGTTGTTTTGTTGCTTTTCGCCGCTTCGAAAAATGTCAGAATATAACATATGGAGAACGAGCGCGAGTAAATTGAACGAAACGAGAGAACCTCAACATTGTCTTGCCTTCGGTTTGGATGTTGCAAGCATTTGACTTTTCGGGAATTCGCAGCGACGGCGGCGGCGGCGACGGCTTTTCCGCCACGACGCACGGTACACAGTCCGCGGAGGTAATTGTAGACGTCTTCCTCGAGAGATGGAGAGACGTGTCCTAGGTGGAAGCCGGCGTGACGTCGGCGCTCCAAGACCTTTGCTCCTCTAGGAAATCCCTGGCAGCAACGAACGACGCGTCGTCGTGTTTGCGTGCAATAACACCGTTTGCCGATCTTGGAGAGCTTTCAGGTTCGGTCCACTGACCGACAGCTTCGACGGAATGTTTCAGGAATTTCAGAATTCTCGACCCGACGACATTTTTCTCTGAAGGAGAGACAATGAATCTTTTTGAGCGACGAGATCGACGACGGTCGAACACCGACACGAGTCATGTTATCGAGACGAACGAGTGAAAGAAAACGTGGCGTGATACGCAGCGACTCTCTTCCCGTGACCAGGTTTTATCGCGCGTTGATAACAGCTGTTTGAAAATCAATGACCGTTGGCTCGACAAGCGTAAACAACGTGGAGACATAGGTAAAGGTGCGAGATTCACAAAGTTGAATTCTCGCTGCAGGCGGCTTCTTCGTTCGTCTTCGGACAATATCTCGCTTTTGGTTTAGAATTTATTCAGTGCATTCTGATGATCGCCACCCTCATCGACGACGACGACGGCGACGACAACGGCCGCAACAAGGCCTGCGTTGCCCAGAACATGGTCAACAGGGTCTATAGAGAGGTCAGATGTCACTCTCGAAGAGAGAGAGAGAGTGGATATCTTTGAGATGGATCTCGATAAGATATTTATTCGAGGCAAAGCAGCAGATTTCGATGTATCACACGAAGCTCTATCAAAGCATAGATCATATCTCGATGCGTGCTTGCCGCTGAATTGGAGATGGACAACCTGCAGGCGGAATCCGTTTTGCGAGCGGAGCCAGAACCTGGGGCTCAAGGCGCGAGAACGCAGACTGTCGCCAGACCCAAGCAGACAAGTGATCGGCGAGTTTTATGGCCGGTCCGCTTGTTAACAGGCCGGTACGAACCAACGGCTATTCAACCAGACAGTTCGTCGAGATAAACAGAACGGCGGTTATGACTCACTTAGAGATTACTCCTTTTCCTTGCACATTTTAGCTTCCGACAGCGTGGTCGGGCATCGATTGCGGATTCATTGCACCCTTACTGTTTTTTCTTATTTTCTTCTCAAAGGCATCGAAGAGAGAAAGCCGATCGATGGATGGAATGAAATAGGAAAAAGGTTGCACGAAGAATTATTTGATTGTCTTCTGTGGAGAACAAAAAGATGCTGTAAGGGGGTGAAGCTCATAATTTGCGAATGTGTTCAACAGCGACAGACAGAACAAGCGAACGTGCGCGCGCGCGCGCGCCCGACAGGCATCCCAGAAGACCGAGCAGCGAGTAACCCCTTCATGAAGCCCAGACTTCCGGCAGCGACCGGCAGACGGTGTTACATAACGAACGTAACGTACCCTTGACACTGAATTGCAGCCAGTCCCCAGAAGCTCAGGGTTAGGCGCGACCAGACAGACATTTCAGAAGTTTTCTCGTCCGTCCGTTGTTTTTTTTCTGCTTGCCGCCGCCCGGGATCTTCGATCACGATGATCGTTCCCAACGGTTATACAATCGAGTTTCGAGAGCGCGTGTTTGCAGATGAGTTCGGAGCTCGGCTACGGTTACGGCAAGGGAGAACCATTCCCTGACTGACTCCTTCGTCCGTGCTGATGGGATCCCGGAAATACTCGACAACAGTCAGGACTGGGCTCGATCGGCGCTCCAGAACCGACTCGGCAAGCCCTCCTCGAAGACTGACAGGAAGGCCGGGATGTCGAGGAATTCGTTTGATTTCTGTTGATTTCAATGGATTTTTGACGTCCGAAGCCTGCTTGCGGCTCGGCATGAATTCCCTGCTCTATCACTCGCTCGTTGGCAGTTTGAGAGAAGCTGAGGTCCGCCCAGCCAGCGTCCAGAAATCACGTTGCCGGCGCGCGCGCTTGACGTGGTTCTGGATGCCTCTCCGCAGACTTCGTTCAGGGTCTTCTGGAAAGGAGGCTCTCTCGTCTCACAAGGATACGCCGCGTTATGCAACGAGCGGAGTGTTTTGACGAGAACCGCCGACGTCGACAACGAAGACCGAAGATACCGGAAAAGATTTTCGGATTCCAGAGTCGTTTTTTCTCTTTGGTTCTCGTTTCGATTTATCAACTCATTCGTTTTATGCACGGGCTTTGTAGGCCAATCTCTTCGTATCTATCCGAAACAGATAACCTAGCCAGCTGTGTATGTCGTTCTTCGGATAACGGAATTGACCCAATAACCTATCTTCTGGGAGCTCCTCGGACTCTCGCAAATAGCTCTGTCGGAGTCGATAGCCATCTTTCGATTTCTTCTCTCTGCTTCGGTTTTTCAATCCCGAAATCTCCTGAATTTCCGAAGTTTTCCGATGTGAAGACTCTTTCGTCTCGTCTCGTTTCTTCCTCTGTCACAACTATTTGGATTCCAGGGAGCAATTCCGTCGGATGATTTCCCCACACCATTTGCTACGTTATGCAACTCTCGCGGTTGCGTTCAGGCGATTTCGAAGCGTACGGCTTCTCCCAGAACCCTCCTGCGTCGGTCGCAACAATCTGAATCAGAAATCATCGTTCCATCGACGTGAGTTCCATCCGAAGCGAAAATTCAACTCGAATCCAGAACAATCAAACAAGCACTCAACGCAACGGTGGCATTCTTCAACATTCTTGAAGACAATACATTTTTTCTTTCCTCGTCAACTTCTTGACGTTTCACCGGACTCTTGACGCAACCACCACAGAAGATAGCGGAAAATACGATTTTGAGTGAGCGCACTTACATCGAAGGCGGCTCCGATGGAAAGCTCCTCAAGCGGCCAGCCTGCCCTAGGCGTGCCTCCACCGTTACAGAACTCGTTCGGTCTTTGAGTCCCACCGGCTCGCCGTAACTCGATTCTCAGCCGTATAATGATGTGTGTGGAAGTAGATTCGATATATTTTTTGTGGAAGTTGGCCGATGCGGGCCCGGCTGTGAAATTTCGAGCAGCCAGAAATTCTAACAACGAGATTGACTATCCGTTAAGACTGGCATCTGGTTCATTGTATGTTACCAAGGTCGCTCGGCCTCACTCACTCGCTTGAAACGTGTATTTAGATTTCTGGGCCTTCAGTATAATAAAATTACATAACCATTGCAGACACATATTCATACACGTTTTTTTATTCTGTGAAACCGAATAATCGTGCCGTTTCTTCCCGGAGCTGGTTCGCTTTGTGCGCGCCTCCATCATGGTTGTCATCATTAAACGAAGAACGCAAAGGTTGAATTAACATTCTTGCTCGAGAACGTCAGCTTCCGACCCAGCATTCCGATCCGCTAACTCCCGAGAGAAACCCAGAACAATGGGAGTCCTCAGTCAGCCGAATGTTCGAGGTGGAGTGATCGATGGTTTCCGAGGCTTACCATGCCAACGAGCAATTGAGCTCGTTTGATGACAAGGAATGGGAAAACATCACAGAGGGTGAAAATTCGGTCTCCAGTCGAGATTCCTCGGCTCGGAAACGAAGCAAATCGAATAATCCTGCCGACGGAGTAAGCGGAAGTGTTCCGTGTCTGGTCTAGGGATCGGTGTTCCCGTTTCTGGCTGGAGCCCAACAGATGGATTGCAACTTTTTCTTCGTGGAATCTTCATGTAAACAACGCGCGCGAATCACAATCACGTAGTTGACAATCGATCCGGAGGTTGACCGACCTGGTCTCTCGAATAGCGTTTCAAAGAACATCCCAAATATCTTTCTCTAAGTTTTCTGCATTGCCACAAGAATCTACATCGGAAGGAGTCAGGAACCTGCTCTCCGTTCGCCGAATCTCTTGGAATGGGAAGTCCGGCCAGAAAGAACATTGAATCGGAATGAGTGATTGCGATGATCAAGAAAAAAGTCATCACCACTTTCGCGATAAAGTTCGTTGTTGAGTCGGCGGCGGCGGAGGAAAGAAAATGATAATCGTCACATCGGGAGGAGGTAAGTGCGGAGATGAAGTTCAGTCGCGCGCCAAGAAGCTTCAGAGTTATCACACACTTGTTTCCTGGACTCTGTGGAAAATATACTTCCGGTATCTTTCGTCTTTTCGTCGTGCTCGCCGTCGTTGATGTCCTAGGCCTGGAAGTGTTGGCACCGACCATCGTCCAATTGCTGCACCAGGGAACTTCAAACCAAGGCCAACCGGCTTCGACAACCACTGCGGCACAGAATAGACCTTTTTCCGACAGATAGACAAACTGACTGATCGAGCGAACGAGCAAGGGACCAACTTAGACAAACGGACGAGCGAACGAACGAACGAGTCGGGGAAAAATCGATTCTTCTCTTTGAGAACTTCGGGGGCAATGGGCCAACACCATAAACAGTACGGGCTCTGAGCGCGAACCAATCAGAAACCGAGGTTTGTTGCTTCATTATGAAGTTTTCAGCGTCAATTAAACTGCGATTCGACATCTCCGAAACGAAGACGGCTCGACCTTCACCCATCTGACAATGAGTCATATCATCGAAGCCGCTCTCCGCTCGAGAACCAACGATGCGCTTCTCTCTCTCCCGGAAGAGGCTCGGAATCGTTTCGAGAAGTCCAACTTCGAATCGTGTCGAGATATTCGCCGCTCAGCGTAGGTGCAGGAACCGCAATGAACGAACATTTACCACGCCAAAGGTCGTAACGGAATCGAGAACGATCGGATGTCACGCGCGCTGTTCTTTTCGCAATCTGGAGTTTCAGAAGCTGCGGATACGCAACCGAAAACCTGAATTCACTATCCTGCGAAGTTTTCTTCCGAGGCTTTAGCTTGCGAACCGATTCGTTGATCGATCGAACCTCAAGAGCCCCGAGTTCGTCGTGCTTGTGAGCTCGGGTGTTGGTGTTGTCTAATAGTGTAATAGAATAGTGGCAGCCGAGCAAGGCCATCAGAATTTCAAGGCTGAGCACAACGCCGATTACTGTCCGCGCGCCGACCGACCGACGGACCGACCGACTCGAAACGTTTTTCTGGGTTTCTCGTTCCTCTCGACAACGACAGCGGTCGGCGCAGCGTCGCTTCGGCAGCGAAGAGCAGCGGCTGAAGCGACAACCGCAACAGATGTTATGTAACGTAACGACTTGCAGAAGTCAACCAAAGATAACTCACTGGAAATTCTAAAGGGTTTTGTCTGCGGGACTCGCTTTCTTTCTCCCTCACTTAGCTGCTTCCTTCCTTCCTTGCTTGCTCGCTCGCTCGTTCGCTCGACGAGCCGAGCCAACTGCTCTCGCAAATTACGCGCAAATCATAGCGGATATTGTCTTAAACAGTAAACTCACTCACAGACAAAGTGGTCTTCAGAACAAACATCGTACAACTTACATACGCAACCTGTCGCAAATCTCGTTACTCGAAAAATAGCGATCCGCGTCCCCTCAGGTCGATCTCGGGTCGGTTCGTCTCCCCTCTACATCTCTACGTGATCACTACAATCGAAACGAATCCGTTACTTCTCAACCGTCCTCCTCCAGAGTACCTGTATACCAAGCCATTCCTCGCTTCTTGCTAAGCGCAGCGGACGCCAGTTCAAAAGTGATCAGTTATGCAGACATGTTTTCCGAGCGGTCGAGCGCATTCTTCGAATTTATACAGACTTTCTCGTCTGCTTTCGTAACCCGATTCCGGGGCTTCAGATCGCTCTTGACCAAGAGCATTTGGGACTAGAGCACGAGAGCTCGAATTTTTTACTTTTTTCCGGATTTCAAATTTTCCCGCCTCTGCTATCGGAGCTCGGTCGAGCTGACATCGACGATCTCTGACTGACTGACTGACTGACTGAGAAAACGTTCCAGGAGCAGAAGAAAGGCGGAACTATCGTGAGGGACGTGTATTTCCCATTTGATTGCGAGCTCAATTTTGGATCGCGGCGAAATCGAAATCGCTACCCACACATGACAAGCGACTTTGAAACGCGTTCTTTACTACTGAACTGATTCGTGAATCGACAGAAAGGACATTTCGAGTTCCGTGATCTCATAATCAACGAATCCGTCAAAAGGCTTTCCTCAGAGTTTGATCCCCACGGCGCGAAGCCAGCTCGAGAAGGTGGCCAGAGAGAGCAGGCAGGGCGTCGATTCCTGATCAACCTGCGCGAAACTGGAGTTCGGTTCGAATCAGGCTATCCGAGGTTGCCCTCTCGTCGTGCATGACGAGATCATGGGCCGGGATATGAAACGACAGCTTTGACAAATTGCTCATGTGAAGCTCACAAGCGTTTTGAGGGCTGAAATGACCGGAGATTCTTAGAGATGCGGAAGGCAGAGGGACACCCTGGCCGAGCTATTTCTAGATCAGCAGCGGCGAGAGAGGCAAGGTTACCCTGCGACTGGTTAACGCTCGCATTCACGCACACACACACACACACACGGGGTGGAGAACTCGCTTGAGGAACTTATCAATTGTATATCATCAGCGTTTCTCGACTACGGTTCGACCCTGAACTTGAACTTGAAGCTCGGGTGGTGCAAGCACCCGGAATTCGTAGCCAAGATTCCGTTCATGGTGATGGTCGCTTGTAGCTTGAAGGAAAAGAGAGAAAAGGCCGATGATGAGATCTGGGTTAAGGCGCCGGGTTGATGACGCCTGCTGTATTGCAACGGTGGCTTGCCAAAATTTGCTGTCAGCCGGGAGCACGTGACAGACACTTCCACCCTCGCAAGCCCCAACAGCAAATGCTGTTTAATTTGGAATAGCCGACTTCGATTTTCTTCTGCTCCTAAGCAACACCTGCCGATGATTTATTCTGCTCTGACGATATTTCGGAAGGAAATTCCCCCTTAGGTGAGCTTTCCTCCGAGAGGCTTCGTTATGATCGGCGGTGGGCTTGGAACCAGACTACCTCCACAATCGCTTCCAGCATTTCCTCAATTGCGACGAATTCGGCTTCACGAGAGCTCGTGTGCCTGAATTTTCCGGGAATCTCCCGGCAAATGTTTCCGCACCCGACAGCGATCTGATTGCGTTGCGTCAAATCGAATCATTCCTTCGCTCACCAACTGAGGAGACGGAAATTTCAGCGCCTTCTCGAAAACCCAAACTAGCTGTTGGGGAGTCAGCATGAAGGTAAGTAACACTCCACTTCATGAAACCTTGATGTTGTTCCTTACACTAGAGACCTGATTTTCATCATATCCGTCTGTGTTCATACTCCGTCTGAAACTTCGGCTCTTGCGCTTCAGACTACTCAGATTAATACAGCGTATACCTAGTTCGATACGCGACTTCTGCTGCTAAAGCCAAGGAGCATCCATATTGATGAGACCAGACTGCGACACGAGGCCAAAATGAGATCTATGCAGTTTCGTTTGAAGTGAACTGATGATGGGAGTTCTCAAGATCATAGTATATGATTGAAACGGACGTCACATCCAGAACGAAAACGATTCACTTCATGCGCGCTCCACTTCAAGTGCGGAAAGGAGGAGAATTTCGAAATTTATATCTTCAGGAGGCTCTCCACTTGTTCCTTCGAATACCGAGAGGGAATGAAAGTCATCGAGGAGTTGCAGTTTTTTGAGAATTGTTTTAACTCGACTTAGGCCTGTATGCAGAACAGAAGAAACTCAATCGAGAAACTCGAAGAGACTCATAAGGTTTATCAGCATGAGAACTACTAAGATGAAAGGAGTTGACAAACTACGCCATCAACTCGGAAGACGCGCGCCTCCGGAACAAATCGGTTGCCCCCGAGCGCACTCCTGGCTCCGGGTCTAATGCCGATGCTTCAACACAAGGCCTTGCGAGTCCTGTTCATGGACATTATTCATGTTCTCTAGGTCATTCGAGATCTGTCGGAGTTAGCGGATGAGCTCGATTGAATTTTCCGAGATTTTCTTGACCCATGAAAAGAGGGAGAGAGGGCGATAGCGGGAGAGAGTTTGGGTCAATTCTATGTTTTGGGTCGTAGTTCTTTCCGGCGCAAATCTCGAGATCTGTCGAAGAGACTGAACTGGGCTCGCTCGCATCGTTATGAGTCTCAACGTTCTTACTCGAAGTCGGAATATTCGCATGTTAGACGAATCGCAGTTCGAGATACCGAGCGAAGAGGAGGATGTTTACGTCGAGGCAGCATCGATGGAAGGGACCGAGCTCGCTCTACATAGATGGAATAACCCTGGTTTCGTGAGCTTACCTTTTGCGCGGGGAGGATGGTCGTCGATGGAAGGGGAGGAGGGGGATCGGGAGTCGTAATCCTGGATGTCGAATTGGCACCAACACACACTCTCATAGCCTCCTGGCCTCAGGGAGGACTTACTGGTGCTGCCTGGCACGAGCACTGTCTGTCACCACGGTAGAGTATCCAGGAAGATGGGGAGGGCGAACTCCGACTTAGCAGACGACGACCACTACTACTGTGGCGGTGGTAGTGGAACGGAGGGCGCGCAAACTCCCTCTGGTGTTCTCCTTGCTCTCTACGTTCCGGCGCGCGCGCGCGCGCGGTTATCCTTCTACAGAACTAAACTTTTTATCTGCAAGCCACTGATCAATCGGCTCAATTATGCTCCGTTGAATGGTTTCTAAACCGGCACTTGACGGCACCAAAGTCTCGAGAGTCGCTGGTGGTCGCGGAAGCGGCGCGCGGACTGGCCGCCACTACAGCAGTAGCAGTGAATGCGGGCAAACGCGCAGAGAGCCAGCGCGGGCAAGGAGACGACAGCTCGCAGCGGCTGCGAAAGCGGCGGCGGCGGCGGTGCTAGCAGCAGCAGCAGCAGCGGCACTCAACCAGCGAGTCGGTCCCGCCGCCGCTGCTGCGCAAGAGTGCGGGGCAGACAGGCGGGACATACGATCGTAGACACTAACGCCATCTCGTGGTTTCCGTGAATACTCAACAACCCGATATCGAGGCATACCTTCCTTCCTTCCTTCATTGCATGCGCGCTCAATCCGTTTCAACAACGTGCTTCATTATGACTGGAGTTCGTTATAATATCACTAATCTTCAATCGAAACCCGAGGAAAATTTCTCCAAAGGGTTAGACTCCTGCTCCGACCTCGCTGAGTTTGCATCTCATTTCGAAAACGTCAATTCGGAAGTTGTTCCATGGTCCAAGACGTTTGAAGATCGTTGGGATCCAATGAAGCGAACGATTACGGTCGACGACAAGATCATAGACGAAGTTCTCTGCATGTTTCCGAGTTAGTTAGTTAGTCCGAGAGGGAAGTTTATGAACGGGACCTCCTGATGATCTTTGTACATCTAGAGACCTTTCAGCTCAGGAACAGCTTGACGAAGGACTCTGGAACCTACCTCAGGGAGGTGAAGCTTCTTCAGCCCATCAGATTTTGGTTCCTCTACTCCAGCGGTTCTCAACCTTTTTTTCTCCGCGGAACCCTCGGGGAGGGACAACCCAGTCTGCGGAACCCACACCTCAGATTTCCCCTCTCTCTCTCTCTTTCTCTTCCCTGTTCCCTCGAATGCTAGTCTATACGAAGGCAGAGAGCCGTGTGGATCTTCATTGATCGCGCCGAGAAAACGGCCGCGGAACCCACAGGTTCCGCGACAAAAATGTCGACGGAACCCAAAAAATCGTCCGCGGAACCCGCGGGTTCCTCGGAACCCAGGTTGAGAAACGCTGCTCTACTCCATCAGATGCCTTGAGAACATTCTTCAGCCATCATTCGCCTCGTCTAAGATTTCTGTAGCCTGAGCCGCGGAGCAGATATAAGACGTTCGTCGTCCTGTGGCCTCGGAGGTCTGATCGGAATACTGCGGATACTTCGTCCGTTCGCGGCAAGTCGCGAGTACGATACCTCGAGCATTTTGTCATTTGCGTTGCAAAGGTCGACTCCAACTTTAGATTGAGATGGAGCATCTTTCCCCGTTTTCAATCATAAACATCACTCGCCCACTCACTGGAAACCCCATGTGTCCCAGACTTCCAGCTCCGGGTGGATAGTCCGCCCACGTGGAAGCCAGAGCATGCTCACACTCTGCCTCCCGACTCAATGTTCTGCTTTCTGCCCCATCGTCCATTGTACATGTTGGAATCTCTGTGTTGCCAAGATATCGTCGATTGGTCTGAAGTGCCGAAGACATCCTCAATGACCCGATTTCCACTTCGGGAGTAGAAAGCTGATGTGAAATGCGAAGTCGTAATCTGAAGAAACTCAACGTAGTTCAAAAACAACAGACAAGGATCAGAAATTGTCGTGCTAGCTCTCAAGGTTTCAGCCTCGCTTGCGAAAGGGAACGTGGACGACTTCCCGATAATCTTGGAGGACCAGAACGTCTCTCGAATGTTCCGAAGAGACCATAATACCGAGAGGATGAGAATACTGCGACAATTTGTGACGTGAACCGGGATTCTCGGATACTCCGCACGACTCGGGAGGGATTCTCGAATGAAAACATATCGATCAGAGTTGGATGTCGAAAGAAACTTTATTTTCTTTCTCAAGCTGTTTTGTTGATCAAAATCATGTAAAATATGATGAAACAAAAATACGAGAACGATAAAGCGACTCGAACGATCAAATCATGGTAAGATGAAACCGTGGGGACGACGGATGACAGGAGTTCTTTGACCGGGCACCTCTGGAAGGGGAGCAATGTGATTCAAATTCAGGCAAATTGAGTTTCAGAAATATATTTGATAAGTATGATTGAAGACATGTTTTGTAAGTTTTCATGCGAGTCGCCGAGCGATTTTCGTACAAGCAATCGAGCCAAGTTAAAGTTCGATGCGGGTACTGACGCCGTTCGATTTCTCACCTCTGTCAGTGTCCCTTCTTGATCTTCGGCGTCGGTTGCGCACAAACCAACCAACATTGTAGCTACAATATACGCGTACGAAACGACCGCTAGAATCGAAGCTAACTGGAAGGCGCAAATCGCTGGTGGCCACGTGAAAATGGACACTGAGAGCAATACAGTAGCCATCTGGAACCGAAGACAAAATCGGAGATTAAAAGAGATCCGGAACATCAGTATAATTCCTGTCTCCGGAAAACCCGTCCGCTATCATCCCGAATTCTCCAGCGATGGGCAATACTCATGAACATTCGTTCGCATAACTCGAAATGCATCGGTTTACGTCCGAACTCACCCAAATAATTGTGAAGCTGCGCAGTCGGAGAATCTCGAGGAAAGAAAAGAAACCGAGGAACACACAGAATACACAGGGCACCAAGAATCTACAGAGCAAATCAAATCGATTCGATTTGAAGGTAAACGTCGCCTCGATGAACGAATGTTCGATTTTCGCTGCCGAAAGAAAATGATTTCAATACTTCTTATTTGTATTCATTTCTCGTCCGTTCCCAAACAATTTTGATATTCGTAAGCCTGATCTCTTCCAAAGTTTCGTAGTTTTGGAGTGCATCATTCCGTAGCCACCGTGCTCATCGTACCTGGCATCAGCATGTTGGCAGCTCTCAGGGCGATTCTTGAGAGGTAGACGTTTTGTGGTCGGATCGTTTCATCCATGCGAACTCCGTACGTCGAATTCCATAAATAAGCCACTTCCTCCTTGATGTGAGCCACTGAAAAGGATCGGTGAGGAACAATCATGGACTGGCAGGGACTTAATCTACGTGGAAACCGAGTCAACGAATCTCTTGAGAGAAAGAGTCAAAGAAACATAACAAACAAGAAACCCACGAATCCTAATGATCGAATCTCAAGTCGACAATCAACTTACTGCTTCCGATTTTCAGGACGCAGCGAGTATCGTGGAATGGATAAACGATGGGATTATCGACATAGCAGGGTAAATTCACCTCCTCGAACCTGGAAATACTATCATCAGACCCGGGAACAGGAACCACAACTGACGATCGATGACTGGATAGAATTCGTTGATCTGCCTTACCTCAACAAGCGCTCAGCATGCCCACTCGGGTAGATTCGGATTCTGCCCAAGATACCGTTCTGAGTTTCGCCATTCAAGATGAGGGTTTCCGTCTGCCATATTCTGCTGACTCCTTCTGAGCTCTCGACAATCGTGATCGCATTCACCTGAGGGTGAGAAAAGAAGAAACGGGAATATTCACACCTTCAGGACATGGCGATTGAGATCATCCACTGCAGATTATCAAACCAGGGCCTCCTGAGCAACTACCGTCTTAGTTGCAAGGACATGATCTATTTCTTGCGCGGTTCAGAGGTCATAATCGCGCGGTCCGCGATTGACCGCGGATATTTACACCGGAACTTCTCCAGACTATTGACTATTAGAGCTAATCAAGAGTACGTAGTCAGATTCCTCGAGGCATCTTCCGATGGAGTCATTCTACCTTTCCTTTGAACGAGTCGAAGCCGAGTTTCGGATCCAGCCATGTTTCGATTATTTCCACTGTACACTTCATTGCATGCTCCTGCAACGGTAAACGGAGGCTATAGAATACATTCAGCTGATGAAGAGGATAGGACTCGTTTACAGAGAACAGGAACCCTAGAGTCGAGTTCTTCTTTGCAATTGAAAAGCTCACTCCGGGCTCTATCACGACGTCTCGAACAAAAGCTGCGATGGAAATCGAAACGGGACCACTCGACAGGATCGACACGGTGTCTGAAAATGCCATAAACTCATATGTTCATGATGTTTCATTCAATTTGGACGAAGAGGTATCCGTCATTAAGCGGATTGCGGATTCAAGAATCGACTCAAAAATCAATCAGATATCGCTTATAGACAGTGTAATACGCATACTCACTGGTGAGTCCACCCTGAGAACCAGCTGGTCGTAGAGGGTATGTAACTTCATCTCCGAGAATTTTGCCAAGAAGTCCCTTCTCCACGTGTCGAGTGTCGGTCACTGCTTGTGCACACACAAAGATCGCAACGAAGAAAAAACATGCCGAAAACCTCATCGAAACCGAGTTTGTCTCAATCAATTCCCTTGCTGAGCAAAGCTTCTTTCAGGGAGAGTGTTCTCGATCGAAGACGGCCGTATCGGATCGGTCTCTGAACATCAACTGATTGAAAAGAGAGGCGATTTATTAAGCGGTTGATAACACCACCAACGAGAGGGAAGTCGAGGCTACGGTCAAGGTCAGTCCTTCCGAATACATTAGATACGCAGATTGTGAAGTGTGCTCCCTTCTCTGCGTTGTATGGTACGCGGTTCCGTGACGATAGATGGGGATCGTCATCTTCCGTTTTTTTTTCACGGAACTGCCGCCAAAACAGAGCTTTGTTCTCAGAGGATGCATAACTGAGAAGCTCGTGGCCTCTCAAATCCATTGCTTTACCGATTGAATTGAATTACATTTCGACATCGGTCGACATCATATCATCATCGACTACTTCAGTTGTCTATGTTTTTCTAGAGAATATCTGGTATCTCAGAAACTGGAGGTACAGGCTTCCTTCTGATGTTCCTTAAGGGTCGGCTCGACGCTGCTCATGTAGGTACATCGGAAAACAACAGGGCGAAGCAACGCTAAGTCCCTCCCTCCTCCTCACAGATCCTTACAGCTCACATCAGACGAGTAGAACACCGACTGATTGACTGCGTGGGACGACAGTGGAACTTTTCGTTAATCCCGTTGCTTCCAATGGTCTCTCCCGATGTGACCCTTTGAAAAAAGGTTCCGTTTTGTGCACCAAGATAAAATGAGGCACGGATCGATCATGGAAAACGACAGCCGAGCGAGGGATGCTTTCCCCCGATGTTTCCGATTGGATATTCTTCCCGCTGAACCTACATATGTATATCTTGCCACATCTGCACGCAAATCCTCATCTGGATGTCGACGAGCATCGATTGTTCTCCTCCGAGAACACCTGTGCATCCCTGCGCATTCTTGCAACTTTGAAACTTCTGCATACGATCCCTCTCCAGGAGCCAACCAAGAGCGAAGAGTCATTAAAGATGTTCAAGGTACGAGCACGACGGCGCGGCGTGGAGGAACAAGGAAACCCAGTTAGGTTCAGATCCGCACCATAATTTCACTCGTCGGATCAAACCAAATAACGGAACATGAATCGGAGTTCACCGAGTGCGAGCGAAAGCACTCGGCTACATCTTCGGAGGAAGTACTATATACCTAGCTGAAAGGTGTTCTGTACGACGTGGTTTAAAGACAGAAGTCTTTCAACAGAATCTTTCAAGTTTGTGGTTTTCGTTTCAAGATTTCTTCGCACAAATCAAACCTCTAATGGCGATTCCCGGATGGAACACAGGATCAACATCTGCATCCCCCTTTGCCCTCTTCTCCTTCTCGCAAGGACTACGAGATTTCGTGAAATTGTTGCTCCGTGCGACGATATGGTGCTTTAGACCCATCCCTTGTTCCCCTATGACGCCTTCTAGCGGCCGGAAATGGCGTACTATCATTACGTAGTATGTAGTGTATCTTCTCCGCGCTATTTTGGCGACAAGTTTGTGTAATCTACGGCTTCTTCTGGGGGAAAGGCGCATTTAACTGCCCGGACATACCCGCGGGGTGTCTCGTAACAGCTCCAGCGAGAGTAACGCTTGGTACTGCTCACGATCTCGGAGAAAATAATCAGATTTGTCCGCGAATATGAAATCTCGAGCGCTGTTTGCCATCGAATTGATGATGCAAATGTATCACATATATTTTTCAATTTCAATTTAGTATGTCGCGAGCGGGGCTCTGAAAACTCGAAATCCATCTCGAACGAGTCCGGAACCGGTTCGAGCAATCGACAAAATCTCGAATTCGGGAAGAACCAGATAAGCTCCTCCACGTATGGGAAAGAAGGCTGAGTCCATTGAGAAATCTCTCCAAGCTCCGTTACACGGTTGAGGACCTTGGGGCATTTCCCAGCTGTGCTTCAAACGCCTGGCGCTCCACGAATGCATTCATCCGTTGGTTTTTGCAAGATGGCGTTCTGCAGTGCCTGATTTGTTTTTGGTGTGTGAACTTGAAACATTGAAATATCCGCGGTGTTCCGAAATCGCCCGAGCTGGATTCATGTTTGATTCAGAGCCAGTTGATCCTTACAAAGTGGGAAAGCCCATTCGGCTCTGAGTGAAAACCGCGCTTCGCTGTGCAGAATACATTTGTGGTGAAGGCATAAACGCCCTGTTCGTGCACCTTTCGAGCGCGGAGTAGGTGGGGAACGAGCTCCGTTGGATGGCCAGTGCAATGTAAGCGATTGCAATTTTCAGGATCTGAGATCCGTTATTCGATTTCCCTATTTCGAAAAAGTGAGGCTGGAATATCGTCCGGCAGTGTCCCACTTCCTTTCATGTTGGGTTAGAGCTGAGAAAGAAATTGAACAGAAACTGCTCATGTGCGGTGATCAGCTTTCTTAGCTGTGATTTCTGTCACCGAGGTGAGGATCGGAATCTGTTGGGCTCCGAATTCCGTGCGAGGTCAAACTTTCAATCTTGTCGCGTCAAAATCATATGATCGCCGTCATGATGTCGATTGTCGTGTCAGAACAATACATGGTGTCGTACATGCTTCAATTCCAGAGATTACTGTGACGGCGAGATCTTGCATAAATTCCGTAATTTCATTCAGTCTCACGCTCTTTTCTTCCCGGGGTAGGATCCTCCCAAACGCCATAATATCGAGGGCTTTATTCTCTTGATGAAGATTTGAGTCCCTGATGAACCAGAATGAATTCCTCACGTCATGTCTTACGTCAACTCGGTTCTGATCGCGAAACATTAGCCGGCGCCGTTGAGCAGCGTGTTTGTTCGATCAGAGATCTTTCATTGAGGGCGCTAATTAGTGTGAATTCAATTGACTGTGGGGACTTCTCTTGTGGACGACATGTTTTTTCCCGTTTTGGAACGCTGACCTGTATGAAGCTGATTCGTGGGCGCTTTTGAGAAAGCGGTGGCGCTTATCGATCGAATAGATAAAGCCGACACAGTAGTTAGGTGAGGTCCTAAATTCCTTGAGCGCTGGGATTCGCGAAGATTGAGTATCTCAACCCGCCAGTGGGATGTTGTTTCCGAATTATAAAGCTGAAGACAACTTTATCGAGACTGAAAAGCCTGTTTCTCTGCGGTCAAAATTGTTTGTGTAACTCACTCGCTTTCTCTATCCTATTGCTTTCCTCGAAAGGCTGTTTGCTTGCCAAAAATCAGGGCTTCAAATTCTCCTTAATTCGATCATTGAGAAGGAGTGTTGATCACTTTTGCCCCGAGAGCTCGGAGTGCATCGGGTTGTTCCGTGATTCTCATCAAATTTGAATATTGATTTGAGGCACGTTCATCACTCGCTTATGAGCCAGAGTTTTTCGATTTCCATCCGTCTTCAATCGCCGGCGAGATAGCAGGGGTCAGATAAAGCAGCGTGGCTTCAGACAAGAGTGACGGAGCGTTCAATCTTCGACAAGCCGTGTTTTCCGTAGCCTGGAACCTTGTCGAAATGGATACATTACATCCAGTTTCCCCAACGATATCTGAAACCGTCGTAAACCGAGGCACTGGAATCCCATGCGTTGAATCGCAACCGCTTTTGAGATTTTCTATCGGAGTTCTTTCTAATTAGAAGTCCAGATGCCGTTGAGAGACGATGCCAAGATCCTCGATGAAATCCGTGCTCGAAGTTCAGGTTCACAAGACTCATCGTCCTGTGACGGCAAACGTGTCAATGTTCGCCTCTCGCTATAGCTTCAGGATTGTCTGTGTAGACCTTGAACTCTTAACTGGATCATCGTTTTGGGGTAACATCACTTTGTTATCTCATTTTTTATAAATTGCCCGAAGAACGTATGTTTGAGTGTGGGGATTATTGTGGAATGCCATTTTTAGCCCCGAGCATCCAAAGTGAATCCATCGTCCAGTAAGCTTCGGGTAACATTTCGAAGCACCCCCTCACACGTTGAATTATCTTATCGAACGAGTGCGTTCGAATTCGCCAATTCCATCCAGTGGTCCTCAATCGTCCGGTGTCGCGAATTTTCGTGCATCGATTCGATTGAGCTGAAAAACGCTGAGAAATCACATTGTGCGACACGAGTGTAACGAGATCCATGGCACCGCCAACGTCTTAGGGTGCTAGCTAGTAACGTTAGAGCTCAGAGCGTCCGGGGGCATCCGATTCCCTCGAAGCTTGGAACGAATTCCGAACGCTAATCCGATCTTTACCGTTTCCAGAGGCATCGAATGTAATCAGATGGTGTGCATTTCTCCCGACTACTCATTGTAGGGTCGAGGCGACCCACACCCTCCTCTGACAGCTCCATGAGGGTCCATGCCTGACAGGAGGACATGCGAAGGGGGCGGGGGAGGAGGAGGCGGCCCTCAACAGAACAGGACACCTGAGAAAGTCTGCACCGTAAGTTGCTAGACACTTCTGTAACTTCGAAAGCTGTCGGAAGCGTCGGCGTCGTTTCTCCGTTACGGAAACTGTTTCATTCTCTCTTTCGACGGATTTTCCGAAAATATTCTGATCGTCGTTCTGTTCTCGGTTTGATATTTGTCGTTTGGAGTTTGTTAACATTTGTTGTATTGATTTCCTCGTAGTTGATTATATTTGGTTGGTGTTTGTTTCGTTGACAATGGGACGATTGGCTCATTGTGATTTCAGGTTTTGTTTGATTACGAGGGAGATGGTGAAGACGAGCTCACACTCAAACGGGGTGAGAAAATCGTTTTACTTTGTGAGGACGCGACGATTTCCGGTGATGATGGCTGGTGGATCGGTCAAATCGGCGAGAAGGTACGTGAGTCCATCGCTGAACTCGGATCGTTGTTGATCGTTAACGTTGTTGATATCGCGGTCGGCAGTGTCTGTCAAGAGAATGGATTCGTTTACCACTCGCTCCTACGAATCACATTGCGTCGGCGTGGCTGCGGCACTCAAGGTCACCGATGCTGCTTGGTTTCGGGTTGCTCGTGTATAGCATATTTGTAAAATATTAATGACCGATACATCGATGTTTTCTCTCGAGTTCACCCCTCGTGTTACATCACGGAGGAGTTACTCGTTGTCAAATCGAACTCCGTAAGACATTTTACAATCGAGCGCAGTTGACGGCTTCATTGAACAAATCGACGATGCATTTGAAACTGTTTCCACACGGCATGGCGCCGTGATATCATTTCGGTGCCAAAGTCTTTACGAAAACCGTTGAATCGACAACTGAAGCTCCTCAGAGCTCTGATGGATCTTCGAAGTCGCGGCGGCGAGCATGAACAGAAACTCAAGACCGAGATTGAATTAAAGGCCGTAAGGTGCCGTCGACCTATTGTTTCGCGTCGTTGCAGTACACGAAGTTTCCGCTCGGTCGGCGTTTGACCGGATCCGTTATATTCAAAGAAGCGTCGGTTCAAGGAATGCTATTTTACAGCCCACGCATATGGTTGGGCCAACACTGGCGGCGATGCTGTTGTTGGTGTCGCCATTCTCGCATTGGTTGATTTGAGCGAGACCGTGAAGCGGTCTGTTGTCTCGGCTTCTTGGAAATGACATCATCATTTTCTATCAAGCTTTTTTTTGACAACTGGCCCGTGCGGTCCAACAATCTACCGTTTTGCCGCTTCTAGACGGGGTTTTATTTTGTGACTCAGAAGTAGGAATTGTGCACGTAACTGCATTGCTGGTGGACCCTGTACCTGGAACGAATACGAATCGAGGGTTCGATGCTTTCCAGGTTGGAATTTTTCCACAAAATTTCGTGGACGTCACCGATGGAAGCGGCGACGCACCTAACGCCGAAGACGATGAAGATGCCGTCGATTGTAACAACGGTCCTCCCGAAATCTGCTTCGAAGACATCGTACGAGGCGCGCCCATTGGCAGTGGGGGCTTCGGGAGGGTTAGTTTCGCTTTTGAAATCTTCTGCATCTAATATTCCTCATTATCGAGGTCGAGCTGAATCACCATCGCAGTCGACCAGGATTCTGGAAGAGACGCTAATCCGTCTGGTAATTATTAGGTCTACGCCGGAACATACGGGAATCAACCCGTTGCCATAAAAGCGCTCGACGCCAAAGATCCTGTCGCCACGTGCGATGCTCTGAAAAAAGAAGGAAGCTTTTTCTGGCAGCTGGATCATGAGAATATTGTCCACCTCTTCGGTAAGTACCGGCGGAAAAGTCACGATGAGCTGGAATCGACGCCGCGTGGTTCAACACCTCGATTGCACGCACTTCCCGAGAGCCGGAGGCGTCGACTGAGACTCCGTCCCTCGATTTTGTCAACAAACGTTGCTCATGGCGGCAGAATGATTGAGCTTTGATCAACAATCTTCAGGTCTCTGCAACAAGCCGCCGAGTTACTGGTTGATCATGGAATACTGTTCGGGTGGAGCCCTATACAAGGTCCTTGTGAACCATCACATCGGTCTTTCAACTCTCCTCGAATGGGCGAAGCAAATTGCCGAAGGAATGAAATACATTCATTCCAAAGACATTATTCATCGGGACCTCAAATCCACGAACGGTAAGTAAAGCATTCGTTGACAGGAAGTGATTCTATTCGCATGATTCATTCGTCCATGCATTGGCCGACGAAGGAATAGGTCGGCCGGCTGGACGGTTAAGTTGATGGATTCACGGGTAGCGGTCACACAGATGCCACACAAGTGTTTTAACGACGGTATTGTCAAATCTGTTCTACACTTAGACGATCTTTGGACTAGAGATTTACGGGGAAAACTTTCACCGCGCTCGTCTATGCTCTGGTCGGACACCGAGGATTCTCTCCGAACAGGGCGAAGAATCGGAAGGAATGATATGAGACAGAGAGGGTAGCGGGTTTTCTCTGAATATCGGAGTTTCTGTGAACAAAATCGGAGTTCCTATCGTGAAATTATTCTTCGAGATGATTTCGGTGCGCTGGAATTTTTTTTATCCCATTTTCAAACCAGCTTCAGGCTTCCATCGATTGAAAATCTTTCTCGCGTTCTTTCTGCTCCGAAAATATCAGGGGAGAGTCGGCTCTACCGACTTCATCGATGATCCGATGCAGAAAGCAGTGCTTCAAACTCGGTCAAGCGTGAGAAAATTATTCGCCGCTTAACACGACTCTTGAATTCCAGTTCTGCTCGTCACACCTTACGACCCGGAGACGGGCCGAGCTGTGACTTTGAAAATCACCGATTTCGGTCTGGCTCGCTCCAGCGTGCAATCGACGATAAGTACGCGAGGTGGAACTTGCGGTTGGATGGCGCCCGAGAATATCAGACACAACAAGTACAGCTGGAGATCGGATGTTTGGAGTTACGGTGTTGTCCTGTGGGAACTCCTGACCAGCGAAACACCCTACAAAGAGTTCAACGACATGGCCATCGCCTACGGGATAGGCACGGGCACGTTGTCGTTACATATTCCAGACACATGTCCCGGCGATTTCAAAGATTTGATGGAAGGTTCGTTTCTGCGAACAAGAATTCTTCTTTATATCAGTCAGAATCTTGAGGACAAGGTTCGTGAATCCAACTGAGATGCATTTTTCCATGATTTTGCAGCGTGTTGGGAGCCTGAGCCCCATAAACGGCCATCGTTCACCGAAATCCTCGAAAGACTCAGTGAGATTTCGAAGTCGTCATTCATGACGACTCCCCATGAATCATTCCAAACGATGCAGTGTAACTGGAAGAAAGAAATTGAAGCAGCAGCAGCACGAATCATCGAAAGAGAGAAAGCGATCGGCGAGCGCGAAGAAGAAATCAGGCGCCGAGAGGACGCGGTTCAGTCATTTTGGAAAAAACTCGAGGAGAGGGACCGAGATATCACTCAACGAGAGCTGAACCAGGCTCGCCTGAAAGAGGAAAGCGAGAGATGCTCCCCCTTGCCGAAGAAGCGCCACGGGAGAGTGTGCCGCAACCTCGAGATCACGCCTCCCACCGATTTCAAACACATTCTCTCTTGGGGCAGCCAGAGCGTACTGGGGCAGCCTCTGGCCTTCCCGGTTTCGCCAAATTTGAACGTCGGCCGATTTAGCAGACCCAGAGCCATTCCTGCCACGAATCACATGGCCAATGCGATAACAAACTCACCCACAACAGCGAGATCGCCTCTTCTTGCCTTTTCCGGCCTCCTAAACGAGTCTTCAGACAGCAACCTCGGACTTATCACTTCCAGTTGCAGTCTGCGGCCTCAGGGTTCGCCTATCGTTACGAGAGCACCACTACCAAGTGAGTAGTTCCGCCGCACGTCATTCTGTTGTCGAGGTTGCATTCTCAGAAAAGATTAGAAACTCATCTCATCCAGAAGTTCCGACCTTGATGATTGATGGCTTTTCTCTGTTTCAGCTCCGACGAATCAAGTTAGTGCGTGCTCAACCCCAACGCTCAATGGAAGCCAGAAAGGGAAGACGTGGGGACCTTCGACCCTACAGCAACAGCAAGCTCACTTGAAAGTCCCAGGAAACGCAGGTTTCATTGAACTTGACAGCCACGTTCCGCGGTGGCCAGGCTCCACCGTCAGAGATCAGGATCTGGTAGGACGCTATCTAGGCTTTCTTATCTCAGGACGCTCGAGATTCTTTGAAATAAGCTCTGCCTATGTCATTGTTCGAACTAATTCTTCGGATCTTCAATTCAGAATCTGATTGTGAATCCTGGCGCCTATCCGCACGGCGATCAGTCGATCTGCATCGAAGGATCACCGGTGCTGACCCCCTCTAAGGAGAAAGACGCTCGGAAGAAAAACGTTTTCGGCGCTATGAAGTATCATTGTAAAAATTTCCTGTCGACAATCGGGCTCGGCAGAGACAAACAGAACGTCACTCTAAAGAACCATTCAAGAAGCTACAACGAACTGGGCAGCGGCGAGCACATGGTTGATGGAGATCAGAGTTTCATGTCGGCGCCGCGAAGTTTGGATGATTCGCCCTTCAAAGGAAGAGGCACTTACATCCACAACACCTATCATGGTCAAATGACGCAGCGGAATTCGGCGACCAGGCCTTCGCTTATCGTAACAGACCAGCAGTTTTGGGGTCAAAACAATTTCGGGGGCCAACAACAGAGTCCACTTACGTGCCGGAGACGCAGCTCAACAACGTCTCACGACTCTGATCAAGCGTATAACTCGGCAAGCTCCGGCTTTGGGCCGTCGCCTCTCGGTGAGTGTGTGATTCAGACGTCAGTGTCATCAATTTTGCGTGAATTCCCCTGGCTCTTTCTAACTCCATCTGACCTTGCATTGTCGGAAATTCACGGTGTTTCCCTCGAATCTCCAGGCAACGCGACGGTGTCCACGCCCTTACAAACGAGTGACTATCCGTACACGCCTTCTTCGGCTGAGTTGACCTCGGCCGAAACTTTGTGTAATCCTCACACAGCATCTTCTCCTTATGAGCTTCCTCCACGACCGTCATACCATATCCCAGTGAGTTCCCCGGCTTCCTCGCATGGCTCTTCAGTGTTCGACAATCCGAATGCTGCTCCCAGATCGCCGCCTCGCCCTCCGCAGTTCTACGCGAGGAACATGAGCACCCCGAACGCAAACGCGTACAAGGTGCACGGTTCGCCGTTCATTGTGCGGAAATTGTCTTATCCCGAGACCCATTCCCGACCGTCTACGCTCAATATTCAGCCACGACACTTCCAGCCCAGCGAAGGTAGATACACGCCCGGGAGCACGCCACCAGAAATGTAAGCTTTAGAATAGCTTTTTTTGTTACAAACGTTTCGAGTTCTCGAGCTGCCCCTGTCGTTTCCAATTTCAGGTTTCATGTCTCTCCGAACGACGACATGAGAAGAAGATTTTCACCGAATTGTGAATCCATCTATTCCTTGATCCGAGGAGAGTTTTAGCTCAAGAAGGAGTGACGTTTGTGTTTCAGGATGGATCCGCGTTTCCCTACGTTGGCTGGTTCCCGGCAACCGCTGAACCTGAATCACGACTATTCCTCTCCTCATCAACAGCAACAGCAGCCATATGATTTGTTCGAAAGTTCAGGTGCACCTTCACCGGCTCCTCCCACCCCACCAGACGGCAATGCTCCTCACCAGAGGAAACCGACGATCGCCGAACTCGAACAGGAATTTCGAATCTAGCAAACTTTAGGGTGAAGTACTTAACGTGTCAAAACACATGTACATATTGACATTGGATGATCATCGCGACAAATGACTTATCTCGACTCGGCTTGGATGTCAAGCCCAGTCGCTCTGTATCGCAAAACAAAATAGGACATTAGGGCAAGGGGTTCTTCAGAACCTTTGTAATCACTAGTCAGAAACCCAGTGCCTGGAACTACGTTGAAAATAACACTTGATGATACACACACTTTTAGACAGATAGTTATTCTGTGCTAGCTAGGAGCTTTGGCCGGAATCGAAACAGAATCAAATGCAGTGGAAGCAAAAACGTTCAGGCATTTCGGGAACCGATCTGGTGTTCGCTTCGGGCTTATTCGATGATTTAGGCATCGAGAGACTAAGCATTATATCGGGAATGTGGTGGGAATGATGTGTGAAATATTTGGCGTTGTAGTAATCGTGTATTTTTCGGCTTGGAGAGCATATTTGTCACGAAACAAATTTTCATCTCTGACCCTATGAAATCCTATTGCGGATGAGGACAGCTCCTATCCGGCCAGGAGGCGATTTTCAAAGAGCGAGTCGAATCCTCTCAATTCTCTAGGAAAATGACTCGAATCCTCACCGAATCGAGCCACTTTCAAATCTTAATGAGGCGAGGAAATCCTTGGGGTGGGTGATCTTATCTCACGAGATCCTATTCGACCTCTCTACAGATCCGTTTTGTTTGTCAGAACGGACGCGGAACCCTCTGGCGGTTCCGTCAATCCAATTCACGCCAATCATTCCTTTGGAGAGGTAATCCGGGAGTGGAGTTCCCGCTCCTCTGCTGCAATGGATCCCCTTCCGCGAAAAACGACGGAGCCGTCGTCGTCGGTTTCCTTCTGAATTGATGAAAAATTGATGAAATCCGGCGCGACAACTCATCTGCTAGCGTGATCCATGACAGGATTTCCCATATCATTCGACCGTCTTCCGAATTTCTCTGGCTCATCGTACTTAATCGCCTTCTGCTCAACGGAATTCGGAGTCAGTGGCTCAGTTTCCGTGCCTTTCGTGATGGTAGCGATTTCTTTTTGGCGAATCAAGGCTCGTACTGTACAATTGAGAAGGCACTCCTGAGAGGCGGGAGTGGTTAGAGACTCCTCATCAAGAGAAAGCGGGAAAATGTCCGGTTTTCAATATGTGTCAAGGAAAAAAATTCTCCCGCAAGGACTTGGAAACCAACCAACAAACAAACTTTGAAACCAGCGTTTCTAACGCTTACCAACCTGAGGAGCGCTTCCGCTCGAACTCGGTGGGGGACCTTCTCGATCATTGGGTCCTGTCGAATTTGGATTTGATGAGTTCGACCCGCCCCTATGGATCGACTTTGTCCGAATAGGAATTCATGTGACCAATATTTCTTTTTTTTACGCCAATTTGTGTGCGTGTTTTGGGTTTGTGATACGAAGTGAGACTGCGGGGATTTCCATGAAAACACAAGATTGAATGGCATTCAAAGCAGTGATGATGGTGATGACATCAATGTTGTTTGTAAGCATTTAAATTACGCGATCAGATCATTTCAGGAGATCGTTATCGATGAAAGCAATCGTAATGTGTTTCTTTCGTCAGACGAGCAGGAGACCATAAAACGACATTCTAGCCAGCATTGGTATGTTCTGTGATACGGATTAATCTGCGTGTTGTCGAAAAGTCAGAGTATTCTTCCACCGAGAGTTTTTTGCTGTTCTCTCAGAATCGACAAACTTTTGGTTGAAATCTTTCATTCCCGTCCCTTAAATTGATTTTCTATTCGGAGTCGACACAATTGTCTAACATAAAGCCACTCGAGAACGAGGTAAATGATCGCGAGTGAAACAAATGAGCGTTCGGACTTGGCATTCCTATCATCGGACACTGTTTCCCTCATTTTCGAGGATGATGACTAGAGCTTGGAAGTTTAGGTTGATTACTTCGATGATATTTACCCAACAAAGTCATGGGCTTGAATAATCAGGCACTATTTCACTAAATATCCATCAATTCATATTGATTGCTGGAGGTTCAAAAATGATTAATGTCTAAACTTCCAAGCTCTAGTGATGACTTACATTGCGACCTCAGTTCCGATTGATTTGTCGCTCTTCCATTCCTGACAATGAGGTTCTTGGGTTGGCATACCAACATACGTTAAGATAGATTGTCAGAATGGAGATTGTTGTACTCGCCAAATTGTGGAGGAGAGTTCCATCCAAATGGTGGAGACGAGGTAGTGTCAGTTTCACCCTATTCACTCTCCCATCAATGAGGTACGACCTAACTAGGAGAGGGACTTATGATAATGCTTGAAATAATATATATTTGAATAATTTATTCATCCAACCAACCCGCGTTGATCTGTGGTCGGATCGACTGCCTTGAAATGACGAAACGGAACTGTATCTAGAGAAACAATGGTTGTCATCATCAATCACTTCAATTCAATTGAGAAAGAGAGTTTGGTAGGAGAAAGCCACTGCATTTTGTCTGGTACCCTGTAATAAAATTGTTCCCGACGAGAACTCGAAACGACCCTTTATTCAATCCTCTCCCACGGACTAAAGACTCCGGCATCGTGAGTTTTTGCAGGGCTTCGTCAGCCTTGAGCGCTCCGCGCATTCATCTAGACTCTAGAGTCTAGATTCAAGACGAAAGTTTTCATGGGGCTCCTTCTATTGTAGGATCAACGTACTTCGCCCTTCTCAACACGGAGAACAACATACGGGAACGTTTCGAGTCAGTTTTATAGACACTCGTGCGGTGATCGGTGGCGAAATCTTTGCCCGAACGACCTGTGGCAACTGTGACGTCATTGATGATCACCCGATGCGAGCAGATGTAGAACGATGACAGGTATCAGGATGATCACCTGGAAGAATGGAAACCATGGAAGTTGTCCTGAGGAAACTGAACCCGACATAACGGATAGGTTGTCGAGACCGCCCGTTCTCTGGAAACTGCTCATATACGCTGCTCAATATCATTAGAAAAGAATGATCTTCGAATTCACTGCACGTCAGTTTTTGTTCCCAGCGAGGCGCAAACAATTTGAGTGAATATTCAAAAAGTATAACCTTCTCAAGGAGAAGAATAAGCTCCAGTCCCAGCAACTCTGCATCGTATACAACAATTGAGAAAAAGTATTGAATCTTGAGCAACAAGAGGGCTGCACACAGCTTATGGTGAAAGCAATCAAGCTCGTCGTGTGTTCGTTCGTATGATCGTCCTCTGAAGTCGAAAAGGTGGATCGTTCGGCTAACATCGAAGAATATTTTCATGAGAGTTACGCTGCTTTTGAACCGTCCATCAATGCTTTCCGGCCAGATATCAGATAACGAAAACAGCCCGGCTATCGACTGGATCGAGCTAACGAGATGATACGTCGCGTGGAGGAAGCGTACTGTCGATTGGACGGTTTGCGAGCGTTCAACGTAGAGGAGCCTGTGAATTTCTTCGGGCGTAGACAGACACAGGCGGACGAAGGGATCCGGGAACAGTGATTTCGCTATCTTCACGATTCGTCGAGGGCGCCGCAGACGGCAGTCTCTTTTGGTGCATCGTTTTCTATTTGGATGAAAAGAGACGATTCGATGTTGCATCATCTTGCAGAGGATCTGCCAGACTTTGTTCCATGACTTCAATTCACTAGCATCGCCGACACTAGCACCGAATCGAGGTTGACTCTCGATAGAGTCTTCGGATGGCAGCCTCTGGCCATTCGTCGCGAGGAAGTTTTCCTCCGTGCGCTCCTCGGAGGGGTCGGCGTTACTTGTTGTCTTCATATCGATAGCAAAGCATCGACGAAAGGTGAACGACCGCTGACGCAGAATCTACACAAGCGTGAATCACCAATGAGTTCTTCATCATGTCGACGTTATCAGGGCCCAATGATGGACTGAAGAGGAGGCGCGCTGATCGCTCCTTTCTGAATACCACGCAGTTTTCCATTCGAAGCGTTCATATGCAAAACAAGATGAGTCCACTTCTTTCGATTTCGAGATCATCGCAATTTTCTCCTGAGAGGCGTTGCGGGTGCATGATCGCTATGAAACTGCAGGATGATGATTCCGGGAACATGATATGCTAACACTCGCAAATCGCCCTCTGGAAGTGGCTAGGGCAATGGAATTCTCTGGACTCATCTCGTTGTGAGAATGAATGATGAAAACGGACCCTATGAATCCGAAATAAATACACTGAAACCGATGGTTACTCACGCTATGTCACTGTTTTGATCCTGGATAGTGTAAAAGAGTTGCCGTTTTTACTCGTTCTTCTGCACTTCTCCTTCTGGAGGCACTAACTCGAGTAATATTGGTCCGCCTCTCGAAAACTTTTTTTTTCGTTGTGATGGATTGAAACAGAAGCATGTTTTGGACGCTCAGTTGGCCATCAAGCCCACCATTTCGGCCGGTTTTTCGTGAATTCTTGGTTTGCTTCAGGAATTCGTGGTAAAACATCGATCCTGATTTCTTCACTGTTCTGGAGGCCCCGGGCGGCACATTTCTAGAGGCCTCGGGGGCGGCATTTTGGCTCATTTTCCTGTCTTTTTTTCGATACCGTTTTCTTCTGGGAGTAGGCGCAGGGGCGGCGTTTTCCGAAATTTCAGGGTTTCCGCCCCGAGCGGCACATAGCCTTGTTAAACCCCTGCGGGCACATGAGATTTATAAGAAAAGAATGTAAACTGGCTCCCACGAACTCCCTAGAATCGAAAGTTGCTCCGTTGTGCCATGTACCCAGCGGTTTCTTCACCAAAGTTTTCCTCTGGAATCTGTCGTCCATATTCACCCACAAGCTTCAAGTATGCCAAAACGAAAATATGAAGATGAGACATTCCCCACTGATGTGTGGAGCAGCAACACCTTTCCGGAATGTGAAGAATGGAATACTTCTTCTTAGAATGAGTTCGCTGAAAAGCCTGCTGGAAGATGGTTTCCTGAAAACGCATCGCCTAACTGTTGCCTCTGAATCCGGGACTGAGCGCTGAGTCCCATTCTATCGAGTGATCTATCGAACGATTCTATGAGGAACCACGGGGTGAAGACCGAATCGTCTAGAGTTGCCGGGCGTCGCAAAGAAAACCCAAGAGTAAGCTTTAAATGTAGATCATTTTATTCTTCCCTCCCAGGATCGATGTCACATGAATCTTGATCGGACATCCTGCAATGAGAAATCACGGAATTCTGAGATAAACACCAAAGTATAGTCGATGGGCTCTGACAGTAGATTTTTCAGGCCGACAAAAGTTTTCTTCTGGCATAACTTCGCACTCATGGAAAAGGGAGCCGGCGAGTGAACTCCCTATCCTATCACCATCCCCACATGAGGTGTGGTTTGAATGTTCTCATGCAAACCCGCTATTCCTTCCTCTCTGATGTCCAGTAGAGCCTCACAGCCGGTTTAACCCCTCTTGCATAGTACGAACACATCGGAGTCTGTCTTTCCGATCTTGGTCATACTCGTCTGGAATTGCCCATGCCCCGTGAGAATCTACATTGTCCCACAATCCAACTCCCTATGCTCGAAAGTCAACCAGCCATCCAAGTCTCTTATGAGTTCCCTCGTTCATCTTTTTAGGAAATCAGGAACCGCTTCTTTGCGACCCCTACTCCTCATCCTCGACCTTGCCATCTCCTCCGCTCTAACCGTGAAATCAGCACCGTGTATCCGTAGTCACCGAGCCACTCCTGATTCCAGCTATCCTGTAGAGTTTGAACTACATACCTTCCGAAGATCTATCGCCCCGTAGTTCAGGGGCTTCTTATTACCGATCGTGCCAAAATGGACTTTCGCATTCTCTGAATCGATCTACATCCTGGGTGGCCGATCTGAATTGTGAATTTTCCCCCTTCCGTGTGTTGGTTGAAAGTATAGGATTCTTCTAAACTTTTCTTCTTTCTGGGTTCGGAAGACTGAGAGGTACATTTTCTTGAAGAGCAAACCCGACTATCTGGCTCGAGTGAGATGTTGTTCAACTTTGAACTCAGAGAATCACATTTTCACCCAACTCTCGACTTAGGAAGCTGATTCCTTGTTAAGATGTTCCTTGATAAAGGGAGGAAACTCGAAGCCTTCTCAATCGAGGGATGATTCTCAAACCCGGATGTTCAGCAGATGTCTCGCGACGCGCAACGTCACCGAACCTCAATGGCAACTAGAGAACTCAACTCACCTTTGGCAGCCACGAGCTGGTTGTTCGTGGTCTTGCGAAACGCCGTGTCCTTGAAGTCTCTTTTCCTCTCCAGGTTCACAACGTCTTCCTCGTGGAGACATTGCGCTACCACAGCTTGTTGGGAACGCATCGGAACCTTGCGGTTGAGGGTCTCCGCGTCCCCGTAGAGTGCGTTTGGCACCTCGTTGTGCCTTGGGCCTCTCTTCCCCTGTCAGCAATTTGTGCGTGGCCAATTTCCAATTCCCGTCGATAAACACGAAAGGGTGTTCCTTATTTATCTTTTCCAGTTCCTGTGCTGTTAGAGTAACATAAACTTCTTTCGACTCCGACCAAATTTCTGTTCTACTATCATCCAACGAGACACCTTTTTTTTTCAGCATAGCAACCATGTCGTTGATTTCCTTTAACGTCATCTTCTCCATATCATGTCCTCGTCTGACAAAATATGAGGTCGGCTGGGAGATCAGTTTAAGAATTTCCTCCACCTTTTTTGTTCCAACGGAGCCTTGGAATCGGACAAATTCTCGGTTTTCTTTGTTGGGAAGCTTCTGAGGAGACGACTTCGAGCCTCCCCGCAGTGTGCTGATTGCAGGACGTTCGAATTCTGAGACCAGGAGTCCTGCTAGCGTACAAGCCAAAATGAGATAAAAGAGTAGCCTCGGGAATCTTGATCGGGTACGCCCGCTTCCTTTTAGTCGCGCATATTCCTCGCAGAGATCAAGGACGTAGAAAACGCTGCCAAAAAGCAGCGGTAAGGCGAGCTGAGATAGCATCACTTCTAGACGGGACAGCGAAAGTGCTCGCAATCTCGTTATCGTCGACAAAAACTTCGGTAATAGTTCAAGTCGAATATTCTGTTTCACCTTGCGAAGATGTAGGCATATCGGTGGCAATTTGAATTTCATTGAAAGGATCATTCGAAGATGCCGAAGCTCGACTCACGACACCGTAGTCGCAGGGTATGCAGCCCATCGCCCCCACAAATCATCTCCTGAGAAAGTTCAAGACTAGCACCAAACTCCTTTTCCCCACCCATAACGGGAACCCCGGGGCTCAGCTCTAAGCTGTCCGTGGACCACCTGAAAATATATCCTGAAGTCGTGAAAGATGTGCGCGCCGTAGACGGAGTTGTCGCTTGTACCGATCTATTGAGATCTATTGGAATCTATTCACAGGGAAATGCACCGCTCCATTCGGCAAAACAAATTGAACTTCGTATGACATCCGCAGCTCGGAGATTCCAGCAATGAGAGTCATTCGGAATCGTGGAGTTTTCTCCCCGGTGAATCTTCTATCCAACGAGCAAGTGAATATACATCCCAAGTTGTTTGTTCCACGTCAGAGCTGTCGAACTCACCTCAGCGTGTCAGTAGATCCTTCGAGACCGAACGGCTCGGAAGATATCCGGAATTCCAATGTCTCGGAAACCGATCAAGAAGTGCATCGAGCCAATGGTGGAAGAGCCCAAAAGTTATCTTATTTTGTCGCGTATTAGAAGCGCCCCTTTTTGAAATACGGGGTGCGTCCTACACAACGAGACTTTCCGGACAAAACCAGATCGTTTACTCTATTAGCTGTTTTACACGAAGAAAACAGATCCCAAGTGTCGCCCCAACCAAGTTGAAAGACATGAGGCGAGACTAAGGATACAGAACTCTAAAGTCAATTTGACTGCCTCAGGGAAAGTCAATGAGCTAAGTATTTCCAGGCTGCATCGTGGGTTCAGGAGGCTCGGGAGAGCATTGAATGTCGAGTTGAGGGGAAACCGTTCCAAACTGCCTTTGAGTGGGAAGTCGAGCCTGACGGAACAAAGAGATGGAACCACACTAAGAATGAAATTCAAACCTTCGCCGTACAGGGGACTTATCTGGCTCGAGGTCGAAATCGAGTTTCCCCTCTGACAATGAGTGGAAGAGCGACGCAGCTCTCGTTGGCATTCTCAAAACCTACTTGTTTGAAAAAACTCTGGCGTCCGTCCGTGCTCTAAAGAAACGATATCGATACACTTTCTATATGTAGAATAAACTTCGATCTCTCGAGTCTCGATCATATTTCAGAGCATTGGAACCCATAAAACACGTTCATTTGCGCGACTGGTACGTGAGATATCTGACGATCAGCCAGATGCTCTGTGGTCTACGGAACCGAGATGGTTGGCCACCCCTGTTTTAGCGAACCATGACCTACACAAGGCGCAAGAAAGCTCGACGAAGACTCACTACGAAGGAGTTCGCCTTGGGGCAGGAGAACAAAGGAGAATCCTCTCCGCCCTTGGTCCTCACTTATAGTCTGGAATGAAAGAAGTGACTTGATCTAAACTTTCCTTAATTTTTCCCGCCATCTCCTTTGCCGGACATATAACGTCGCAAGATCCCCAACCAACACGCGTTCTTCCTTTTCATCAACCCCATGTTCGTCCTCTACTTTTTCTCCAAGTTTGCTGTTTATCGGCGACGTTCTTACGCCAAAAAAACACTTCCGAATTCCGCGCCGGTTTCTTGACTTTCGTTCCGGAGAGACTTCTTGCTGTTAGACCGTATTCCTGCGCTTGAAATTCATGACCCCATCCTCCAGATTCTGCAGGTGCTGAAATCATTCACAGAATTCGCTTTCTGGATATGAGTTTTCTTTCTCTTATGCAGTCTGTGTAACATGAAACATTCGCGATGAAGACGTTTTTCTTGTAAGGGCCCATAACTTATGTTCGCTGTCATTTGCAGAAGGCTCGGGATCGATTCTTCGCGAATAACGAGGAATTACCGTGCCAAAAAGTTCAGTGAGAATCGGTGATAGAAAATTATTCGTCAGGAATTGCTCCCGAGAATTTTGAGAATGAGGTCGGAATTCTGTTGTATTGGTCAGCATGCGAAAAACGGCCCATTCAGATAGGCTTCATCCTCGAAAACGATACAACGGAACTGGAGAAACGATGACCGATCGGAAGGAAAGGAAGAACCGACGAAACTATGCATTGAGCGAGAACCGCTTGAATTCAGGGACAGACTTTTTCCCTTTGTTTTTCGTTTCAGATGAATCTCCCTCGAACCCGCGTCCACCTCGAAAGACAATGAGATGCTCTTGGAAGTAAAATAAAATCATCATGCTTGGCCGACAATTTCTTCTGACCTACGAGCCACTCTCTTCCGAAGTCGTCATCGCCATATATCCTGTTGGGGTTCTGATTTCGAAGCGTTGCTGAATTCTCTGAAGTTCCAGCGGATATAAAGTGATTGATTTTATTGTCGATGTCGCCATCAATCAGTAGAATAACTATGTATTCTGCGGAACCCCTTCAGCCACGGCGTGCGTGGTCATTCATACAAATCTCTTGTTGCCGCTGTCACAAGCTTACGACACGTTCCTGTCTCTCATTACGTAGTCACGAGTCTCTTTCTCTCTCATTCTTCCTGCTGCCGCGATACGTTTGCTCTGATTCACAATGGGACCACTATTTATGTACAACACATGTGTTCAAGCGATGTGCTCCCGTCGTCTGTCGATTGATTGAACGCCCGATTATTAGGCCCTCAAGCGATCTCAATCCATCATTGGATCGATTGACTACGTAGCCGGATCATCGAATCATCAATCACTCATCAACCAGCCAATCACTTAAAACTCAGGTTTTCGTTGAGTTCCGCAACAAGCGTTGGTCACCTCGACTAAACGCCAACTGAAGCGGAGAGCCAGCTCGCTACGAAAAAACAGCCCCTCGGGGCCTTTCGAATTCCTACTGCATGTCTCAGAGCTCGATGAGAATAATGAGTAACCACACAAATCTAGCGTAACATACAGCCTCGATCTCTTTGTGTGACTTTCGCAACGTTTTTCTTCCCCTAGACGCAAATTTTCGTTAATGGTCCTCAATAGATGAGCTTCCACGCTCATCATTTTCGAACACAAAGTTCTGTTGAAATTTTCCTCAAGCGAATCTCGGACGACATCGGCTTGGCTGCGACACTTGTGAACTTCTTGGCTTGGGCAGCCGCTGCCAATACGCGTTTGGAAGAGCTCCGAAGCAGCGTTGGGATTTCCGTCCTCTTTCATTTTTCTTTTTTGTGTGTTTTCAGGACTCTCAGCGGTTCATTCCACAATGCCAAGTGTATTCCATATGATAGACTTCGATCGGTTGGTTTCTGAGTGAATTTCATTCGCGAATTGTGTGGCAGCGTTAGAGGGAGAGGCCCTCGATGCTGCTCTAGTTGGTGGTCGAGCAAGCTCTTGTTTCACTGGTTGGCATTGTGTATCGATTTCCGTCGAGGATTTCAAAGTACTCAAACGACAGTTAAACAAGAAACAGCACAATCGACACACAGACAGATTGACCAACTGAAGAACATCGAGTAGTTATTCAATAAACCCACAAGGCCTTCTTCACCCCCAAACACCATCTTCAGCTCGCTATGTATTCCCCTCGTGGCGCGTTTCGCGACGCGTACAAACTACTACATAAACAACTCATTCGACAGCGTATTACGCAGAGTAAAGTCGTTCGATTGGTTTCACGTAACTATCATCTCATCAGTATCAGTAGATAGATGCTCAAGAAGAATGTTACTTCTCCGGTTCCAACCAAGCATCGTCCATCCACCCATCCTAGATTTCAACAATCGATTTGACCATCCACACACTCATACGTCGCAGACTCTCTGGTCGCATCCAAAAGCTGGCCCTTTCTATGGTGATTCTCGTCCTACCACCCAATCGATAATAATTGATCGATCCACTCACTCCATCCATCGTACGCCCAATCACCCACTAAACCACTCTGCCAATCGATCCATCAATCTACATATCGAGGCCGTTTCAGGCAACAATCATGAACAAGTTTCGAACCTCCGGCGCGACATTGACGCAGCGGTGCTTTGCTCATCAATCATCATTATCATCAAGCTTTTCACCACTCGGAATCGCCATGATCTGCTACTACCATAACGCTAAACGATGATACACTAGCTCGAATCGAATTCACTGCAGGCAACGCAATCGGTTTTTCACAAATTGTTTTCTTTGTTTATTCTGTTCTTGCGTGTTTGTGTGTTTCCAAGGTTATCCTGTTCCTTCGAGTGTAGTTATGTGGCTTTGTGTGGCTTCATGTTCTCCTAAACCAGACCAGCTTCTATCGGACCGGGTCAACGCTGGGCGAAGCTCAGCAACACATTTAGTCAGGTGAAGCTAAATATCCATATAGAAGAAGTACAAGATTGCTTCGGTATGATGTTAACTGTAATAATGGTTGTGGTTTTTACTCTGACTTTGCTCCACTTCTCAGGGTTTGATGAACGGTCCAGAGGAGGAGAGTTGGACTGACTTCTCGAGGCGCAGGGAAATAAAATACAGACAAAATATAATCAATGATATCACACCACAGACAGGGGGAAAATAATAAAGTTCGTCATCATCGTAAAAGTAGGTGAGGAGAGGCAGGGAGGTGTTCTAAATCATAATCTCTAACAACGATTGCACTACTGGCGCTAGGTGAGGGGATGAAACACGTTCACTCAGTTCTGGTCTCAAGTTCTTTTCTTTTTCTTCCGTAGAATTGTAATTTCATCCATTTCATAGATTCGTCCGTCTAAATTAATTTACTTTGTTGCATAATAAGTTCATGTTGTTGTTTTTGTTGATGTTGGTATCCACTTCTAGCTGTTGTTGATATTGTTGTAGTTGTTGTTCAGCTAAGTTCGACTCGTTTTCTTCTCCGATTTGTAGGAAATTTGCTTGCAAGAAGAACTTGCTCCAACAAGGCGCTGAACTCCCGATCGTCTCGTCGGTCGTTTCGCTCCGCTGAGTTGCTCACCGCTTCTGTCTCCTCTTGCCATTTCAATTGTTGGATTGCACTAGTAACAACTACGAGCTAATCATCCTCGTTATCCGGATTTTGTCCAGCAGTTTGTCAAGTTCAACTTTTCCGTTTGTATTCGTGTGGTTGTGTTCGTTTGTTTTGTTGTTGCCTTTGTGTTACCGATTCGGAATATCTATGTAATAAACAATTCCAAAGTGCCCGTGTATAAACCACTTCAAAGTTCGCTTGTGCGTTTACTTTGAAGTTTGTTTCTGTTCGTTTGTTAATCGTTGGTTGTGTGTCTATTCGGAAAAAATCCTTTCATTGTATCCAGACGACTGCTTGTTTGTGTAGTTGTTGTATTTTGTTCCGCTCAAACGTATGTCGCTCGTGTTGGTTCTGTTGTTTATGTTTGTTGACTCTCTGGCCATGCTCATATAATATATTAATATTATCCATCAACGTAGCGGTTCGGGGCTTCTGGCCGCAAGAAATATCCTCCATCTAGTCTCCTGTACTTGTTCAACTTTTTCTCTTCTCAATGCTTGCTTGCTTGCTTTTCCTCGCGCTCTCTCTCTCTCTCTCTCTCTCTCGCTCGTTCGTTCGTTCGAACAGCTCGACAGTTTGCGTGGTCAACGCCTGTCCAACTGACTGACTGACTGCTTGCACGCGATTGATGTGGTTTCCTTGGACTGTTCTGTCCAGGCTCCCAACTGCACGCGGGATCCGACAAGACGGCGCAGCGTCTGCACTGCTCACGACGAACTGCTTGTATTGTATAACCATCGATCGATAGACTCATTTACCGTGAAAGGAATGCCTCTAAACTGAATCATTCCGAACAGAACTGTGCTTGACTAAGCGGTGACTCGGTGGAGAGTTGCACGTTTAAAACGAATGATGTGTACGACTCTCCCGACTCCCGATTGACTAGAATGACATTCAAATCATTCTAACAGAAAACATTTTGATGCGCTCGCTCGCCCGCAGTTGGGAAGCAGGAGTTCTAATCACTCCGTGCATCCACCGCCGGAACAAATCCGTCGTCGCCGTCGGTCCAGTTGTTTCACTCTAAAGAAGAGGAGGAGGAGGAGGAGGAGTTGGAGGCACAATGACTCTTTGCTTGCTTTGGATGGCTCTCGGAAGCGGAACGTGCACGACGCATGCTCGTAAACAGCAGCGTCTTCAATCTTCATCATCATCATCATCTTCTCCAGCATTTATCATCAATAGGTTATCAACAACGAGGAGGTCACGTCCCTCCGCAAGTCCTTCGGACGGGTGTAAGGTAAGACCTCGGACAGTTGGGGGTGAGCATTACCGCTACCCAAAATCAACCAAGTCATATTTTTTTTCTCGAGCGAGCAGTCCGGGACGATCGGCGTCGATTCTGGCAGTGCGCTAAGTCGTCCTCCTTCCCTTGATGATAGGAAACTCCTTCAAATGGTTGAGATGGTTGCTTGCTTTTTCTGTCCGCTCGCTCACTCGCTAGCGTTTGCCTAGATTATTTCTCCCTGTTTAGAAATCGGCGAACTCCTTGGCACATTTCTCTTGCGAGGAGATCCTCAGTGGTTCTTCCTCGTATTCGTCGAAGTTTGAGGTGTCTCCCGGCCCGGAACTACGGGGTAGGAAAGGTGCGTCAATCTGAAAGTTTCGAAGCTCGCGTTAATACGGAACAGACCGATGTATTGTTTGATCGGGAAACTTGACAATATAGCTTTCGAATATGCTGTTGCTGCTGCCAAAAGGGACTCCGGACAAAACCCACGAGCGTTCTTCGAAGAAATCGACACGGAAAAGATCTCCGCTGAACTCTATTCAAGCAGGAGATATTTTCACAAGAGCAGCTCGTGGGTCATCCAGAGAAACCGAAGGCAACCCTCTAGCAAGGTACTCCTAAGCGGACCCAGGAGGAAGGAACCCCGTTGCCTTACTTTCTCCACTTTTTTTTCATTCCATATTCAAGTTTCTACTGAAGCATGATCCACTAAATATCGTCATGCAGTCGAAACACAGACGTTGAACGACACATTCGATGACAGACAAGACACAGGGATGGGACGACGACGACAACAAGAACAGGTAGTAACTAATACTTGAGGAAACATGCTTTTCATGCTGTTGCGATCTCCGATATTTCGAGAGAACGAATGCCTCGACTCTCAAGGACCAGAAGCAATGCGCCATCGCAAAGCTGTTGCTTCGCAGGCAGGCGACGATGCGACAACCAACCTATTCTATCTCGGTGAACACAAGATGGGGAAGAAATTCTCATCAATCCTCCTTAAAAATCCTTGAACTCATCGCCGTGCAAGCAATGTGCGGCGATGTCGAATATTTGCTCATTTTCCTCAAAATTTTCGAAGTACTTCGTATCACCTTCAGAAGTCAGTTTCGGTCGGAGGAACGGTTTTTCCTGAATGGTCACTGTGTTTTAACCAAGGTGGATTCATTTTGAAATTAGTAGTCAGGCATCTCTAACTCTAGACTGGAACACATGATGACCATGAGGTCATCCTTGAAGGTTGCTTTGACTACTTTTCTACGAATAAGTTTCAAATGTTGAACTACTTTCTACGTCAGAGAGCTAATCATCATCAACATGCACGTTGCTCATCTCTTGAAATCAGAGGTTGTGAAGCGGTGCTTGAAAACAACACTGCAACATCCATCAACCGAACGAAATTTTGATGACTTTTGAAAATTCCAAACTAAAACACATCCAAAACTCCAAACGACCAGTGGATAGAAGAACAGTTTGGCAGATCCTACCCAATAGATCACTCCAATAAAATACCATAGAATTACAGATTGATGATTTCGAATGAAGGGTTTCGAAGGGATTCCGTACCTCTTTCCGGTAGATAGAAATCCAGTCAGTTTGCGCAAACCAACGATGATTTTTAATATCGTTGACACCGTTCTTGAGGTTGCCATATCGTTTGGTAAGGTCTACCTGGAGCAGGTTTTTCAGTAGATCCTTCAGGTCAGACGTGAAGTGTGAAGGGAACCTCACCTGTGGTTTTTTTTTTCGAAACTCAGTAAACTTGGATAAATCGTTCATCCCGGATGGGGCGTTATCTGTATCATCATATGTGACGATATCATGTCGGCTGAGGTATACGTTCGAGAATTAGAGACGATCATGTATTCACCTTGCCGGAGACGATCTTCTCATAAATTTGGATTGGCTGGTCTGCGAAGAAAGGTGGATATCCGGCAGCCATTTCATAAACGAGGACTCCGAGCGCCCACCAGTCGACAGCCTTATTGTAGCCTTTCGACAGAATGATTTCCGGGGCAAGGTATTCAGGAGTGCCACAAAGCGTCCAGGTACGTCCCTTCACGCGTTTGGCGAAACCGAAATCGGTCACCTGACGGAGGACGAAAATTTTCGTTGCAACATCATAATGGTTTCTGCTTCCAACCGGATGATAGGTCACACATACAAAGCAAGACACGGTGATGGAGTCGCCGATACTTCTGACCACGAAACCGAGCCGCGGCAACATAGATCTGCTCCGAGATTAGGCTCAGGCATGTGCAGGCGAGCGACGGATATAATCAAGGTCAACAATGTGGAGCCGTGGATTACCTTAATGTAGCCTTGGTGGTCGATGAGGAGGTTCTCAGGCTTCAAATCTCGATAGATGAGGTCGAGCGAATGCAGGTACTGGAAAGCCAGCACGATTTGCGCGGCGTAGAAGCGCGCATGGGGCTCGCTGGGAAATACGATAAGACTCGTCGTTAGGCAGCGCAAAACTCCGCAAATAATGAACATACAGTATACACAATATGAAATTGCTGATAACGAATCTATGAAATTGTATTGACACAGGAGCTAGTGATGCCGGTGCATACGAGGTGACAGTGCCCCCTCTATTTCGACTGATGTTGCTCCTTGGTGAGGAGCCTTTGATCCTAGGAGCCTGCATTGGCCTCCCAACGATTCCAAAACTCCTCGAAAACCGCTGATTTTGTGCAGTACAGGATCAGGGACACCCAGACAACACAACCTTGTGCGAGTTCGACTGTATCGACTGCGGTATTTGTGACCGTTTCCGTCACGGTACAATCGTTAGTGTTTCGTGTTGTTCGAACGGCTCGTGTCGAGAGTGTCCAGCCTAACTACGAGAGAAAATCTCTCTGTGACCGTCGTGAAATCCTGCAAAGGACTTCATTCGACGAGGGAAAAATGTGCTATCCAAGATTTGTCCGACGGATCGACTGTTCGCGCTTAAGATCGATCGCGAGATTCACTGCATTCGATCGGAAATTCATCTGTAGAGCGAACAAGCAGAAAGAAGATGAATTATGGATGAATGATAAGTTGCAAGGGCTGAACGAACGTGAGCACATGTGAGGATTGTCTGGTTAGGCAGGCAGGCAGGCAGGCGCGAGCAGGCCATCCTCACCTAAATCGGCCCACCCTCCGTAGATGAGAGAACATCTCTCCACCCATGACATACTCTAACACCATGTAAACGTTGGAATTGTCCTGAAAGCCCGCGGGTCAACAAGAAAGCCTCCAGTTAGTAAAACCGGTGTCCCAATGAGACTCACCTGAATTTGCCCACTTTTCGTAGGTGCGTGAACATCTCACCGCCTTGGACGTACTCTAGTACCATGTACAGATTCGAGTTGTCCTAGAATGTAACAACACAGTTGTGCTTGGAATTAAGTGCAGTCGACGATCGAGTAGCAGCATGGAGATACGGAGAGAACGCTCATTTAGTCGAGCAAGAGCAGCTAGAATCTACAGCGTATCAGCTGATCGTTTCCGGAAACCATTTAAGATCGCCAAGAATCCCCATCTCAAGCTTGGGAATCCTTGGAAGACCCTAGAAATCGAGATGACGAGAAATCGAAACGACGCAGGAACGTCGGTCGAGTAGAGCAGAACAACTAGAAATTCGAATGAGAGATCGGATCTGAGCTCCATATATGCTGGGTGCTAGGGTGCAGAACATAGATGTTCTACGCGCTGTTACACCGTAGAACAATACCCAATGGATGGAATATCAGGGTTTCTCCTGGTGGATTCGATCCAGATGAATTAGTACTGACTTCTTCCAACCCAAACCCCGGTTTATAGCAACGTCAAGATTTTAGTATTGTTTTCGATTGTTTCATTTTCTTCGCAAATTAGGAGGTTCCAGGATTAGATCAACGAGAAGGGAGAAACAAACGATCTGAAGTCGGAAGTTACCTTGAAATGATAAGCTAGCCTGACGAGGAACGGGAAATCCACGGCTTGAAGGATTTTCTTCTCGTTCAGTGTGTGCTCGACCTGTTTTAGCTTGATAACCTGGGGAAACGAATAGTCTACTCAGAAAAAGATAATCAGGAGTGGAAATTTCTCGACCGGGCAGCGGGAACAGGCAGAAAGAGCGGTAAGCTGTCGACGAAACGATAGCTGCTCTCGAGCGAGGGGTGACTCCGGAGCTTACCTTCTGTTTGTCTAAAATTTTCATTGCAAAGTAGTCTCCTGCACTCTTGTGCTTTACCAGCATAACTCGACCGAACGACCCCGTGCCAAGAGTTTTGATTCGATCGAAATCGTCGAGGACTGCGGTGTTCTGCGAAGAGAAAATGGAATGGCAATCTTAAGTGATCGGTTTCTGAGATAAAGCCTTCAAGGAAATTCTTTTCGATTGATGCTTTCAAGCGATGCGGCTCTTCAGCAGACAAATAATTTCTCAAAACGGAAAACAAAACAAGAATTTCAGCTCCTCCAAGTAGTAATAGCCGATCTGAGACTCCTATTCTAGAGAACAGAGTATCTTCTGAATCAGTGCTTCTCGGTTTTCAGCTTACCGAACTGGGGTTCGTCCATTTCTGTTCAAACTGTCGCTTCGCTTCCTCGAGGAAGCGCTCAACTGCAAACAAAACCAAGTTAGTCTCAAGATCACAGTCTAGCCTTCTTCTCGTTGGCGGCGTCTGCCCATAACCACTCCCGGAAGCTTTGCGGACTCGGACTTCAAACAGAGATATTTCCATTTACAGAGGAAAAACAACAAGAACAACAACAAGAACTACGACAACGCACTCTAAGCACAGGGTGAAAGTAGCAGCGGTGCCTCTATCGGCAGCGATAACGTCTTCGGCTCCACTAATGATGATGAGAAACTATGATAATATCTACGGTCGTGAGGTATGCGAGAAATGAGACCGATGATTCTCTTCGCCGCGACGAATACAACATGAACAGCAACGATCAGAAGTCAAAAATGTAGACGAGAAGTTTGAAATCCGCTTCCTGCACAATTAGACGACCTCTATGCACGTTCCCGCTCCATGTTAGAACTTGCTTCTATGTTATTTTGGAATTAGGTAATTCTAAATCAGTTAATCATCTCTAACACCGAAGCTGCGGTAATACGCCCCCCAAACACCAACGGGTCTTGGAATGTATCGAAGAGTCCAGCGCTTCGAGTCAGAATCGAGGTGGCATCGATAGGCGCGGATTCAAGGGAATCTTCCGAGAAATTCAGAGAAGGCAGAAAGAGGAGAACTTCTTCGTGTTTGAAATCATTTTCATGATGAGCAGTAGCGTCAGCAGCGATACTAACATTAGCAGAGGCAGCGGCGGCGGCGGCGGTGGCGATATAGCGCCGTGGAAGCAATTTCTGACAACGTCTTACCCAAATGACCTTGGCTACGGCGACGGCAGCGACAGCTAAAGTATCGTGGTCAGTCGCTCGATCGCTGCTTTGGTCAGTCAAACATAGAAACAAGTTCATTCCGCTCATTTGATGGTATAGCATAGCTTATATTTCGTACTACGTGCACTCTCCAAGTGACGGGGAAGGAAGGCAAGCCGACCGACCGACTGGCGAGCGGGCGGGCGGGCGTTCAAGCGGGCGGGCGGGCGGTTGATCTTTCGGTCGCTCGGCTCGCCTCTGAGTTTCACCGAGGCGTCGTCTCTCGTGTCGCAGTCGTAATTGTACAAAACAACATCAACAGCAACAACAACGACGACGGCCACCGCATGTTCGAAAAAGATATGACCTTAGGTAAAGATTCGTTTTGCCAGAGTAAAAAACACGACTCAGACGAGAATACCACTCCGACGAGAGACAGATGCTTGCTCTGGCTCACTTGCTCGTTTGCGGCTGAAGAAACAACCGTCTATGTGTATGAAGATGGGAAGGCAGCAGTAGCCAGTGCGCCGACCTGGATAAAAATACAGCTTGAGAAAGCTGGCCACGATTCTCTGTGCAAGGTGCAACTCTTAGAGGGAAGCCGGTGGCCAACGGGACCGCTAGCCGGCAGTGAAACGAGCGCCAACACCGCCACAACTCCGGCAGAAAAGACATCGTTTAAAATAAGACGGCGAAGCAACATACTCTCATGTCCATAAGCGACCAGTTTCTCGCAACCGTTTTGACTCGGGCTCGCGATCAGAGTGGTTCAACATGGTCCTCCGAAAAGACCCACCGACCGACCACCCGCTCACTTTCTGGCCAGCCTGTCCGATCAAAGAGCAAGTAGGCTCCGATAGTTTTAGGCATTGGTTCGTTGCCTCGCTGCTCGTTTGCTGGGCAGCTTTCCTCATGACAACTCATAAAAAGGGACCACTATAACCGAGAAGGCACCTGACGTCGATTGAGAAAGCGACGAGAAACCGAGGCCGCTGCGGCTGCGAGAGCATCGGTGGCTGCATAAGCTGGCTCGGTTCGTCCTTTCATCTGTCGCTCAGCTGGTTGCTCGCCGCTCGAGACGAGGCACCCAAGGAGCGTCTTATACCGCTCGACTCCTCGACGGACATATGACCCATCGCACGTCTACAGACGCACGGACTGCTTCAGCCTCGGTGTGATTGACTGACTGTCTGTCAGTCAGTCGGTACTACTGACTGACTGACTGACTGAGTCAATGAATGGGTCGTAGAAATTTATGGATGCCAAGTAACAATCACAGATAAGACGACGGATAATCGCTTCGTTGGCGACGTCTCAAAGCTAGACTTCCTAAAGGAGCAATGTTCATCGCTCGCTCCAGGGCTCTGTCGTTCGGTATTGCTAGCCGACCGACGGAAGTTGGCGTCGGCTTCGACTGATGATAATGTATTCGCGTGCAGGTTCAGCTGTGTTCTATGAAGGTAGGCGCCTTCAGTTACCAGCCAGCCAACCAGGCGACCAACCAAACAGCGCACCGTCCAGTTCACTGAACGCGCTGCTTGGCTGATTGGCAGGTAGGTATAGGGTTCGACAAGTGAGCTTGGTCTCAAGTTGAGGCGCTGAGCTCCGACAGAACAGCAAGTTCAAAACCTAGAGACGGAGGGATCTCGGTCCAGAACTTCTCCGTTTGGATGAGATTCTCTGGATCGAAGTCCAGCCCGAGACGCCCAAACTCAGGCCAGAGAGCCATCTCGAGCAGAACGCAGTCTCCGGTCGGGCAGTTGGTAAACGGATGAAAGAGGAACAGGGATGCCAAGGAAAGCGAATGAGCTGACCGACAAAATCACTGAATGACGAACGCCCGCCGGTCCGGTAGACCGAGAATAGATCCCAGAGTCCAGACTATCAAAGGAAAGATCGTTCGGTCTCTCGGGATCATCGACGCATTGTTCTGATAGGAAGTGGGTGTCCGCGCGAGCGCGCGCGCTCAGCGACCCACCAATCCAATGGGTCAATCTGACATCGAGAGCGTTGTCTAACTCAGCGCTCAAGCGACCGACCGACCGACCGACCGACTGAGCGGCGAAACAGCAGCCAGAGACACATAGTTGGATTGTAGGAGGAAGTTCTCAAAGTTTGCAAGCGGTAGCAGCAACAATACGCTTCGGTCAGCTGGACTAACATTCAAAAGCGAAACCGGCAACTGACGCTGGAACATTGTGGTGTCGGCTGGCTGGCTGGTCGTCCACTCGGTCGGTCGGTCGAACGGCCAGCTAGCAACTCTATTTCGAGCACAATTTTTCTAGTTTCTGACAGTAGTGTATCCAAACGTCGTCGCCATAGTCATCGTCTCTGTAACCTCCGTCAGCCGACCGTCACGGTGGCGCAATACGAACGCAAGCAGTCAGTGAGCTCGCCCGCCTGCCTGGCTGACTGAGTGACTGACACTTGGGAGCGCAGCTCTTCCGTCGCTGAGCTGCTCTCCAATCTGCTTGCTTGCTTGGTGTAAAGCACCAACGCGTCGTCGACGTTTCGGTGCCCCATATACGAGTGACGCTACGAGTTTGACGGCGGCGACAGCGGCCGCGGCTAAACTAGAAGAGGAAGGAAAAGACTCCCGCAAACTCTCCGGAATAGAGGGCTTTTCGTCGTCGTTGTTTTTTCTTGTTGACTATAAACTGAAGCGACTGACATCCATGCTTGCACAACAAACGGGCACACCGGGATCCTTCTGTGTCTCGTTTTCCACTGTTACTTCTTCCCGGCGGTTCACCGCTATAGATAAACTGAACGATTCAGAACGTCTCTTTCTCTCTCGAAGCGACGGAAAAGTATCCTCTCATCCAAGTAGACCCGTGCCTCCAGAACCTGGCTCTTGTTCGCGAAGCAGTAGCGTATTGCCGAAGCAAATCAGTTCTCGATTCCATCACTTCGGTGATAATTGAGCGCAGGGTATATTTTTGGCGATGATCCTTTAATCCGAGGGGAGTTTCGTTTCGACGGCAAGTTGAGGAAACTTCTCCGCCAGCCATCTCACAGTTAGAGCATCATATCAATGACCACGCATGACGAATCACACGTTTGCACGCAAGCATTAAAACGTTGCTGCTAAACAGTTTGTTAGTAGCACTAACATTCACGAAAACGTTATATGGCTGCTGGGCAGCATTTACCTGGGTCAAGTTGGCCTCCGCTAAGGCTCAACCTGGACACCCCATAATCATCAGGACCTGGAAAAGCAGCCTTTGTTCTTGAATCGAGTGATTTAAGAGTTTCGCGAATTATGATTTGCAGCATTATCATCATCATCATTATCATCATGATCGATTCAATCCAAATAATCTTGTCACTGTTTCTGGAGCATGAATAGTAGATACGTATTAGGCTCAAAACTCCAAAACCGAAAGCTACAACGACTTCTACCCGGTGTCTTGTGTTATGCCATAGATCTTGCATGGCGATTATTCGAAGTCCCATTCCGACATTCAGCGTAGATAGGATTCAGCGCTGAATGAAGGTAGTGATTCAGTCCGACGCCGAGCCAACGTTGGCATAGATTTCATATTCAGACCGATCGTAGTAGGCAACCCAATGTCAGAATGGGGCACGCGGCTGACTGTTATATCATACTTGAGTCAAGGGCACGTTAAGTATGCAGACATTTAATCCCCGTCCGATCAGATCTATGTATGAGAAGCACCAGCGTGAATTGAGCAGCGACAACAACGGTGACGAACCGGGCGTCACGGTAGCAGTCCCAGCATCAACAAGACCACGATGGACACACAACACGAATTCGAGCGTACACGGTGCGAGAGGTTAGTCAATGAAGGCGAAACTTGAACCTTGATGCGGACAAGGTGCACTATCCAAGATCATGAGCATTTCCCCAGGCACTCAGGTCCTCGAACGATCTGGATCAGTTCACGTCAACGTCACTAGCGACAAGTTCCTCATCTTTTGGAATGGTGTGTATCGAACTCATTCAAAGAAGAGGAATTTCTGTCAGTGGATTGATTGATTGATTGATTGATTGATTGATTGGTAAGTGGTGAATGATGACACACGGACGACATGAAAAGTTTCTCAGGCACTGCTGCATGCCGTAGATTGGTGACTGTTAAGGTTCGATCTTGGTTCCCTTAGCCATGTCGGGACCCAGGTCGAATGTAGGCAGCCCCAACGTCAGCATCTGAGATGTCCGAGGTGCCCGGCTGTATCCTCCAATTTGTCCGCTGTTGCCGTCGCGGCTACTCTGCTCACTTTATTTCAGTTGTTTGACGGTTGCCGGCTATGTAGCGGGCGCTCAGTCAGAGAAACAGGGTGGCCGGCAGCAGCCGCGCAGAACAGGCTGCCCAAGTAGCAGCCAGCGGGCAAGTAAGCAAGAACCCAGCCGTGGAAGGCAGCTCTTTGAGCGCTCTCGGACATCGTTGTCGACGCGACTGTTGTCGTTGTCGTTGTCGTCGTCGTTCTCGCGACTCGCGAAAGATCCAAATATAGAAGCAGCTGAACGAGAATGCCTTTCGCATTCGGGCACACCTCAGATCTCACACATGGAGACATCCGAACTGGATCCGTCCATCCAAACCGAGTTAGTCAGATCGATCTCCGGCTCCTAATGAGCTGCTATCGGGGTTCCCTGATATTCTACATTCCCTCTTGAACTCAATCCCTCCTATCGATCGATCCTGCACAAGTGAACCGCCAAATGATTTCAGCGGAGAATTCATCCTCATACTGAGAGAGGGAGTCTCCACATTCCTTGAGCAACCGAAGGCGGCTGGCAGTGAGCGCGCGCATCGACAAGAACTGTCAGATCTAGTCGTCGACGCTTCTGCAAACTTGATGAGTTTCAAGCGATTCCCGAAGAGCCGAATAGAGGGAAAGCTTCAGGGAACTTCTATGAACTGCCGCGCTCAGCGGAGTAAACAAACGATGTTGACGTTTTCCAGCTCCATCACGGCATCGAGCACGGGACCAGTAGCAGTTGCAGCAGTTCTTCTGCTCTTAATCGCCGCGCAACAATCAGATCTAATGACTGTCAGCTGGAGGGGAATACGAGCCGGCTGACTGACTTGCTGGATGGCGCTTGGCTAAATTTAGAAGCATGTATATATAGATCATACTAGCATACTACTCGCAGTCCATGTGAACGCACGCTGGCTCGATCGTCTATACGAACGTATGTACAATACGCTCCATCTGTCCGAGGTTACGTTTCTACGCTCGAACGAACCGAGTCGCACGAACATGCAGTCACTTGCGGGTTGTCATGAATTAGCTCGGTTAGGTCAAGCAACAACAACAACAGCGACAACGCATAAACAGGAGCGCTTGCCAAGATGATAGCACACAAAGCTCGATGTAGAGGAGTTATCCCCCGAACGAACTCCACAAGGAAGAACGGAAGAGAGGGCGGAACATAACGAAACAGACATGTTATGAAAAAGTATGAAAAGTCGTCAGAATCTCCGGAAAGTTTCGAAAATCTTCAATTCATGAATTCATAATTGTGTTCAACGAAGCTTGCGATTTCGAGAGAAAGTCAAAAAAAAAAAACAACCGAGAAGTGAACACAGCAACCAATGGAAATTAGTTGAAAGAAAGGAAGTCAGCTGAGCTGTGATGGTTTCTGGAGCGATTTTCTAGCTTAGAAGTTGTAAATTGGTGAATTCGCGGAATAAATCCGAGTACGAGTGAAGTTTGGGGAAGAAACGTCGATTTCAGTGGATGATCCCGACGACCACTAGGGTTAAAGACAGGGCAAGGCTTATCCTGTCGGAAAGAAGAAAAGCAACGAAAAGGTGGAAGAGTTAGCTGTTCTTTCAGACAAAGCAGCGGCGGAAGCAACGTCAGCTTGATAATGTCAACACTGCTTTGAAAGTACTCAAATGACGCGAACATTATCATGAACAGCATTAACAATAAGAGCAACCCAGGCATGAGATAATGTAGCAGCTTGACCATAGCGCTCGCTGTTTTTCCATAACCCAAAAGCTTATTATTCTTGGTAATTTTTTTTGGTTTCCTCTTTCATCTCTCCATCTCTCTGTGCGTCTGGACTCTTGAAGCTTTTCCTCGTCTCTTCCTTTCTGTGGCCGAGAAGATGTCGAATGTTCATCTCGTAATTCACTGCCCGATCGCGAACGACTTCTTGGGCCTTTGAACACTGATGTCGATTTCTCGCTTTGCGTTGGATATCTCTTTGAAACAGCAGGAGACGCAACGAGTCTGAGCTCGAGTCGAGAAGAGAGATGATGGAGGAGAGTTCCAGAGTACAAAATGCCAGAGCAGTACCTGTGAGGGCGCTACTTGAAGATGTCTGCCTGGTCAGCTTCGTTTTGTCCCCTAGAATAAGTCAATTGGTTTTCGATCGAGCTCTTTACGATACAACTCAAGCAATTTCTTTCAAGATCCTCTCTCGGCACGATTCTTCGGAAAGCTAAATTCAGTATACTTCGTTAGGGTACTGTTTCACAGACTCATCCGACCAAGTTCTCCGGTGGATGTTGACAATGACACGCACACATAGTGACAAGAGCGTTCACCCAGCTACCTATCTACTCGCTTACTACTGTTTCTACAATTCCCATCACCTCTGCTACCAAAAATGTTCCCGAAGAGATTTTGAGCGACATCTTTGAGAAGTTTGATCTTCACACCGCGGTCACAGAATGTAGGTTACACAGATTGACACGAATGAAGGCTACACATCGTCAGCGGTTGAAATTTCTGTCCTTCGCTCTGGCGATTCGACATGGAATTCTCACTTCGACTAGATGGCTAATTTGATCATGACCGAATTCCGAGGAAACTATCGAGACTCTTTACGACATCGAAGTTCAGCTGACTGTGAGTTTTCTAAAATAGTTTTCCGAGAAAAGTCTCTAGCTGTCTTCCCTAAGCCATTCATCTTTCAAGAGTTGGGGCCGCATATTCGCGCGGCCCGAAGCTCACAGAAGGGTATCTGACCGAACTGAGTCGGTTATGTTCAAGGAGATTCGAGGTAAGCTAGCTTCTTTTCGAAATGTGGAGTGTTTTCCCTGATGCAATGGAAACCTAACACAATCGGCTCAGTAGGGACCGATGCCCGATTCAGAACATGAGACCTTCTCCAGAACAGCTCGGACTTTGGCAACGACAATTCTCCACGGAACACATTCGGGAAAAACATCTACGAAGTATTCTGAACGTGTCAAAACTAGAAATTTATATCGATGCTTGAATTATCCACCGATCGAACGATCGAGCGAGCGATCAATTGGTTGATCGAACGATTCGATATGCGAGAGATTTGCTGATTGATGGATCGGCGAGATGGGCACGTACCGTTTTCCGCGGGATCGCCCTTCTTGGTCGCTGCCGCGTTTCCCATGGTGGTTCGGGCGGCGGCGACGACAGTTGCTCACGAAGTAGGGAAAAAACACACGCGCGCGCGGTCACAATGAAGCCGGAATGAAGCACGCGCAAGGGCACGCACGGTGGCACGCACTCACGGCGCACGTTGTAGACGAAGAAGAGGGAAGAACAAAAGGATCAACAAACTCTCCTCGGCTGCTACAGTCGTTGTTGTAGTCGTCGTCGTTGCTGCAGTTCCGTCGGTTTGCGAAAAGTGAACGTGTCGACGATTAGCTCTCGACGGTCACTTTCGTGGTTTTACTTCGGTAAAACGATGGCAGCCGTTTGAAAATCGTAACAGCCCTCCGTCCAACGGGCATCAACTTCACTCAATTGATCAACAACTTCCCAACGAAGAACACTTCTTTAATTCGTTGACAGGTTTCCTCGTTCTGTCTGTTCGTCCGTTTGTCTCAGAGAAGCGGCGCTGGATTCACGAGCACACGACTTGATAAACCGTCAGGCGAATGAACGAACGAACAAAGAACGGATGGATGGATGGATGGATTGATAGATGGGAAGTAGATAGTAGTAGCTCTAATCCTGGTTTATCTTGATCCAGAGAGGACGGTCGATGGACACACGGATTGTGTCTGTTGGCTAACTGGCTGCTGCAACTGCACAGGCGACAACGATGTAAAACAGCTTTAGCTGTGAGGAGCAACCACCACCAACAAACACTAGAGAGCACTTTCAGCGAACTCACAGACTGACGACTGACTGAGTAGGTTACTGACCGAGCGACCGACCGTCCGACCGAGCAAACGAACGAGCGAACGACCAACCAGCCAACTGACCGTCCAACCGATTCACTGACTGACTGACCGCCTAACTGTACGGACACCTGATCGGTTGCAGGTGTTCGAACTCCGAGACGAGAGATGAAGGCTCCTTTGAGGTCGAGTCGTCGGTCGTTCTTAATTTGTCGTCCGCGATATCCACACCTAACTCTCGAACTGATAGCAGCGGCACCAGGCAGACTGACGGGTGGTTTATCGAGTACAGGAACCGACTGTCCTGGCTTTCTTCACTCACGGCCGTACTGACTGACTGACTGACTATCCGTCCTGTCTGTCTTCCTGCCTGGCCAGTTCAGTCGACTGGCTGGCGGGCTTGTTGCCTGCGAGCCCCGTACTGCTGATCTCAGTCAATAGGTTCTGGCGCCGGCGAAACCACCACCACCACCACCCGAGTCAGTTGTCGTTGTTGTTGATGTCGTCGTCTTGTCGTCTTTAGTCTCCGATGGTGGTTGGTGAGCTGCTGCTGCTGCTGCTGCTTCTTGCCTCACTGCCTGCCTGCTTTCCTTAGAGCTTGCCTCCTGCTGCTGCTTGTTGATGATGCTACTGCTGCTGGCTGCTGATGCTGCCGCAGTGTAGTATAACAAACTCCACCACCACCAATCGCTCGTTCGTTCGTTCACTGCTGATTCTCGCTGCTTCTACACCAACACCACACACCAACAAGCGAGCAACCAACCGAACGACCGACACACGGACGGACCGACCAACCAGCTAGCTAGCCCGTCAACCAACCAACACTACCACACAGAGTCAAGTCGAGAGATTAGTGCGCCTAGTTTAGCCAGGACGACGCCTTAAACGCGCTCAGGAAACGTCAACTTCATCATCGTATTCGACAGGCCGAGCGGAACGATGCCTTTCAGATGGTTCGCGCACCCCCAGCTGGAGAGTCGCGCGAGAGCAGCGCTGTCGAACACCCCCAGTAGGATCTAGATCGCTGCCCGCCTCACACGAACAAACATGGCGGCTGTGATGCGGCTCTTATGGCCGCTGCCGCTGCCGCCGCCACCGCTGCTGCTGCTGCTGCTGCTGCCATCACCATCGACGACAGGCAGGCAGCCATCCAGCAGCACAGCTACTATTGCCGTTGCCTGGTAGGAATCGGGCAGACGGGCAGACCGCTTTGCTGGCTGCCTTCGAGAGCAACGGTGCTGACGACCGACGTCGGCGCAACGTATAAGACGACGGCAACTCAGTCGGCACGGACGACGCACTCGCATCGAGATCCACTGATGACAACGGCCGCAGCAACTCCCCGCGAAAATCCTTGCGACATGCAGGGATTTTCGTTTATCGTCGTGCTCCCGTCGCTGTCAACTCGTCCGCCGAATTTAGCTCCGGCGTCGCATCTCTTCTCCGCGAACGATAGGCATGGAGCGATCAGTTGAACCTCGCATTTTTCGAGAAATATTTTTCGTTTTGAACATGAGACCAATTCGTCCATGCATACATAACATATGCGGGCGCTTAATCAAGGTGTCCAGAATGTCATTTCACACGTGACAGCGTGTGTTGCGCGCATTTCCTCCGAGTATCACCTGGATCTTTCTGATTTCTATTGATGGGGGAATTTTCTGAACCTTCTTCGTGGATAATTTCCGCGGCATCGCTGAATTGAGAACGGAGAACAACTGCTTGGAAACTCGCGGTGAGCGGCTCTCGATCTCACAACGTCCAGAGTACAGAATCCCTCATTGCGAGAACGGGACAAATTCAGCAGATTGAGTTTCCGATTCTCTATCATCGTCCACGTAGATATTCTCTCAACACAAGCGGCGCTATCGGACGAAATGCTCCTCGAAAGGAACCTCTACGAAGGGAGGAAACAAGCAGTCGACCGCTGGACTACGATATCCGATTGTTTGCGAGCGTCCCTGCCCTTCTTCGTATCGACATCGAAGTCGCAGCTCGCCGGGAGGATAACTGTAGCTTCCCCGAACTCCATCTGCGCGCATCCCTCGACAACATGCTATGAAGTCGCGCTATCATACGAAATCTGGGGCGCTCCGGCCAAATGGTACGGTTTGAAACAAAAGTCCCGTTGTCTCGGCTGCCGGTGCTGCAGCTGCCGTTGATGTTCAGTACGGGTGTGTGTATAGGAGCGGTATACACCCGTAGGAGGAGGTCAGTCGTTCCGTCAGTCAGTCAGTCAGTCAGCGAGCAAGCCTGCCTTCCTTCCACCCTCGCTCACTGGAGGCTTGACTCCAGGGCGAACAGACTCGCACCCACCCACCCATCTAACGCGGCCGCCAGCCAGGCCATGCCGCCAATGTCCTTGACGAGCGGAGCCTAATGGTCCATATTTTCAAGGTCGAGCGTACAACTCCCTCACAACGACGACAAACTCGAGTTCATCGTTTCGGCGCTCCTCGTCTTCGCTGAGTTCTGAATTCATCCCCGTTCGAGCTGAGTAATTCGTCGTCGGCGAAAGGATCTGAGTGAGGACAGCGAAAGACCAATACGGGATCGCTTGAGCGTCCGTAAATGGCTCTCTTCTCTGAGATAGACTCCTCTTAATCTGTGGGCGATCTCTTCGTGTGTGCCGATCGGTTACCGACGGCTTCGATCCTTAACAGCGCAAAAACGGCGTTCGTTCTCGCTTTTGTTTCGACGACCAAACAACTCACGGCAGCCAGCCAGCCAGGCGGGCTGCTGGTGCCAGCACTGATCGCAGAGAGGATTAGTTGGGAGTGGGTCACTCGAAGCGATTTTTACGAAAGAATGCGAGTTTCTTCCTTCTCGGCAACGTCTCCGACAGATTTTCCGAGCGAATGAGATTACTATTTCGCGGCGGAGCAAATCCGCCACCAGGCTCTGTCGTAAGAAACTAATAATATACGGGGATATTCCATCCTCGCTGATAACACCTCCTGCCCGAGAAGCCGCAAAGATAAACCACCGATCCACATGGTGTAAGTATTAAGCAAACCAGTCCCGTTTCCCGAGGATAGCGAGAGGAGCATCGATAATCTGGAGCCACGAGGCCAAGCCGTTCGAGAAGCCTCGGCGTAGAATTCGGGAGAAAATAGAAAGGACACTGACAGAGCGAACGACGAGGAGAAAGAGACGTCTCGGCCAAGCACAGAATATAGTGGCGGAGCGGAACGAGGTCAAATGTTCAAGGTCGCCTGAAGTGGGCGAACCGTCTGAGATTTTGCCCTTGAGAGAATTCGGAAGAGAATTATCGACGGATGAGTGGCTCTTGGAGCTGCAGCACGAGCAGCATAAAACTCGAGATAGAGCCCACATCCTGAATTAGCAAGGACACTGGGAACTCCAACTGATCTAGAGCGAATGGATCCCAGAAACCTTTTAGAACACCGTATGGAGTAGAGAACCGTTGGCTCGCCTTCTGCCTTGAGCTCGCGCTTTATATGCGGTTCCCCAAGAAAACAATCCTTGGCTTGCGATAAGAATAACATAAAAGTGCAATGATGGTTCGGGCGAGGCCGAAGAACGCTCCATATGGTGCCATGGTAGTTATCACGGTGTTGGTGGTGATAGTTTCGCTGTACCTTGTCCATGTTGCAACATTTTGTAGAGCTCCATATTACACAACGCTTCCTGGCTTATGTTACACCACCGCGCGGCCAGGACGAGAAGTTTTCTCGCTATCAGATAACTCGACGTCAGGTCAGATCCTAAAGACGGCAACCACCTCGCAATTCTGTACGACGGGCCCGGACAAGAGCCCATTAGGCAGACATTTCGCCCGATAGCGATTTGAAACACTGGCTCGTACCAAGAGTAAAGCATGTGGAGCAGCAAACGAACACTCTGGACCACCTCGAGCCATCATGTAATGCAAGGAGCCCCACAACTCAGCCAACGAGTCGGTGGTTTCGTCGGTCTGTCCGTCGATCAGTTAGTTGAAACTATTTCCGTCCTGGCGTGAGGAGTTGGATCTCGTCCTCCAACTGCTATTCCTACGCAGTCGGGAGACGAAGCTCATCTAGCACCTGCCAATCTTGCAGCTGGCATCAGCATCGGGATTTGCGCGGCGAGGGAAACTGTCCCCATAGAAATAATGCAACGTGACGTCCGGCTGAATCGACGCTTCCCGAAAGCACTCTTCCATTTGGTGGAATTTCGCACCCCTGTCCCAGGTATCATCGCCTGATTCGAGCGAAGGGTCTTCCGTCGACCAGGGAACCAACCGCACTTTCAACCTCACGCTCATTGAGATCAGGGTCAACGACGTCGGTTTCGGAACTCGGAGACGAATCAAAGTCGAAGGAAACCCCTCTCGAAAATCAATTCAGATCCGAATTGGCCAAAGGTCCTCGAGATGATGGAGTGTCTCCCAGAAATAGCGGGGAAATTTCGCTCGGGATCTCCGGAGAACTTGTGGAAGTTCCAAGACTCATGAAGTCGCTTCAGCAGAAGGAGTTGACCGACGAGGATGATGGTCCACGGTCTAAACGAGAATTTCATAAGCCCATGTGTTCGACTCTCTCGTCTCCTCCTTCCCGAGACACACGTTTTTATGAAGATCGGTGTGAAGTTTGCGAAGTCGAGTATTACGTCATGCAGTTCGTTGGTTCTCTCGAGTTATCAAACATCTTATGTCACGGGTTCGACTTTGTTTTCTCGGATTTGAAGACTATTTCGGATTTTCCTAGAAAGTGTTTCAGGACGAGCAAAATCTACTTCTCTATGTTTCAGATTGAGAATGCGAGAGTAGAGGCTGCAGCGACACAACCGACAAGCAAGCAAACTCCGATGGTGTAAATTTAGCCGTCAGCTTTCGCGTTTGAACTAAAAGCAGTTGTGAGCGCGCATTATCACTCAGTCAGTGAAGGTCCCCCCAGGCTCTGTGCTTATATTCGGAGAGCAACTCTTTGTCCCGTCAAAGCCAGAGCCAGTAGCGCCCTCCTTCGACTCGCGCCGCACTAGGGCATCGTGAGTCGATCAATTGCTCAGCCAGAGGGCGCCCACCTCTCTTGAACTACTCATACTCCATTTGGTCGTCGTCGTCGTCGTCAGCGTCGCTGATGCTACCGCCACCGCCGCAGCTGCTGAGAGCCAAAATTAGAATAGGACCCGGGAACGGCTCCTCAACGAATACAACAATTCGGTCGGAATTGATTCCACTGATTTGATAACAGACTACTCGTCTTTTCGCACATGCATTATGCGGTGTCGTCAGCAGTGAACATACGGACGCCGCCGAACGAACTTGAAACCTTTCGGCATGCGAACTCCTCTGTTGACGAGGATTCGGATATTTGCAGCCCGGTAATCGTGGGTCCGAGAGTTTGATGCAGAAACTGGACTTTATACTCGAAGCCTTGCTCACAAATTAACTTTGCATGTTTGAAACGTGAGATTAAGTCTCTCGAGTGATGCGAGATCCTGGTCTGTTTTTGCTGTTTTTTTTTTCTCCGAACGGGAAAGCCCCCAAAACACCTGTGGAAACTTCCGAAAGTCCTCATGGCGTTGATAACGGCTTCCGTATTGCTCGGATGAACATGTTTTAAAAACAACTAATCATGCATTCACTAACACGCACGCGCCACACAGTCCAATCAAGCAGCCTGGCCACGAGCCATTTTTGGCCGCCCTGCAGGCACAATTTTCAGGTTCAAGGGAAGCTGTAGAGCAACTAGAAATAAGAGTGAGACTTTTAGCCCGTTCCCCCGGAGGAGCAAAGTTTGAGAAACACGGCAAACACGGATATCCGTGGTCTATTTCGAAACTCGCAGCAGAGCAGGTCTCCACTCGAGAAATTCAGCGCAAACTTCCTCTCGGCTCAGCCGTGCTTTGAATATTCCTGACTTGCCGGATCAAATGAATCGTATGGTGATTCAGGAAACCTGTTCGCTCTGATTGCCTCTCGGCCGCGTGCAATCGACAATGAAAAGTTAATATTTGTCGACAATCGATCGTAGGGAAACAGAACTTGCGTCATAGATGCTCTCGTCGATAAGCCTCTCCGAAGCCTAGATAGAGTTTTTCCAAGGGTGCATCGTGAACTTAGAGCATTTTCTTCCAGCAGAAAGGAAGGGTTAGAGGTGGGGAACGACCGAAAGTCTTCCCTCGGCCTTCGGAAAGTTCAAGTCGTGCCTCGGACAAAAGCTGACATCCCTCCAAACCGCCGCCGCCGCCGCCGCCGTCGGCATGTTTGATAATAGGAACGGCTCGCCATGGATCCCGCAAAATAAGAAATGGCCGCCAGCGAGCCCTCCGGGAAGTTGTTCTCGTTGCTAACCCAGAAGACAGCGTCCAGCTCATGAGTGTCGTCTGATTAGGAGAGTCTTAAGTCTGCGACCGCTGCAGCCACCACCGCCACCCTTCCGTTGTTATCTGCGCAGACCTGGTTCCGTATTCCACGTCGCCCGCGCGCAGAAGAAAAAACGGAGAAACTTTCAATCGGAACGTCCTAACGGGGAATTCGTGCCGTCAAATGAAAACAAACTCCGAACGAACTCGAGTCCTGAGTATTTGATCGTTTGCCTTCGATTTTCGGAATTAAAACACGCGTGCTCTCTCACGCAAACAGTCACACACATCACTGTTCACCGCGCACTCGCAGCTACTGTCGTCATCGATTCTACGCTATTTATCTAAATAAATAAACGTATGTAAGTATGTACAGTGCCACCTCGATTATATCACTGACTGATGTCGAGGTTCATATATTCGAGAGAGCACCGCACAAAGAGTCACGAAGTGGGTCATGTGGGATCGCACTGGGCCGAACAGTGGGTCGCACAGTGAGTTGGGTGGGCGTCATATTGGGTCACAAATGGTAATATAATCCGGGGCGGAATACACGGGGCTTGATATGATTGAGATGGCACTGTATATCTATATACAGGGTGATGAGTAAAACGATTTCCTTGAGTGGCCCATCTCGATGGAATTCGGTTTTTCGGGGTTTCTGAGGATCGGATCCGATGTAGAATCGAATTTTGGGGCCGGTCATCCCTCGGAGATTTTTCTCTAGGACGCATTGTTTTGGAGAAAATCGCGAAAAAACATTTTACATACGCCCCTATATCTGTGTCCACTTATGCATATCTCTATCTATTTACCTGTTCTTCTTCTTCTCGCATTTTCACATTTTTTCTATATACATCTATAAGTACTCACAATCTTTTCCGTCTTTCATAGGGAGCTCCGGCTTCGTCTTCGAGACCTTTCCCTTCCGATCCATCGCCGGAGAAGGCGATTTGGACAACGCTCGGGACGCCGTGATGGCTTCGGTCTCGGATTCTGTTGGAGGAGTTCCCCAATTCACTTGACGAACCTCCTTCGGTGTCGCCGACGGTTTGTATGCACGTTCGTCGAAAGAACTGATTCGCACTCCGATAATCTCGACTTCACCTGAAACTTTGAGGAACTCAGAATCAGTATCGATGGTCCATTGATGACTCAGGGGAACGACTGCTATCAATCACATTACATGAATGCAGATATTTTGAAATCAATCCACGAATTCCCACTGCTTGTTATAAACCGGCACATGATAATCGATCCGAATCGACGACTGTGGGAAAACTAATCTAAAGACGATGAAAATCCAGGGAGGTCGTTTACTGCCTGCAAACAGCTGATTGGAAAATACATCGAAACTGACATTCCAGCGGCGCTTCCGCAGAGTCAGTGTCGTGTGAAAACATTTCCGAGAAAATTAAACTCCTGCGCCCTCCGCCACACCGTTTGAAGAAGTTGACCGCTCGGTCTCACCGACCTTTAAATTGAAGAAAAGAATACTGGCTGCTTCCAGAGGGCGATCCCGGGCAAGCTATGATATTATACCAGAGCGAGTCCGCCGAGACGGCACTCGAAGCGGCGGCGCCACCCTTCCTCCGGCCATCTCATTCGAAATCGTTCTCCATCCTCAGATTCAGATTTCGTGTCCACGTCGTCACAGACTTTCAACTGTCCCCTCATTAAGCTCCTGATTCTGCTTCCGTCTGCTGCTGCCTCGTCCTCCTCATTCGGACTTTTGCGCACTCTTCTGATCTCACTCCCGATTTGACGTTTTTCCCCGCGGGTACGATGGTGTAGAGAACAAGAGTACCCGAGTTCTGACTGAGTGGAAACTTTGAAGAACTGAATTTTGTGGAGAGCTAGAGAACTAGTTTGCTACTTTAGGCCAACAGAAGCAGAGACCCGAGCAGAACGGAGCTGGCACCTTCGTCGATCGTAGGCGGAGCGAGACGCGTTATTTAGATTGAAATCTGTTTAATTCAATCCATTGAGAAGAAGTTTCAAGGACCGCAAGTTTCGATGAGCGTTGAGGGAACTTTGAAAAATAAGCTCTCACACGCCGTACTCGGTTTGGGGAGGCGTTGCAGGGAACTCCTGCTCAGCATCAAACGAGTGGCGCCGCGCCGTTCCTCTCCCGCAAACCACCCACCCACCTTCCAACTGCATGCGAGCGAGCGTGCGTGTGTGCATGCAAGCTTGCTCACCTGTCTACTTCGAGGTAACAAATTCGTTGCCGATCCCACACCGCAGGCCGCATCCAACCAACTCTGTTACTTCCGAGACGTGAGACGACGCTGCTCCGATCGAATCGGTCAGAATGCGTGAATTCTGTTGGCAAGCGGTTGGTCTCGAAACTCAGCGGGGTCTCGGTAAGGCATGAACTCTTCCATAATCTCAGAAATCTCGACTCTCGATAATCGGCCGCTCTGACCTTCATATGATCGTCTCGAAGAAGTTGAGTAGCGCTCTAAGCTCCAAGGACTCAGCGACTTGAGGAACCTTTGCGACGGAGCTGCGGCGAAAACAAACAGTCAGTGAAGCCTGTGCTCGACTGACGGCCGCTCATGCTCGGAACCGTCGTTTTTTCTCGTGTTTGCCTTGGCTGCGCGACCGCTTATTGCCTCGACGATAATCCCAAAACATACGGAACACTAAGCACCCACATCGTTGGTTGATCTACACGAGCTGTGTAGATTACGAGATTCCGAAATTTATACTCGCGCGAAATTCTTCCGAGAAGAACACAACCACCAGCGTTTGAATTACGGCCTGCAGAAAATTCAATTTTCATTCCGTATTTCGATTCACTTTCTTTTCTGCTCTATGCGTCGCGGTTCTCCACCGATCGCAACTACTTCGGAACATCAGTGTGCGAATAGTTCTGGGCATTCCGAGAACGATGTCCGACAAGAAGAAAGATTCAAATGACTCGACCCGAAGTCAATCGTCAGCCGAAAACTCCGCAAGAACTTCTTCGGTTCCAGTTAGCGATCGCTGCTCTCAGTGGTCTGTGATCCGGAATAGCAAGACAGAGTGAATCCCGGGTAAACATTTCCTCCCTCTCTAGAACCGAATGAAACAGAATGATCAAAGAGCTCTTTGTCGACGATTCGAATATACATAGTTTCAAGAAGACGTCGCACGCACTCAGCAGATATCCGCCGATGCGTCTCGGATGGATAGAAATCTAAATAAACTGAGGAAAAGCCTCAAATAATGAAGAGGCCGAGATAGGGAACGCATGCATACGAACTAGTTTGAAAGGAACTTGATTCGACTCGATTTCAAGAGCGCGAACACTGAGAGAAGAAGTCGGTTACCCCGCCGGGGAGCCGGAACATCACAAAGACAAGTTTGTGAACACCAAGAGCACTCGAAAAGCCGCTCTCTGACGATGAAGGAAATAGCCGCCGAGACGCAATCCGACTCAGAAACGACATTCTCGTTTCAAGTTCGATTTGCCAGAAGAGGAAGAAGGCTTCTACTTAGCCTTCGTCGGGCCGAGCGTAACTTACGCACGAGTTTTCTGACATCGGGCCACCACCTGATGGTGGCCCTGTTGGACCCGGAGCTAAAAATAGAATTCTCCTCCCTCAATGTTGGCTGGCTGGTAAGCTAGCCAGCCCCAGAGACGAAAGAGGAGCGCCATCCTAGCTCGCAAAGGAGCGCCAGGAGTGGAGGAGGGAAGCATCCGGCTCGATCAAGTAATTTACCAACGTCCCGAGCTTCTGTGTCCAATCGTTGTCCGAAACTGTCAAGTGAAACATGTTCTCGAACAGCTCGATGGCACGCACGTGCGGGCAGTGAAACGCGCGTCCCGGTCGCATAGCCTTTCACAAAATCCAAAACTCGAGTTCGGAGCGTTCGAAATACGAACAAAGTTCATCGAACGCCTCCGAGCTGCTCGTGAATCCCTCCACAAACGTTGCCAGGCACCCTCTCAACCGATTGCCTGTCAAAATAAGTTATCGAAGTTGCGTCCGATGAATGATTCTAGCGCCAAGTGTTTGTTCTCACCACTGCTCGAATTATTTTTCCCCTATCTCTTTCGAGCTTGCCTTCGCGAAAAGGAGAAATCGAGGAAGAAACTCCCACGCCTGAATTTCCGGAGAGAACCTTAATCGAATCTGGCTCCGTTTCGGCGCTTGCGATTCCCAATGGTCGAAGAGCGCAAAAATGATTCTTACGACAACGACGTAGTAGTGAGAAACTCCGAGATAAAAGATTAAGAGCTTTGCTTTCGCAACTTGGAAAACTCGAAAATTTTGAGACTTGTCAAACACGCAACCAGGTGAGCGGAATCCGGCGTCTGTGGACGGAAAACAAGGCGGGAATACTCGAGGCGAAGCCGAGACTGGCTGTCGAGCATAGCTAACTAAGACACGGACTAAAGGGTCTCGGGAGGCTTGTAAAGTGGCAGCTGCCTCCTCCGTGTTACGGCAACTGAATCCAGCAAACTGAGTAAATAACTTATCGTAAACATTTTCCCCCAGCTACGACTCTGTCTTTTCCTTTTCGCGATAAATGTATTCGCACTTTGCGCCCTATTATGTTCATCGGGTTTTCTTCATCGCTTGGGTCGAGTGTTCGCAGCTAGCGTCTTATTCCCATCCGCTATTAGATTCCTCGGCAGCGTATCACTCACGATGGGTCATTTCGCATTGCTGACCACCGCATAGGCCCAATGTGCGGCTTCGCTTTTGTTCGCAACCTCCTTTGTAAGGAGACCGCATTGTAATCGAAGTGTCACGACCGCGGAGTTACGTGAGAACACTTCTCGTTCAAGTTCAAGAAAATCGCCCAAAAATTACCCGATGTAGATTCTGAACTTCTGCTCATACCACGATTCGCCGGAGCGGCGAGAACAACCGGCGAGAAACTCCCTCTAAGAGATGGGCCGTCATCGCCGCGATCGGATGAACCCCGCGGTTTTATCCTCGTTATGATCGCTGCCAGATGGCGATGGATCTCTGCGTTTATCGGAGACGAAAAAAGAAGAGATCAATGTGCCCATTATTGTAGTGGTTTCCGATTTCAGCAACGCAACATTGAGTGCCAACCGCTCGAGTTCCTCTCTGTGCCTCCATTGACGACGAAGACGACGGCGCGGCGGTCGTGGACCAACGATCGAGAGACAGGGAGCAGATATCGTAGCGTGTTTAACTAGTAGAGCAAAAGGGCGGCGATGTCAGCGTATTGGAAATAAAGCTCGGGATATTTATAGAGTATGTCGAAGCGAAAAAAATAGCTCCTTCAAGCCACCGTAATCCCCCGAGATTTGTGGGCGTTGCGTAAATCCAACAATACAGAGTAGGAAAAGCCGCAGACCATTCACTGATATGCACGCACATACACACACACACAACGGAGCGCGCACCTGCACGCGGGTATATCGCACGGACGAGAACGCTCCAACTTGGAGCAATCAAGCCAGAGGGCTACGGGCCACGGGGGAGACGACAGCACGACTAGAGCGGAATCGGTACCGGAAGGTCACAAAAGAGGGCTTGAACCACAAAATATTTTTCTCCCGCGCAGTAACAACAACATGTCTAGGTCTCCCTCCTCGCGAACAAAACACAGTCCTGCTCGAGTTTATTCGACAAGGGGACGCGACGTCGGCAAATCTCAATAAATTAGTGATCCTTCGGAATCCATCAGTCTGTTCCTGGTGGCAAATGATGACACGGTCGCGCTCGAACCGCTCCTAGCAACGGCAAATTGGCTCAGAGCTGGCGAATTCTGTAGACCTCGTAAGGACACTTCACTTTGCCACCGGGTCCCGATATCTCCTGGACCTCAATGTGTCCTTTATCCTGTCGATCGATGTGATGAACCATCGGCCGCGGTGGCAGAACCTGCATCGAGATGGGGTGAGGCGCTGGACCTGGACCCGGGTGCACGATCTGAGGTAGCGCCGCGGGAAGCACTTGAGGATGTGAGGACGATGACACCGCAGGAACGATTCCAGCATTGAGGAACGGATGATGAGGCGAAATAACCCGGGCCGGAAGAACTACGGGTGGAAATTGCTCGGGGGCCTCCCAATGCACGTACGTGTGTTTGGGCTCGAGGTGTTTGATGAGTTTGTAACCAAGAACGTACTTCTCCATCTTGTCTTTGTAGTCTTTCATCTTCATGGCGTCCGAGGACGCCACTACGACCAACAGCAGCCAGAAACCAATGTTTGAAGCCATGCTCGGTCGGAAAAGTGAATATTTGCGGGGCACATTTCCGCTTAAATATTCCGACAGCCGTCCGCGTATCGAGGGCCAGCCAGGCAAGTGGAAAGAAATCTCTTTCGTGCTTGATTTGATCCGGCCAAGACGAAAAGGGATTTACGAACGGGAACTGATTTCCGAACCGAAATTCTTCGAAGGAATTCTCGCCGAGCGGAAACCAGAGTTGGGAATTTGCGTATAAGCGGTTGAAATCGAAATCGATGCGAAATCTGCTCGTCGACTCCGTCTGCGAGCAGTTACGTCGGGTCAACGCGACATTCAGTGCGTGACATCGAAGGCAGTTGCCGATCGGAATCAGTTTTTTTCTTTCGTCGCGTGCTTGATGTCGGAATCGGAACTGAAGATTTTACGACGTAGTGTTTCATCGAAAACCCGACATGGTCGAATGGTATTCGATCGAAGCTTCAAGCCGAAGGAGTTCCTAAGTTCTCGGATTTCCGAACCTCCTCAAAATTGAATTCTTTGTTGATGATGAACACAAGCGAAGTCTAACGAAGTTCCAAGTTGAGGGGTTTTCCCACGAAGCGTGCCATTCATCACGCGACTTGCACATTGCCACAAGATACTCTCGACGCAACCTAGCCTTCGAGCTCCACTTCAGGAATGGAAGCGATTGTTCGACGAGCGAAGCGGGGCGATTACAACACACTGTCCGGAACTACCTCGCCAAATTAACTTCGATTTTCCGAATTTCGTCCGCTCGCTTTGAATTGTAGCTGAATTTGGACGCGAGGCTTTGGAATCACCAACTCCATTCAACTTAGGATTAACCAACTCTTTTGTTCTGGAGAAAGCTCTACGTTACCGCCTGGAAAAACGACCTCCTCACAGCTTCATTGGGTATCGGCGTTGCGTAGTCGTTGTTTCGCTCGTATTTTGTTCGTTCCCTATCCGGTTCTTTTGTGAGTACACTCAGGAGCCGTGCACTCTGTAGGTGACATGCTACAACAAGTGTGCGGTCGACGAGTCAGATTTGTCACTGACAATCGAGAGTCTCCGCGAGGTCAGTTCTGCGATAAAGCACCGCAGGACCAAAGCGGAAGCAGGTCAGAAGTGCTCAAGTCGAGTAACTTCTAATGACTTCCCTCGAATAACGAGCCCGGAATTCGAATCTCTGAGGCGATTGAGTGGTTTTGATTCGATGAAACCGGTTTCAACGCGGAAAGAAACTTCGGAACTGTGTTTTAGAACGCTTTTCCCCCTCGAATCCGATGCGAAGTGAGGCCTCAGAACGCTCTCAAAAGACGTCGAAACCTCGTATCATCACCCGCAGCCAGGAGGAAGCGACGAACTCCGTTCCTCGTGCGACCGACCGCCTTACGGTTGAAGAAGTTCAACAAACCAGGCCACACATCGCCGGCAGGATCGAACTGACTTCTCAGACCAGACGTCTGAATACTCCCAGAAACTAATTTTGAGTGTCCGCGCCAAAACGTTCACGTCGGCCGACCATTTTCCAGAACACAGGTCGCGCGATGTTCGAATCGTTCAGTCGGAGCACATGCTTTGCTCACGAAAAAGAGAGAGAGAGAGAGGAAGAGCGCCGGAAACACTAACTGAGTTCAAATGCATTCATGGAGGCATACCCATCAAATACAGGTCCGTAGTGATAACTCCCGCTCAGGTATGGAGCAGCGGCGGCGGCGAAGACGACGACAACAACAGCGACCGTGGCACCGGCAGCGGTTCACAGTATTAGCATACATATTATGGAGACGCCGACAACCCCGGCACCAGCACAACAGGGAGAGCGAATCGGATGAGAAAAACCACCATCGCACAAGAAGACACCGGCACACTCTGAAAAGAAGTGTCTATGCAAATGTCTCTTTGTCCACGTCTTTGCGGAGCAAGTGCGATTCTTGTGTGAGCCCCGAGGGCTCTGGCTTTGATTCTGCGCGATGGAACGAAGGACACGCACTCGGCACCATCTATCCACGAGGGTGTGTAAGAACGTGAACCACGAGACGACTTTCACCTTTCCCATGCCATCGATTCGCTCGATTTGAGAACCGGCCACTCCGAGAATGAGTGACCGTACGACCCCTAGAGACAGAACAAACACTCGAAATACATACTTTGCAGTTGTAGCAGGAAGAGAAGGAGAAACGGTGCTTATTTACTTGCACGCGGTCGACAAAGGCAGCATGTGTTTGTACACAGCGCTCTACGCGTCTCGAATGTTCGACACCGGCACGTTTCACACGTTGGACGTGCGCTCCAAGTGGCGTCTGCTAGATGCCTTTTGGGATCGTCCGTTTCGAAAAATTATCGAAAATTTCCCGTCATTGACATGTGGGGTGAGCTAATCGATGATATGCTAACCTCGCAGAACGGCCCTCTCATTAGTGTTATAAGCATCTATATGGTATGCTGTTTTACGAAACAGAGGCGAGCAGCTCGGACTGATTATATGACAAATAATACTCCGCCGCATCCCGTTCCATCTCGATTCCTATTTAGCATGTGTGAATGCAAACAACTATCGGCAAGTTTTGAAACAACTCGACGAATCTCGGGAAGAGAAAATGAAATGGACAACTTTCTGTCCCTGATCGAAGATCATCAGCCAAGAACATCGCCGGAGACAGGGGGCTCGTTTCAGGATAATGAATTGATCGCCTAAGCAATGTTTTTGATTTTTCGCGAGATTCCCACTCTTGCGAAAGCCGAGAACGCGCTGAAGCGAGTGGTCAAGTGTTCCGAATCGAGTTCATGCGCCACAAGCTGACGTCGAATGAAACTGAGGAGCAATCATTTGTTTTGTGCGTATCCCTCTAACACAAACATCTGGAAAACACAATTACAATGACTGATGGATGATACGACAGCCGAAACCCCTCTCGACCCACGTCCTTTCCAGTTCCTTTTCCCCTTCATTGCTTGATCCCTGTGCTTGCCTCCTTTTTCCTCTAATCAGCAAATGTTCTGCCACTCGTTACCCTTCAGCACGATACTCTTCTTGATAGTCTTTTTGTTTGCTCTCATCGATTCAGAGGAACGATAGACTCACAGACGGACGGACAGCTAGGCTCACAAACCATAAAATTGATGTATTGAGGCTTTTAGAGCGCTGATGGCCCCCAGGGAAGGCTTTGTGGGCTTTTGTGGATAGTCATGAAATCCCTGAAAATTTCACGTGAGAGCTTTCGTACCTTCTGAGAAACTATTATTTTGGTGTTTTAACCCTCTAGGCTCGAATCGTTTGTTTCGGGAATTTCGGCGCGGAAAGAATTCACACATTCGAATCAAGCCTTCTTTTTCTCACAGCGACTCCGCGAGAAATCGGACGGTGACCTTTAGAGCTCCGTCGACTGTTGAGTGTGCAATGCCTGACGACTTCATGACCTTAACACAGTTGGCTGCACGGGCCATCTCCGAGGAACGCGAGCCGGCCAAATGAGAAAAGTAACCGGCAGCAGAACTTTCGCATTCTCGTTAGAGCGTCATCCATGAAGTCGGTGTGAGGCTTAGATTTTCTTATTACGTTGTCCCGGTCAGCGACTTGATAACGTCGAAGAATCTTCAGATACTCTCGCGCGTCCAAAGAACTCGAATCCGAGGAGAACTCAGGACGCAGCCGAGGTGCTCCTTTCTCTCTTGTCGAACCATTTCAACAGAGTTTGACCCTTCGGCCCCGCTGATAAGACCGGTTTGAGCTTGAATCAGGTGAGATTCAAAATAGATCTCTCCCGAAGGTCCAAGGCCTGTCGCAATGATTGAGCCTCAATGATGTTGGCGGCCAATAGGGAGCGCTGGACGCCGTTCAAAAAAGCAAAAACATTCCGCTTCGTCGCGTCCACTCTTCGGCACAGATTCTGAAACCCTTTGATAAGTCTGTCGGGAACGCCGTCTATTCGTTCGAGTGCGCCGGTGATGCGCTCATGAATCTTCACAGATATGACGTCGTTCGATCGTGTCGGGAGCCACTTGTTGCATTTCAGGGCATTCACCGCTCCGGAGCCTCGCAACGAGTTTCATAGAACGATTTGATCATCAATCACTTGACTTTGAGGACTCGAGAGCACCTGTTTTCTGTTACGGTGACCATTGAGATTACGATTTCGATTGAGGCTTTCCAGATTAGATTCGAAGAGCACGAAATTGCTCCTTTTGTCCTTTGAAAGTGTTCTAAATCGCTCGAAAATTACGATGTTTCTCATTCATGTTCGCAGCAACCGTAAAATGCTTTTGAAAGAACGCTCGTCATCAAAGAGACGCTTGCCATTCGTAGTTTCCTGCTCAACAGATTCCAACAATGCTGGATTTATCACCGGCTTCCTTCCGGGAAAGAGGAATTCAAGTTGTTCGTTCTCCAATTTCAAAGAGTAACCAAAACTTGCGAGAGGGCAACTTGGGTGCGGACTTTTTAGCGGAGTAAGATCTCGAATTTCGTGGACTTTCCTCGAACATCGATAGCGAATCCATCTCTAATGATCGAGAGCTGTCGAATAGCCGAGTTTCCGACGTTGATTCCGTCCAGAGAGGAGGAACAAAATGTTCAGAGAAGAGTTCGCGACTCGCTTCGGCAAGAGCGGTCGCCCTCTAAATTCACCGGCGGCGCTCAAACAGGATAGAAGTGCACTCTCAGGAACTCAATTGATTTTGCTAAGCTCTTCTGCGAGAGCTCCCTCGAAGCTCTCACCCAAAATCAATAAGAGCGCTTCCATTTTCCCGTGGTATCTCGTCGTTTGAGAACACGTTTCCTCTCTCGAATTCTGATTGTCAAGCCGAGCGACGTTTCTCAGTCGCCGCCGAAAACTCGGTTGATGATCCTGAATTCGCAGCTATCTCCGATGTTGATTGGAGCTCCTTTTCACTCATGTCGAGACTCTTGGGCAAACATTGAATTCTCGATCTTGGGCTCGTTGGAGCGATGCGGGGCAGAGCAATCCTCGATAGTTTTCGATGGGGCCTAAGGCTAGGTCTACGATAAGATTCTTTGACTTCTAATTCAATCGGAGTTTCAGTATTTGACTCGACCTTGGACTGTTTTCAAGACTTTTGAAGAAGTTCATGTTTTTTTCACATTTTCTCTCTTCTCTCGTCCTCCATTTTCCGCTCGTACACCATCGGAATGCACGGGCTAGGGATCCACCCGCGAAAATTGAATTTCAAAAGCGATGAATAATTGCACCGTCCTCGGAACCGATGCAGGAAACAATCGTTTTCGAGGCTCCTCAAAACTCTTCTCTCATCATTTGAGCTCTCTTCTTCGATCATCTCGTTGTTCCGTTCTCCGAGCAGGCGAACCAGCAAACAAAATTTCGGGGTAAGTCTCCGAACTCTTCATGTGTGAGCTTCGAAGATCGATAACGAACCCGAGGTCGGCCATGATACATAGGCAGTGTTTCTCCATCGCCTGGTCGGTCCACTTCCGTGAATGACCCGCCCAAATTAAGGTGTGAAAAGCTTTTGTCACGAGACTCGGTCCATCACGTGGTAAGAATTCCTACTCCGCCTTATCGAGAATACTGTTTTGAGCGCACGCTGTGAACGATTCTGGGCGAAGCCACAGCTCTCTGGATCCCATCGACGCTCGGCAAAGTTATCGGCAGGCCAAAGGCCCTCGGGAAATCGGCATCATGAGAGGAATTACGTTGATGATCCCTCGTCATTACGAAACGACGACGGTGATCAGATCAGAGCGTCGTCGTCATTTGTGGGCTAGAACAATAGCAGGTGGGAATGAGCCGCCGAAGTGTATCGCTTTAATCTCACCGTCCCTCTCTCCTTGACTTCTGTTTTCACATTTGATCGACGTAAACAGAAGAACCATTGTCTTTTTGGCTCCAGGAGGTGAGGCCGACCGAGTTCCGGAGCCCGTTTTCGATGAGGATGACGTCTGCAGCGATATTTGCATGCTTGTTTTTTGATCCCCGTCCGAGTCTCTTTATCGCGCCGAATAGGAACCTTGATCGCGTGTATGTATATCAAACATATTCAGAAACCAAATCGGCTTAGGTCTCGGAGCTGTTTATGAATGGTTCCACACACATTCCACGTACGGGCATTACTGCAGCTTTGAAATTCTCTCGAACCCACGTGTCAAGAAATGAACTTCTCGTGGATCGATTTGGAAAGTCGCCGACACAAACGCGAATTCCATTCGAGAACATGTGATGTAGTTTAGGCGGGTCGGGAAAGGCACAGGATTATCTAGTCAGTCGATGGTCCGAGCCTCTCGAGCTTTTCGTCGTCAGTCTGTCGCCCAGCCAGCGAGCGTGAGGGATATTGACAACCGAGCGACAAGTCGCTCGTTGCTGTGTGCTGCACCTGAGTGTGCAGGATCACACGGACGCTCGGGAAAGGCGAAGGAGTTGGGAAAAACTCCCCAGCGAATGTATGTACCTACATGGGACAAGATTAGCGGTAGGAGGGTGAGCACTGTAACCAGAGTAGTTCTCCCAAATGGAAGAGAGAACCAATCTGTAGAAGGTCATGATGGAGCGACCGCTCCGACGGCAAGATGAACCGTCGTTCTCGAAAGTCGAACATCCTTAGGGCGCACGGATGATTTGGATGATGTTTCGCGGGGAGACAGTTGAAACAATGAACCGGGAAAGGATAGCAGAAAAGGTTCTCCCCTCGGAGGATATGGTGGAGAGCTAATAAAGCTGACAATGAAGCTGTTCAAGCAGAGCAAGAGAACAAACACAGCTGGAAACGCCTCTTCCGAACGTGAGGGGAATTTCAGAGACGGCTTACCTCCCTGCGTCACCCGCTCGTGCCACGCAATCCGAGCTCGTTTTGCTTTCTTACGGCGGGCGCTCGCTTAGTTCCGCTCGAATCGCAGGCGAGGCTATCGCCGTACATCGTACATCAGTATTTCATTGAGCCGACCGACGTTCCGCGCAACTGATCTCGACCAACAAAAACTCGAACGACGACGACCCCGGATATCGAGTTCTTGGAAGTCCGAGTTTAAGGTGCGGTGCCAATATTTCCGATATGCGCCTTCTGCTCTGGAATCCCAAGCGTACCACTGACCAAGGTCCATCTTTGAACTCGGCGGAGTGGATGAGGTCCAAGAATAGCACCCTTCGGACCGGGTCCCCTCCATCGCGAGAGATAGGCCGAACGTATAAAAAAAATCAAAGGAATTCTTTCGAAAGTTCCAAGGTTTGTCAGCCAGCCAGACCCGGCGGCGGTGGCTGTAGCGAAATGAACATTTCTTCGTCGTGCCGAGAGGGAAATCAGGAGACGCAAAAGGTACACAGGAAACGCTGACAGCGAAAATCAAATCGTTCACGCCTCTTCTCCAGACATTCGTCTACGTACACTCGGACTACAGTTTCCACTTCCATTGTTGATGGAAGCGCGCCACTGAGAAACACAGCGGCGGCTCGAGTGTACTCTCCTGGTTCAACTCGAGCATCACGCGTCCCCGGTTATTCCTGCGCCGTGGCAGCTCTTCATTTCGGAATGCAAGAGGCCGGGTCGGGGGCGCGAATTCGAGGAGTCTTGAACTTCGAACTCGAACGAATTTCGAGCGCAATCGCTTGGAAAGTTCTCCTTAGGATCGACTGGGCGAGTTTCATCGCTGCATACTCTATGACTCCGGTTATTCTCTTTGGAACCGATAGGTTCTTGGATCTTTCTCGAGACGCAAAGAGTATCTAGTGCGGTCTCTTTACTCAGCGCATTGTTCATCGACTGCGATCTGACGAGAAGGTTTCCAGGATCCAGCTGATTAAGGGAGCGCTCAGTCAAACAATCGGCAAAGTCAGAAGGTCTTAAGAGACGTCCCTCTGCTACGGGAGCGAGGACGCTCCGATTCCATTGAAGCTTTGGATTCAGTCTTAAGAAGTATTCCGACGAGGCTGAGGGCTTGAAACCAATCGCAAATTCGCGCACTCGGAGCCATAACCGAGACCGCAGGTCCGCTGTTAATCCTCGGATATCATACGCGCGTACATGCAAGCTGATCCAAGCTGATCACTCTTCATTCATCGGTCTCACAGGACATCCGCTGATTCCGACATTGATTGCAGTCGTTTGCTGGCAGAAGTTACACTGCACTTGGCAACGGGATGCGAGTGCAATTTTTAAATTTGGCGCCTACCTCACTTTGCGTTCGTTGTTGTACTCCGTCGATCCTGTCCTAACAGCAGAAGCGGTGGCGGCTTTTCAAGAAAACACGCACTCTTATTTAGGAATGACCAAGCCGACTGTCGCCTCGTTTTGCATAGTCGCTCGCTTGCTCGTTATCTGTCTCCTGCACAACATTAGCACTTGCATGCAGAGCGCGCACAACAAAAGCTGAATTAACAACTGCCACTTCCGCACACGCAGACGTCCACCTGCAGCTGTTCACAGCCGGGTTGCTTCTCTTCGGAGTTCTCAGAGTAAGGGTAGGTGGACCAAGCAACCAAGCCACCCTCCCTCCCTTCCCCACAGGTGGCCGGCCGACGACTGCGTGCAGCGCCACTCGGAGAACACAGCCGCTGCTGCTGCTGCTGTGAGCGGAGGTTGTGGTTGTGGTGGCAGTGAAGCATCCGACCCAGCTGCAGCTGACGCCCCCGCCCCGCACCAACTGCACGACTAGCTGACAAACTAAGCGGCCAACCAAACAAAAAATACCCGAACTCTTTGAGGTAAACTCGACCTTCGAAAAGAACGATGACGCTCGGGGTAAGCGAGGCATCGACTGTTTTTGGATGTCATGCAAGCAATTAATAAACTTTCGAGATAGAGCAAAACTCTTCACCTCGCTAAGACGTACGCTAGATGTAGAACGAGATCGATGAGTTTGTATATCTATTTTTTGCGAGTAAAAAGGAAGATTGATGGCTCTTAGATCGTATAAGCTCCGTACTGGATACAAGAATGCTTCTAGATGGAGGGCAGAGAAATACATAACGGATACCGAATCGGAACATCGAGTCAGTTCTTCACACCGTTCTCTTACCATGCGAGTGCAGCTCCTTCTTTTTCTTACTGCTCTTGAAGATATTCATCTTGTAGGATGATCCAGGAACGAAAAGATCGGCTGAGGAAGAGAAGAAGGAGAGCATTAATTCAAATTCAGATGAGACGTCGCTCTTCAAAACTCGCTGTTCCTAAAAACTGAAACATTTCGTACACTGGGCGCTGACACAGATGGTATCCTGCGCGAACAAATCTCGAAAAACGACACGACGGACGAATTTCTCCGATTTCGAAAGAGTCGCTCGTCTCTTGGAAGACCTTCACAGATGAGATCGAGATCTTCGGGCTCGATACGATGCACCACGAACGCGAACTCCATTCCAGTGCACACTGAGCTACTAAGGGCCGCGAAGGCTTGCATGTGATCCGATATTGTCGATGAACAGGCTCGCTTCCTCGATTGTTTCAAGGACTTCTGACGTTCGTAAAATTGAAGTTGTTCGGTATAACACAAGGTTCTCTAAGGCTGGGCTGTGACGAACCTTCATACCACCAGACATGCTCCCAGTTTCGCTTCTATTGGGCTTCTAGTCGACTCAGAATCTAGCAGAGAATGGGACTCCGAGAAATCCTGGCGGAAAAAAGGGGCACGGGAGGAAATCCTCGAGACACCCTGACTTACCATTCTTTGGACACATGCGGCGTCACATCGTTTTCAAGACCCACTCAACCAACAATATGTCATCACACATATGAGGTACGAAGGAAGATTTCTGTGTTTCATGCGTGAGCCATAACTATGTCAGAGATGGATTCGGTAGTTCAGTTCATTCGTGTATGAAGCGTCCGGCCTCATTCAGTTCAATCATAGCTCCGGAAGTTTTTCTTCGTCAGAAGTTCATCATGAGAGTCATAGTTTATTCTTCCGAATGCGATCCACTCCGAAGCCTCGGATAAAACCTCCAGAATCGCTCCAATGAGGGAAAAGTTAATGAACCGTTCCAGCGGATATTTTTCTCCCTGCTTGCTATTCCAAGTGGCCGATTCTTATTGTCGTCTCCCAGAAGTCAGCGTCCAGTTTTCTTCTCAACAGACTGCTCTTTCTATTTCCGGATCTTCTGATTCCATAGACGGCGATCGTCAAACATCAATGCCTGGGAGCCTGTATTAGCACAGCTGAATAATGACGTCATGCGCATACGAAATCTGACTGAGTTCAAATCTGAAACGCTTGTACCATTAGCATATTCAGTTTTGCGTTGGATCAAGATTCCTTCCTATCTTGAAGCAAGTTTTCTTAGCTTGCGAGAATGCGTACTTTCTCAGGTGGAATTCTCGTCTCCGGTAAATGTGGCATCCAGTCCGTCAGCAGACGCCACCGAGGGAACGGCGAACGCGGAATTCCGGCGGAACGAGTACTACGAGAAAGTAGAAATCTCCCTTTCGGAGAGGACGAATGTTACCGCTCTCAATCTTCGTTTGCGATGGCTGTGTCGTGTGGACTTGTCAGTTCGCAGCCACCGGATCCGGTGCCTTTCTATAAATTCACATTTTCCAACATTTCCCTCTTTTTTTTTTCTTTTGTTCCTCGCCGGAGACTCACTCGACTTCTAGCCTATTCGAGACCGGGATTTTCGTTCTCGCGAGCTCTGACTTTCTCCAACCGGAATCAGCATCTTCGAGGGGGAACTCATTCCGGTCACGATTTCAGGCCCGAGCTCGCATTTCCATCGAGCTTTGATCGAATTCCGGAACGACTCTTCCGCTTCATATCGGTTCCGTAGAGCCATGAGCTTTTCTGCTCCACTTTGCAGAAAGAAAACACTAAATTTCTGCAGGATAAGAGTTCCACCATGCCGAAGTTCAGCTTTCTGAGAGCTTCGAGGCTGTCGCGAGAACGGCCGAACTCGAGCCACCTGTCTCGGAGATCTCATCCTCAAAATAGGAAGAGCGTTCTGAGCGATTGCAATCTCTCCTCAATGAACGAGGTTATGAGTGTCTTAACACCATCGAGTGCTCGGCGGCTGCTGCATTCATGAAATGTCTCTGACGTTCGAATGCCGGAGTAGCCGTACAACTAAACTTGAGAGCATGTTCGTTACCGGGTGCTTTTATTCCGCGAGGCATTCCACGAGAATCCAGTGATTTTTTGAGGCAGGACAATGCCACGCATCTTTCTGACGCTGATCAGCTCAAAACGACATCGCGTCATCATCATCAGCAACCTCTTTGCCATCGTTGCCGATGTCGTCATCGTTAGCTCCTTAGTCCTACGCTCGAACACTTTCGCTTCTCGCTTACGTAGGATGCGTGCTTGCATTCCAACGCTCAGCTTGCCTCGGGTTTGCGTCTACGACTCGCGTAACTAGGGTTCTTATTGGAACCTCTGACTTGCTGAGCCTTTTTCTTCGCTGAGAGAAACCCGGAAGGTCGACCAACCCAGCTGACCATCGCAGCCGAACTATAATAGGATGACTTGACAACTTATCGTAATTCATTTTTCGCTGATTTGATACCTTGGACAATCTTCCAGACTTGCTGAGAGCTGATCAGCTGTATCGCCTTCCTGAGATCCCGTTTCTGCAAAGTTGCGAAACGATCAGTCGTGAGGAAACTCGCGGATGAGAATCCAGTCCATAGTGTCGTCGTCTCTGACGCTCCACTCGAATAACTGACTCGAGGGCTCATCTTTGTTCCAGGTCGACCGTTCTGGAAGTTTGTCGACCGAAGCCATCTTGAAGAACTTCGCCCCGAGTATCTCGAGAGTCTGATGATTCGCTGTCGAGCGGAAAGAGAACTTGAGCCAATTTATGTTACATCGTTTCCCACGACGGAGATCGCTAATGGAGCCGATTGTTGCAGATTGGAAAACCTCAGTCAAAGGCGGCGGCTGCCTCGATCCATGTAAATCAGATCACATCTCGTTGAAGGGCAGCGTCGGTCGCAGCTCCCTTCCGTCGACCCGTCGCTCTTTCGACAAAGAATGACGTGAAATTCACCGCGAGTTACCTTAGGCGACGGGTGACTGTCATCTCACCAGAAGAGACAAGACGAGACAAACGTCACATAGGTCGGCCTAGCTACGGAGGGACACGTTTTCGGTTTTCACACGAGCAAATAAAGCGAGCTTCCGCCGCGTGTCGCTAAAGATTCCAAACTGTGTCGCCGGAACAGCAGCGAACGAGCTCGGCCGAACTTTTTATAAAAGTCGTCTCGCCTCGGAGGTTCGATGTCGAATGTATTCCCAGTCGGCTCGCTTTCGCTCACTCCCACAGTGAATTTCCGAATTCAGTTCAGCCTGCTTCACTCGGGACGATGTCCGTTAATTTTTCCACCGGGATTTGGTGTAAACTTTCTTCGACACTTACTTCATTCCGTCGGCAGGGAACTCTGACTGAGAGACCGAGGATTCAGCCTCTGCTCGGAGAAGAAGCGAGAGCCTTGAACATTGTGTTGGCACAGAACAACATTGTGAAGAATTCCCTCCGTTCTGAGTCTAACCATTCGTTCGTCAATCTGACGCTTGGTTTCTGTGCGAGTGGCACGAGTAAGAACTGTGTGGGAGGTATCATGGCGTGCCTCGCAGTAATCAAAGACAACTCAACAGCGAAGTCTTCTCCAGAAACTCTTTACCTGGAAGAACTCTCGCGTTCAATATGAAGAGCCCAGAACCACAACGTGGCAAGTCCAATTTTACACTTTTTGAGAAAACTGCGGGAGAAATTCTACTCGATGTACATCCCATAGTTTAAGCGTGTTTTGTGTGCTTTTGATTTCAGCAAAAAATATCTCTGGTTGTGGGTTCTTCGAAATTCTCGCCCATCAAACCAGAATGTCGTGATCAGTATTCCACCAAGAAATTCTTGATAAACGGGATCTGAGAGTTCCAGCATCGGTAATGAGGATCTGCTCGTGGGTCAGTTTCTCCACGATGCGAATTCAATATAAGGTGTCGCTACTTAGAATTTCTAATCCGACAGCGGCCGATTTCTTCTCGGCTCCAGAATAAGCGCGAATGACTCAAAGAGTGAAGCGAACGAAATCTGAGTTGAACGTCCGCGAGGTGTGAAAAAAAAACAGCTTCTTGAATCTTCCGAACATTTCGATACATTCACCTGGCATCGCTCAACGTAGCAAATTTGCGCTCGCTTAGAAAAGGAAGGATGAATTGAAGCCTCCGACCTGAATTCCGGCGGTTCGACTCTGAGTCTAGGCTGGTGGACTCTAACCGAAATTGTCTGTTTTTTGTCGTTCAAAAACTTTCTTCGAGAGCCGTCTTCGTTCGCTTCACGCGAATATGGCTGCATTTACCACGGTTGTCATTTGAAATCGAAGGAAGCCCTCAGGGTGCGACGTGCGAGCTTGCTTGCTTGCTTGCGTGCTCGCACCCTCCCAGCCCTAAGTGGAAGCCCTTGTAATGGAATCGGACACCGACACCCGGGAAGAACAACTTACAACAGTGTCAACAGAGCTAGTCGTTAGCTCCTCCGAAGAAGCTTCCCTGTCGAGTCTCGATACAACAACCGACCCTTCGCCCTGGGGATACAGAGAGAAAAAGCTTTGCATTTCTCCCGCGCTAATCCGGCGATCTCAAGTTTCCTTTTGATCGTCAATTCCCAAAACCGCCGAGTTGGATGCGAACATTTTCCACCTTTCGTTAATCGAGCGATATCTACAGATTTTCGGAGTCCGTTTCGTTTCTCGTTCATTCGGAAACGAGATGTGCCCGATTCGTAAAATAAATATGTATTTTCCACGATCTCAGAGATGCGGAGCGGGACTTCCGCGTCGTTCTTCTCCGTCAAAGGCATTGTGTTCTTGATGATTGTGACGCGATCTGACGCCGTTGCATTGTGAAACAACTCAGAGGTCACCAGCTGAATCCGTGTTAGATCACTTACGGCCGCAAATGCGACATTTAACGTCGCTTAAAGGCACACTTCGAACATCGTTCTCTGTTATCCGACGACAGAGCACATGTCCGATATGAAGCGCTCGAATAATTTCCCACGATATTCATCCAATGGTTTTCTTGGTCATCGATCGCGACTTTCTCCAAATCTCGAAGAGCGTTAACAAACTGCCTCTGGTCCGTACTAACAGCGTGAGTTATGCAATCGCTCAGTGTTACTTCGTCGACGACGGATCCAAACGGACATTGCTTGTCAATGTTGACGGTTGAAGAATCCGCTCAATCCACATTTCTGTGATTCTGGTGCAACGGTCGCAGTTTTTTTTTTACCATGAGACCGAGTTCCGGCTTAAGGAATTCTAGGGCTCCAAAGCCCTTTAAGTGGCGTAAATCACTGATACCATCACGATCTAAGCTGCTCCAAATTTGAAACGTCTCAGACTCGCCCCGTAAATCCGTTAGATACTTATTCTATTAGGCTCAAGGGATATACGTTGCAATCACACGAAAGCGCGGTGGCGATCCGTGTCGATAAGTTGAATGGAAAGAAAACCGAAACTTCTTGGAACGCTTTTCCAAGTGTTGTTTTCGGGTGGAAGCTAAATGTGTTTGTGAGCGTCTCATCAACGAACCGCCAACACCCAGAGCGCAATCCTCCTGAGCAAATACGTACGGCCTCGAGACCAGGCTCCAGCAGCGGAGAGTAATCGTACTTGAATGTGAGGGAATTCAAATGAAATCGTAGTGAACGCGATAAGCTGCAAGATTCGCACCCGAACGGTCTTAGATCGAATGCACGAATTCATGCAGATGCAACGAATCATGCTCCGAGCACTTCAATTCACAGGTCAACCAAGCGTCGTGACCGCGAAACATGCGGGGCTTCAAAATCGGTCTCGAATCACTGGAAAAGCAACGAACAGAAATAGAGACGTTCGTCGGTCGGTCGGTCGGTCGGTCGGTCAGTCAATCGTCAGATCGAGAGAAACATGTCTCGTGATCCGTCTCTCGACAGCGGTCGTTCCACTTTCTAATGTCTACGATGATGTGTATACGGACGCCCGCGTCTCGCTTCTTGTTTTTTAGGCGAAACTCAAAGTTATTCTCAAATCTTCCTGGTCACAAGGTTTGCCGGCGACTCGATCCGCCACTCGAGACTAGACGTCGAGGAGAATTCCGCGGAGAAGTGAACAGTTTAGACTTGAGTCACTTCCATGCGGCACCGATATCCCAACTCTAAATATCCTGCTCACTCCACAGAGAAAAACTCGCGAACTCTTTATAACCGCCCTGAAAACGTCTCAGCTATCGCGAATCCTCACTGCTCTTTCCAGCTCCTAGTGGACTTCATGACTTCGCGGACTCACCTCAGAAATCTATTGGCGAAGTGAACTCCTTCGGTAGAAAGTTGCGAAATCCTTCTCAGCAGCAGTTCATCAAGCAGAACAACTATACCATTGCGGTGTCGGATGTCCTCGGACCCGGTCGCAACAGGTGGAAACTCACTTCCATTCAGAATCTTTTCTCCACAGGCAATCAACGAGCACCTCGCACCTCAGAACTCTGTCGACGACAATGCACGCGCGATTCAAGCGCTTCGCGACGAATAAATTGATCGAATTTTGCACTTCTGCAGCCAGTCACCAGATAGACCACTGCCGCTTACTCCACGCACGAAAAGGCTGCCCGCCGCTACTGCTGCTGCCGCCGCCGCCGCTGCGGCTGAGAGAACGCTGCGCTTGAACGTTGTCGCAGCCGCAGCGGCAACAAGAGAGGGTGCTTGCTACACGTCGTGGCGCTTGATGTTTGTAGAACTTGCTTGGGATCGTAGGTAGGAGTGCTCGTGGCACTGCCTTCCAGTCCGACCGACCGGCCGGCCGGCCAGCCAGTCAGCAGTCACTGTCGGTCTTGGCGGTAGTACGCGCGCAGCTGCGATGGCTAGCTCAACAAGACGACGACGACAACAACAACAACACTATAACTTTGCCTGCAACCTATGCTCCACTATGCGGCGGCCGATTCCAGTGCCGTCACCGCTCCCGTCGCGGCCGCGGTCGCTCACGTTTGGATGTAGACAGTGCATATTGAGAACAACGGTGCCTTCCTTACCCTGACGGACACTTTGCTGGGATGACTCGGGTTGGCCGACCGGCTGCGTGGCTGACTACATAGATGCCATAGAACAGCCCGGTTGATCAGTTTTGTTGCTTTCCGCTCAGAGCATCTGTCCGCCTCTAACTACGTTTTTGTGGTCATCCTTCTGCTCCTGCGACACTAGATTTTCGCCCCATTTTCTCGTCTCACCTCATGACACTACTAGTCGCTATCATCGCCATCACTGTCGTTGGCGAGGACTGCAGACGTGAGCTTTCATGATGCTCACAAGATCGATGCATCGCCTTCACAGCCTATTGCTCTGCACTGGATATCGTGTTGACTTCAGAAGACGAGCTCGTGAACCTGCTTCATCCAACTCTTGACAGACGCTAAACAGAGAACACTAAATGCAACTGTCCGCGATAATTACGATTGTTGACTCCGGAGCAGATGCTAGCTGTATTTCATCGGTCTAGGTCATCAATTGTGAAAACACACTTAGAGTTAGTATGGAGCGAGCTACACCGGGAAGCAAATGGCACAAGACTTGGTGGGTAGGTACTGCGGCTGTAATAATGATCCTTTGAATGAGTTGGAAAATCGTAGCTGCTCTCACGGGGGCCGAAGTGGGGGAAGAATCAAACTTCTTGGACTGTTGAAATGTTGAGGAAAAGAGAAAGCGAGTTTCTCGTTGAAGAGGTACCAATTCATTGAAGGTATTGCTTTTCTCGTCGTGGACTTAAAGAACGGGGACCTCCTACGTCTGCTCGTCTGGAACGGAAAGTTTCGACGCTAGGTAACTCGCATGAATTGTCTAGGAAGGGGAGTCGCGATATAACTTCCTAAAATTCTCATCGAGAACATCAAGCGTCTCCGAAGCAATGGACGTCTTTTTAGCGGGGAATGAGTGCTGAAGTCTAAGTCTGAACTGCTTGCTGTTCTGAACTCGATTTGAGCTCTCGTTATAGAAAGTTGCCGCTCATTGATCACGGGTTGCAGAGAAATCGAGAGAGAGCCAGTAGACGCTATCCAAGCAGCTGGTGTCTGCTTTCCGCGTCTCACTTCCTGGATTCTGGAAGAAATTCGAGACCGATTGAGATCTCGTCGGGCGAATACTCCCGATTTTCCGGCAACTTTGCGCAGAAGTCCTGAAATTCTTGTTTCGAATGGTGGTCTACTTTACATGATCTGATGGTATCGTTTGTATCTTCTGCGAGAAAACAAGTTCTGCAGCAACTTTATTGAGAGTTGACGTTTCAGTATTGTGGTGTAGAAATTATTTCTCTTTGTACTTCATTTGTACGTCATTGAAGTTTCCGTGGTCCAGACCTGTTTGGCTTCCCAATCCGAGGGCAACATAGCTCTTCAAGCTCCGTTGAGTTTCAGCTCCATATTTGGTCCGTGGAGTTGAGATAAAATGAGTCGTTCTTGAACAAGATTTTGAGATTGAATGTATTCTCCTGATACTATCGATTTCCTTCTATTTTCCTTAAGCCATCGATCACTTCTCGAGTTCCATTATTTCCTCGGACGCTCGAACAAAACTGCGTTTTCCAACGATACACCTCCATCCACGTAATCAGCAGTTTGATGGAAGTGAAAGACTTGACCGAGGTCATCTCGAAAATCCTCCCGCTTTTTGCAGGCTTTGCTGTTTCCGAGACCAACCGAATGAGCTGACGAAGGACTAACAGTCAATTCGATAACAAACGACCTGCTTACCATCGCTTCTGGAAGAGAACAAAGGTAAACCGAGACGAACTGTCTCGATTGACTATGGGAGTCGGAGTCATCCAAAACCTAGGAATGCCTTCCATGAGCTCGGTCAGTTCGAATCATTCCCGACTGAAGAAGTTCCGGAGCGGTTTCCATGGGTGAGCGTTCTGAAAAAAAAAACTTCTCGTTTGAGATGCAAGCGAGGGTATATTGACAGGATGTCACGAAATCGATGGAGTTCTCTACGAGATAGCCGCAAGCTCTGATCCGGGAGGACTTATCTCCCACAGTTTTCAGACATTCGACGGCGACGACGACAGCAACATTCGACAATGTGCGAAGTTGATTCCGATGCGCGAGCGTACTGTTGCTACTTCCAGTGAAATGAGGTACCTATAATCTTCCTGCTCATCTGGGCGCGTCTATAGTGTACATCAGTGGTTCTCAACATTTTTTAGTCCGCGGACCCCCTGAAAATTTCCTTCCATAGACCTCAATGTTATCGCAGATGCCTCGAGGGACCCCTTCCCATAGACCTCAATGAAACCGCAGCTCGAGCCGAGGATCCCCAGGGGTCCGCGGACCCCAGGTTGAAAACCGCTTGTGTACATTAAAATCACCACTTTCGTTGGTAATCGCTTGCGATGTGCTGTCTAATATGGCACTTCGTTCTATGTGTAATCTGGGGACGGGAACTGACGCAGACCCTTCTTATCGAATTCTGACTCTCACGAGACGTCTCGATCATGAGTCGAACGTCGCCGATAGCATTCGTAGTCAGCCACGTCAGAATTGGATAAGCCGAATTTCAGCGGATTCGCTAGAATCGTTTTACCGTCTTTTACACTTGGAACAGAGAGATGGAACGGGATCTGAACGATGAAGGAACGAATTGAGAAAGTTGACTGAAATTCGGCTGGTTCATCTATGACTCAACTGACTTCTTCTGCTCGCGGCGGCGATGCTCTCCAGCGAATCAATCGTATAGTTACACCCTGGATATTTCGAAATCCCGCCTTGGTCTCTCTAAGCTTACGTAGACGAGCCTCTTCCTTTCTGCCACGGTTCCCTCTACTGAAACGGCCGCGAAACGTTGTCTCTGCTTGAACCGGCTCGTTCGTCTTGAGCGTTGTTATTCAAACCCTTTCCTTCGAGCCAGAATGATAACTTCAGAAAGTACAGGATGGTCCGCCGAGCTCCGTGGAGACGAGCAAGAGGTCATCGTGACTCTGAGTGGTTTCTGTTTGACGAGGGCCGTGCTGGACTCTTCCGGCTCGTCGAAAACGTCGGAAATCGTTTCAGTGAGAGCTAACCTCGAAGATCCTCGCCGAAGTCTCGCGGAAACTACCGGAGCCGTCTGTTGCTGTTCATGACCCCATCTCGAGGCGGTCTGTGTTCCAGGACTGGTACATTTTAGTGGAGTCGATTCGAGCGTGCGAGCACTAATACAGAACTGTCGTTTCAGTGCGAAAACGCGCTCTCTCTGAAGATGTCGACGCGTTCGCCAAGCTTAAACCTTGTTTGCATGGAGCAGTGCGCATCAAACAAATCAGAGGTTACAGCTGTGCTTGTACAACAGGCTTGGAAGGGACGAAATGTGCTCTTTCTGCTGACACTTGTCATCCGTAGCGATACCTGAACGGCGGAAAATGTCTCTCAAACGACCAGGCTGGCACTACCATTGTCCAGAAAAGTTCGCTGTATATCGGAATTTGTTCCCGTCAACCGTCTCCCTTCAACGGAGGAATCATTTCAGTGCTCACCACTGGTTGCAACAAATGCTCATCGTGCTCAGAGAATGGTTTGGGGAGGAACTGCAAACTTTCGACCACGGGGCTTCGTCCTCAATCGCAAGGAGTTTTGGCACCCTATTTCTCGAGTTCAGATTTCGAAGCGAACCTCTCTTTTCACTGTCGAATATGTGCGGTGGCCGTCAGTCAACCGCCTCGGGGCACTGAGTTCATCGAGACGAAAGTGCGCCAAGCACATGGTCGTTGCGTCCCGTCTTCGAATTCGAATAGCGTGGTCGCATGCGTCAACTTAGATAACGATGAATACCAGTGCTTGTCTCAAACGTATCAGTTACGTCAGCAAACATTTTCAAGTACGGAGACGATGAGAATGGATGGAGGGAAGAATGAAGAAACATATAAAAAACGCAATGATTCATGGTCACTCGAACTCGATTCCATATTTATCGACGAAATTGGTCCTCGTTTAAACAAGATCTCAAACTGCTCCGATTGACGCGCTCTTTCTGTGTAGATGCTCATCTTCCATTGAATAGAACAGAACAACAACGCTTTATTTTTACATGAAGGATAAGAGGTATTCACACGAAGTATTTTCTTGTCACTCGCTGAGGGAAAAACCCGTTAACTTTGTCGTTTTTGGTGCGACTCATCGAGTGACCATTTCAGCTGGGAATCGGAGTCGTGTTGTGAATTTGAGACTCACGCATTCCCCCATAAAATTTCTCATAAAACCATTCAGATATAAACGATGGGGTGATCGATGTAATGATTTCAATATTGATTGATGGTTGTAAAATGGAGGAAAAAATTTGGAAGCAGCGCTCTCGATGTTGAATCAATCGCCAGCCGATTAAAGCTCTCCGGAGCGCAGTTGCTCTAATCAGCTTCTCAGAATTGACTCTAACATGACTCTACTTATTCCGTGATACTCTGCAACGTTTCTCCGCATACATTCGACAGTGTTCTCGAAGCTCCAGAACGTGGCATCAACTTTAACTCATTTGCTCCAGCTTCAAGAGAGCCTCCTGCGAATATCAGGGTCCCACGTTTATGACAACGCAACAGAGCTGGATTCAAGGTCAGTCTGATTGCCCGTCCAGAAGAGCCTCCAGTATCGTGCGACCATCATCTTGGATCAGTCAGGAGATACTTTCCGAAGAGTCCGACAAACAGACAACAGCGATTCGGTGGCTCCTTCGACCGCCCGCGTCAGAAGAATGCATCCATCCATCTGAGCAGTGCGGAAACGGCGATTTGAGCATACTCGGGGGCGGGCCCTACGGTTCTACTGCTCAGACCCCTCGTGACTCCCCGTGTGTTTATATGCCCCACAAGTAGTGAAGTTAATCAACGGAACCTCTCCGCCGGCTCGTGAACAAAACGCCGTCATTGGACACAGATGGTTCATCGAGATCTCTGGAGCACCGGGTCTGATTCAATGGAGGACACCATGTGATGGAGAAGGAGGAGTGGACTCATCTATAGAGGTTGCAATTCGAGAGTCATTCTGTGTATCTGTGGGGGTGCATGTTTCTCATGTGGAGCACGGTCTAAAACGGTGGCCATCCTTACATCGATGAATCAATACTCCATATCGACCAGATGCGATTCGTTGTTGTAGGCATTCGAATCTCGTCTAGACCTCAAGAATACCTCAAAAAGTCTAAATAATCAAATCCAACTTTCGACAAGAGGACTGCTATTCTATCTAAGAGCATTCAGCTGTTTTTGGGAAGAGTGTTCGATCGTTGGATATTGTGGTAGTGCTACCTAGGTGTATCTCCGTTGCCCGCGTGACTGACAGGACAACGACAGAAAGGAGTTCACAATGTGTACAGGTTCGTATTACAAGAGTCAAACACTTCTCGATCCGTTTTCCCCGTTGAATATTCAAGAATTACAGCTCTATCTGCGGTCAGCATTTGCAACAGGTCTGAGAGCTCCAATGGCCACGAGTGATGGGTCTATCAGGATTTTCATTAACCGACGACCTCTTTCCTCCCCCAAAATCCAAATCTAATTCTTCGATCGCCAATTTTCAGGGTGTTTGGGATGTTGTTCGGCTTTGAAGCCACGCTACAAAAGATTAGTTGACTCCATCTATCCCATCAATCCCGAGGTATGTGGCTGGGCACTTCACTCGCAGGAGAAAAATAATTTTGGATCGAAAGGAAGGGACGCACAATTAGACGTCAGATTCATCTAATGTAAGATCAGCGCTGAAATAGAGGCTATATTTCTTCCAGGATGGACTGGTTAAAGTTTCAATGGAAAAGCTCACATTCTATGCCGTTTCTTCTCCGGAAAAACTGGACAGGATCGGCGAATACATCGCTTCTAGAGTACAGCGAGACATCAATCGCGGAAGAGACAAATACGTTGAAATTTCCATGGAAGCCATGGATTCTCTGCTCGTAGCCTGTCACTCACAGAGTCTAAACTTGTTTGTCGAATCGTTTCTGAAAATAGTGCAACTTCTTCTCGAATGTCAAAACCCCGAGTTGCAATTATTAGCCACTCGAAGTTTTGTGAAGTTTGCGAACATTGAAGAAGACACCCCGTCTTACCACAGAGGATATGACTTTTTCGTCTGCAAGTTTGCGTCGCTGGCGCACAATACAAACGGCGACCCCCAGATGATGACCAGGTATTGTATTGTCAAGCACTTCATGAACCTGAGATTCACGATAGTCGTCCTTGAAACGAATGCATGTTCATCTGACAACGGTCCGACCACGCAGGTTGCGCATGGCTGGCGTCGAGGGTCTTCAGGGCGTTGTGCGAAAGACCGTCAACGATGAGCTCCAGGTCAACATTTGGGAAGATTCCCATATGGGGAAGATCGTGCCATCATTACTATTCAACATGGCAGATAAACTACCTTCGTCGCCGAATTCCGTCGAGGGGCCAACGAGTAGACTTCTACGTCAAGGTAACTCAATCGAAGCCTTCTTCGCTTTCAGCGTTCGGTAGTGAGCAATTCAAATAACATTTACGATTTCCCAACTGGAAACTTCATCTGAGCGTGAGGGAATCCCTCTGGTCGAAGGGAAGAACATATGCGCTCGATCGAGAGACCGAGCAGTTCGGTCTGTTAGTCGAGTCATTGGCTATATTAACTGGACTTGTGTTTTCTCCTTCTTTTGTAAACGTGACGTTTGACATGAGCTCTTGTTGTGAGCAGGCGGAATCGATCAGTCTTTTCCGAGTGAGTACTCCGTATTGCCATCGCGCTGTTGTCATGTCTTCCTTCGCGTACATCGTTGTCGTTCCCTCTCTGTTCGTCACCACTTAGCTTCGAGCGGAACACCCACGACTGGTTTCCTCCACATTTTCCTTCCTTCCTCTACAACATTCCGCTCATATAGATAAAAGTCACGCACTCTGAACTTCCTTTTATCAAGGCTTTCTCGGTAGAGCATAAGGATTTTTTTCATGCACTCGCCACATTACCGCTTTATGCTGTTCCTCGGAAGGAGTATTTCAACGTGGTCTCGGCGAGCTTCACGCAGATGGAGCACAAGAAGAGAGATCTAGGATCTACCCGTAGCGAGCCACAAAATGTTCGCGCATGTTTCCACTTATGCACCATAGGTCACCACCGCAAGCATTGGCTGCGGCGCGGTTGTTTCGCCAGCTTAGCCTTACCACGTATCTCTACGGAACTTCATTTCATTCTCTGATCAAGGACATTTCGTCTCTTTCGACTTTGATATCCGAGTAGATCATCGTCGACCACGCGAATGCCTACTCTATGACTTCAAACTCGAGAATGTAGTTGCTAGAGCATTTGAACTCTACATATTCCTTGTTGGGGCTCAGAAACTCTTTCACTCACCAGGTGGTCTCGATGGCTTGGGCCAAGATGGATCGAAGCAGACTCCCGAGTCACTGGCCATCAATTGTTTCCGCGAGATAATGTCTCGAGCGACCTACGGCCACATCAATTCAGTGATCAAACCCGTGCTCACCCACTTGGACAAACACCAATTATGGTCAGCCAACGATAACACCTTCGCGGTTCATGTCTTCAAAATCATCATGTATTCTATTCAGGTGAGTCCCGGACGAGTTCAGAACATTTTGAAGCCTTCCAGGGCTTCTCGTCTTCGTATTGATTCCTTTCGCCCGAGTATAAAGCGGCTCAAAACCTAGTCTCTTCGTCGAGTGCTCATTCGCGTGATGTCATAGAACTTATTATTCTTCTCTTCTGCGATTTAGGCTCAGTACTCCTACACGGTGATCCAACTCCTCATGGCTCACTTGGACCACAAGTACTCCGCCCAGAGTCGCACCTTCCATCTGGAGCGAACAGGCATTGTGAAGGTTCTCTATCACATCGTGAACATTGCAGCGTCGGAAAGTGTTGGCCCCTCGGTTCTAGACATTTTCCACTCGTTACTCAACCACCTCAAGCGGTAAGAAGCAGTCTCAAAGTGACATCGAATACAAACAAAGTATTTCGACAAATAGCCCATGCCTTCGCTTTGGTTCTGAACTTGATCGATGTTCTCGCTTGCTTCACAGATCTATCCAACTCGACAAAGAGGACGAAGAATCAAGCTTCCAGGAAGCGGTCATCGAAACCTTGGGCGAGTTCGCGAACAACTTGCCGGACTACCAGAAAACCGATATCATGCTCTTCATACTCTCCAAGATCCCCCACACTTCTGAAGGAGACGCAGCCAGTCCGACGGAGGGTGAACTGCAGAAAACAATGTTGAAGTCTCTCCTGACTGTGGCCACCAAGTATTCGACGGTGAACTTGAATCAAGCTCTGCCCCTCGGTTTTCTCCAATCGATTTTGAGAATGTCGTTGGCCCCCGACCCTAACGTTCGGATCCTCGTCCAGAAAATCCTCCAGACACTCCTTGACCGTCATGACAATCTGCCAAAACTGGAAGCTCTTGGCTTTGTTCCGTGCACGGGAGATCCTTTGCCGAGTCTGTCAGTTGAGAAATGCTCACGCCAGGATTCCGTTTTCATGAAGAAATACGGTCCCGAAATTTTGTATCACATGTACAGTAACGTTCTTCTCAAATCGAACACTTACGACAATTTCGTCTCGATCTACGTCACGATGGCTTTGATCGTCATCGAACTTGGCTCTGAGGAACTGCTGACCGAAGTTTTGCGGATAATGTTCGCGCTCCAGGTGAGTTCTCCTCGACGGTACCTCAACTTTCGGACCGGTATTGCTCGAGATCGGGATTTCGTGATGAGAACGTCTCTTCCGTTTTTCCAGGATAAAATGCAGAGAGAACCGACGGAGAACTCGGTGTACGTACATCGATTCATTGCGTCCTACATTTACTTGGCGTCTAGTCTCACATCGATACCAGCCATGCTGACTCACGTGAACGAAGTGATTGCCTCGCGGAAAGAAGAGTGTCCGTGGCTTCTGCCGGGACCAGCACCTTCATCTCATCCAAACTCTCCCGGGAGTCTCCAACTCCAAGAGAAATATCTTTTTAACATTAAAGCTGTCGGTAAGTCGGAAACTGAATTGCCGCGCACCGAGGTGGTATCAAAACTGTCGAATCGAATGCGCAGACTTTCGTCTAATTTCGGTGTTTCCTTGTTCGCAGGAGAAGCCCTGCATTCATCTGGTCATGACACATCCAAGCTCTTCCAAGCGTATTCGGCTCCGACGGTCCTGAGTTCCTCAGCTGCGGCTCAGAGGACCTTGACAGCGAAGTCCCCTTCAACGTCTACATTCACTGATGGGCCAAAGATGACCACCGAAAGCATCAACAGCACGTCGTTTGATTTGGGCTCTGTCGATTCTTCACCAGGAGCAGCGAAGAAGTTCGTCGACCTGGAAGGAGTAACCGTTAAGGCGTTCAAATCGGTGCTTGAGAAGACGCTTTCCAGCTCGGAGGAGCGTCGTGCTGAAGTTGTCAATGTGTTCAAGACAACTCCCTTCAAACAATTGTGTCAAGAACAGCGGGCCGGTTCCGATTTCCAAGGCGCTCTGAACGAGATTCTTGCTTTGATTCCTCTGGGTGCCGCGGATGTACCGACGGAGCTGACTGACGATATGGTTTTGCCTTCCTTCGAAGGAAACTTCCCGGAGTTGTTTGTTTACTGATTGTTTCTGAGTTCCTGTGATCTCTTCTAATACACTGAATGAGCGCCGATTCTTTCGTTTGAGGTCGAATTCCGCGAAAGCCGACACAACGATAGGCTGGAAGAGGAAACTCCCGAGTCTGAAGCCTCGATGCATTTGTCGCGGTGAACAAAGATATTCTACCACATTCATCACACGAGAGGCCCTCAGGTGCGAGCGGGCAAACCAAGCCGATCGGAAACCTTGAAAACATCGTTTTCATGATAAAGCTCATGGACTTGGTTGGTGGAATAACTCATTTAAGATTGAAGCGCACCTTTTTTACGTTTGCGTTCTGAACCGCTCCTCTTTGTGATACATTCCGAATAGCGGACAGCCGACCGGAGGAAACCAATGATGTCGTCTCTTCCGTTTGCGCAGTTTGAATCTTCCGATTGTGCGAACTCTGTCAGCGCTCACCAACGAATAGCCCTTTTATGTAATCTGTGAGGAGTACACTGGCACTGGCCCTGTTGTACGTGGTGTTGATCTCCGCAAACTTTGAGCATTGACATTGTTAATTCCTCGTCCAATGTTACTCATCTTCATCGTCAGCCTCACGGAATAAAAAAAGTTCGTTACAGTTTTTGATTCTGCTCGATTCGAGTTTAGTTCCCGCGCGGTTCCTCCCATCTTCGTGTTTGAGCTGAAAAGTTGAGTACAGCGTCGCCAACTTGAAACTGAGAATCATTTCTTGGAGCTTGCGTTCCCCGTGCATGCGCCGTACTGGGATATACCTAGAACACTTGAGGTGTCTGGAATTATTCTGAGAGTGATTTTCCTAATTCGTCTCTGTACGCGACGAGCTGGTAGTTCGATTTCCAAGGGGTTGCCAGAACCGTCCATCGAGCGATTTCGATGAAGAATCGGATGTTTCCCGCAGCGAACCGCTGCTTGACATCCTTCCTGTTGCTCGGGATTTCCCTCGAGTCCTTCGGTTCTCCTCCGCGAGCTCAGTTCGTCGTCCACGCGGAGTTTCGTCTATTTCGAATAGGATCATTGAATTTGGGAACTCCGGAGTGGAACAGAGTGCAGTCCCGAGGAGGGACTCGCACGACAACTCCGCCGTTCGACCCGAGTCATCGTTAAGTCATTGTATTGGTGGGAAGACGATTGAGCTGCGGAGGGGGCCCAGTGGGAAAACGAGAGGTTCTGGGGAGGATCTGACAGGGATCGTAAAGCCTGAGATACGGTCAAGTTCCACTTTTTTCATCCCTCGTCCCCTCCTGGGAACTTTTGAAGCGTCCGACATTATTCTCCTCGAGTCAGAAGTGAACAAATGAGCGAGGTTGTCAAAATATTCCCTCTTGCAATCGTTCTCTCTTCGCTTAACCGTCGCGCAATGCGAATTCGCAGAAGTGCGAAGAGCAAGGCCACTATGGAGTTGTCCGTCTTCTTCGTAATTGTCTCAATGCTTCAAATGGACTTCGTCAATGTGCGATGGTACATTAACTCGCGAGCGAGCCCACGGAAACGGAGGAAAGTAGCTACAAGACTTCGAGCGGAGGCACTGCAAGCTGTGCGCTTCACATTCTACCGCTAAACACAATGAGAGAGAAGCGGTGCGAGAGAGGATGCTCTCAAGAGTAGTTGTCAATGTAGGAACAGTGCAAAAGGATTCTTTGTCTCAATCAGTCAGGCGACCTGGAAGGCTCCTGGGCGACTACTACAGGCATAATCACGCGTCACGTCGCACGAATCTCACGCTGTTCCTAAAGAATTCCCGATGAGCGAAGCGACTCAACTCCGCCGACCAACAATCATCGAATATCCGCGAAGTCTTGAACTTTTTTTTGTTTGTTTCGCCATCCACGATGACTTGATCTGGAATCGCAAGCAATATATGATTAAGGGACGGAGAAACCGGAGCCCAGACCCAGCGGGGCATCGCCATGCATGGTCAGGTAAAGTCCATGGAATACTCACTCAGGCATGTATGGGATGGGTTCGTTTTGAATTCAAACCTCATGCAAGAACAAGAATGCCTCGTCAGATTGCAAATTCGTCAATACTTAGGAACGCAATCTGCGCCCAAGCTTCACCCCCAATCTCAAATCAAAGCTGAAGAAGTCAAATGAAGTCGCCAAGATGTCTTCTCCATCGCAACTTAGCCATGATTCACTGTGTGTTCGATGCGATCCACGCGGGCCACGCGACCAAGTGAAATCTGGTGTGTCTCATGGGGGGAAATTCGTTTATCCTGTCTTCTGCTTACCTATCTAACTACCGTCGGAGCGGATAACCGAAGTGTCAGGCTTAAATGAAATGTCGGATGTGATTCTAGTGGAGGGATTGACTGCGCACCGTACAAATACTCTAGGGTGATGAATGTTGCCAAAGAGCGCGGAAAGCAAACAATAATCTCTGACTTTTTGTCACGCAAGAGAGCGTCCCAAGATCTCCGGTGATTCAGGGTAGTTTTGTCGAAGAGACGCCAAAAACTCTGTATCATGCCATGCCTGTTGGTGAATTGGCCCTACATGCATCGCATGATGGCGAGAACTCAATCGATCCTCCGAATGAGCCGCTTTTCCATGTTGAATGAGAGGGGAGACTCGACCCGACTCGTTCCACGGAAGTTGTCTACATATTGTCGGAAGCCGAATGTGAGATGCTCGTCTTCGATGGTTCGCTTCGACGGAACATCAAAATGGAGCGGAAAGGTCTCGGAATGACAGCCTCACGGTGCACTCGGCTCACTACCAATTTGAAGGACCCCGATGGAGGCCTCGTCTGAGCTCTGACTGAGAATCTGTTCATCCCTTTCTTGCCACCAGTCCTAGTCGGTGGAACCAAGGTCTCGATATTCGAACCGCAGTGGAAGCTCAAATTGAAAACACTCGGGATCGCTTTTCAGTGAGGACCGTTAACGATGCCGCAGTCGCCGTTCTCGCCGCCTGCTCCAGATCCATTGATGTATTGATGGACAGACACAGTAGACTAAAGATGTGGCGTTGGCCGCTTGTTCCGAAACCCTTCCAGAATTTCCAAGAGTGGCGCCAAGATAACAATGACTTGCTCGTCAGACTTCTGGCCGGACCGGCAACCGGCTGGCCGGCGTGCTGGCTGGCGGGCCGTCCCGTTGTCTTGAGCTGAACAGCTCGGCGCTCGGGTTGGCCCGGTGTTTCCAAAGGGATGGTGGAACGGAACGCAATGGAAATTCAAAAGAACTGCCTTTAACCCTTTCTGGGTTATCGAAGCCGTTCGGTGACGTCGCGCGGAAAGTAGACTCCTCGTCGTAGCTGCTGTCGCCGCAGATGCCGACATCGTCAGCGAGTCAACCCTTCCCTCGCGGTTCCATCGGCATGTTGTTCCGTTGGCGAAGCACTATAAAACCGTTAGACCGACCGTCGTTCGAGCCGTTTTTGTCGCAAGATGCACACCGCGCACATTGCGCTCTCGGTCACGGCGTTGGCTTTTGGAGCGTTCGCCGCGAGTGTCGGCCAGCCGAAACTCTACGGTAAGTCCTGGCTTTGAGCCTAGCGGGTGTCAGAAGTTTCCGTCATGAGATTTATTTTTCGGTTCGCGATCACTGAACGATTGTTGCAATCGGTCGAAAACCTTCGTTAAGGGGTTCCGGGGCTCGAAGACAGGTCTATCCAACCCACAATGATCCTGAGCGAATCGCACGATTTCGGCTTTTTATGCTTCCCTGATAAACTTCTGCTTCGGAAATTCAGTTGTCGGAAATTACGAGATTTTCCTCTTTAGAAGATTTCAAGATTTCGAGCTCTGCTATCGGGCGTTCCTTTTTCTGATTCTTCAAATCGTGATCGTAGCTTCGCTGAGTTGATTGATATTATTCTCGACGCTTTTCAGGTGAAATCCAAGGCCGTGGCAAAGTGGTTTGTTACTATCAGACTTGGGCGTACAACAGACCCGCACCCTACACTTACGACATCGAGGACATCCCAGCAGAACTCTGCACCCATCTGATTTACTCATTTGTGGGCTTGAGTAACAAAACTTGGGAAGTCGTATCCATTGACGGAAAGCTCGACATCGAAAAGAGTGAGTTTTCCATCGTAAATCGTTCTTACACCAGACTTTTGTGACATCGCACTGGAGACGCTGCTTGAATGTGAGGAAACTTCCAGTTTTGCCGTTTTCCGCGTAACTCCAAAATTGTAAATCATGTGTCGGTGAGCTTGAGGAAAGGAGAAAACACCTTGAAGCGCTACTGCCCCGCCGCGTAATCGAGTGTGATCATGTTCTCTTCAAGAAAAAGGCTCCTCTCTCGTGGATGAATCAAAGATTTGTGCCCCTCTCCTTCCGTCGCAAAGCGAATATTCAACTCTATGACGGAGACCATGACGAAATAATGGTATTCCCACTCGGCGGCATTGAAATTCTCCCGAGTCAACCAGCCGTGAAGCGGGATCTTGCATTCTGTGACGACTAGGTATCGTCGGGAGACATGACCGTCAGCTCCGTCTGTAATAATCGACGTTCATCTATTTTGCATGCTTCAGAATCCGCTTTCCAAATTTTTCGTGATTCCGCCTACTCAATTCGTCTCTTAAGTGGAAGATTGTGCAGATTCGTCCGCGTTCTCAAGTCGATCTTTTGGCATCTTTCCAGATGGTTTCAAGCGATTCAATGATCTGAAGAAGAAACACCAACACCTCAAGACCATTCTGGCCATCGGAGGTTGGGATGAGGGCGGTCAGAAGTACTCCGATATGGTCGGCGTCAAGGAACGCCGTGCGATCTTCGTCCAATCCGCCTTGAAATGGGTGAAGGAGCACGGTTTCGACGGCTTCGATCTCGACTGGGAGTACCCTGGAGCAGCTGACAGACAGGGTAAGTATTCGGATAAGGAGAACTTCCTGAAGCTCGTGCAAGAACTCCGAGCTCTATTCGACCAGCAAACGCCACGTCTGCTCTTGACCGGTAAGCCTAGACGAGTCAACGACTGGTTGTCTGGTTCTCCGCTCCGAATCAGATGGAGCTGGGAGGTGAGAAAAGAGCCTGTCGTAATTCGTAATGTGTCTTCAGAGCGACAGCTGCCGTAGTCGGCCAGAAGGAAGGGGTTGTTGGGCTAAGAGTCCGTTCGTTTTCACCAATCGACCAGGAGACACCTCGTCCTTTGGAAGCATTGGCAGAGCTCATTAGTATTCACCTCCTGCTTATTATTTTTAACTGCTCAGACAGACAGAGATAGAGGAGCTGAGAGTTGATCAGTCAATGGAATAGTTCTCGTTTGGATCGTGACTCCATGGTTGGTGCTTTTCAGTCGCTGTTCCCATCGCCAAGTTCCGACTGGACGAAGGCTACGAAGTCAAGGCTCTAGGAGAGCTTTTCGACCACATTCACGTCATGTCGTACGATCTGCGCGGCAATTGGGCTGGTTTCGCTGACGTGCACAGTCCCCTCTACCCGCGTCCCTTCGACGAATGGGGCTACGCGAAACTGAACGTGGTACGTAAGCTTTCGCATGATGGATGGAACTCTCCGAACAATGATTGAGAGGAATTCCCCTCAGAGCCATCTTCAGCGTTTGTTAACTTTTACAGCGCGACGGTCTCCAACTGTGGGTCGACAAAGGCGCGCCGAAGCACAAACTGATCGTCGGTATTCCCATCTACGGTCGAACGTACACTCTGGGAAGCAAAGACAACCACGGACTTCGCGCCGGAATTCGTCGCTGGGACACCGACGGCGGCAAACCGGGTCCGTACACGAACGCCAGCGGTTTCCACGCGTACTTCGAAGTCTGCCAGAACGTGAAGAACAACGGATGGACTCGTGAATGGGACGACATCGGCAAATGCCCCTATGCCTACAAGGATGACCAGTGGGTTGGATACGAGGACGAGGAGTCTGTCGCTATCAAACTCGATTTCATCATAAAACAGGGCTACGGAGGCGCCATGGTTTGGGCGGTCGACATGGACGACTACAGATCCGACTGCGGAAACAAGAATGCCTTGATGACGATGATCAACACATCGATGGAAAAGTTCTCCCCGCCCCCGATCCCAACCACGACCCCTCGACCGACTACATCTGCCGGGGGCTCTACGAGCAGACCCTCGAGCGACGGTGGTTCGATGTCGTCAACAACCACGACTAGCACGACAACAACCACAAGAAGGCCGATTCCGCCGCCGGATTCCAAAGTTTGTTCGGATCCGCAGTTCATGTTCTACCCCCATGAAAAAGGTGTGCATTTTTGGCGCGTTAATAGTTTAGCCCTTGTTGACTTGAATCGATTTTCCTCCTCGCCCCCTTACTTTGTCTTCATGTTCCCCATGACTGATGACCGATGTACAAGATTCAACTATAGCTCTCATCTCCATTTTTCGTTCTTGCAGAATGTACCCTGTACTATCTGTGCGTTCACGGCAAACCCGAGCTTAAGGAGTGTCCGAAGAACACCGTCTGGGACACCGAGAAGCTCATTTGCAATTGGCCGGTGGACGTGACGCGCGCTGAATGTAAAAGCGTTGTTTTCGCTGCTCTCGAGGCCGCCGAGGAAGCTGGAACTTCTGTCGGAAAACAAGATGCTGAAGGAAATGACAACAAAGAACGAACGAAAAAGCCGACGAAGGAGTCTCCCGAAGAAAAACTCAACAATTCGATAGAGAACAACAACAGCGGCGGCAAGAAGGAGTCGGCTTGATCTCATACAAAACGATGAAAGGAAAAACTCAACAGGAGGTCTTTTTCGAAGCAAGTCTTGATTTCCGCTCCTCATCGCAAGGAACGGGTCACGAGTGGTCAGTGTAGACTACAATGACGTTGAGGATTGGGAATGTATGGAAGGTCTACGGTAAGCTCCTGAGCCTGAGCCAATCCACGTTGCCATTCTGTCTATTTTCTCTGCTTTTTCCACTCTCTCCCGTCGCAACGGGTGCTCCTTTCCACGTACGAACGTTTCTCTGTTCAGTTTACCCGACTTCACGCAATCTTTTGACCGATTCGGTCTTTCCGAAGGCCAGGAAGCGATAGTTGAAACGGGAATCAGGGCGCGGTTGCAGGACGAGAAGGTTGAAGCTCCAAATATTCGGTGAACCATTCCTGCTTTTCCGAAATTCCCATATTCAATCGAATTTTTTTCACAAGACAGACTTCCACGGGACCCGATGATTTGGTTTTGCGATGATTTGTGATGATCTGGCATCGGAAACGGAGAGGGACGCTGCTATCCCCTATTTATTCGTACAATTAGTCCCATCCTTTGGTTTGATGCCGCTCCTTGTCCTTCATCGAAACACTGATTGAATAAAAGAGCATTGTGGAGCACGATGATGGTCTTCATTCCTTTTCCGCTTGCCGTTTGGACGAAAACTACAAAATTGGCGAAACGGGGACCAAAATTTATCGCCAAGCGATGGCCCCACTCGCCGTTCCATCCTCAAGAGGGCCTTGCGAATCGGAGACTAACTTATTGGGATGCCTCCCTGGCTGCCGAAGCAACTGCGGCGTTCCTCCCCCTAGAACGGTCTCCGCACAAATTGGACAGAAGCCCGGTTCTAACCCCTTCCCCGGATCTCTTCCCGCATATTTCCGACAGGAGGTCAACAGGATGAAGGCAGAATAATTTGCAGTCCAAGCGGCAACCACTCTCTCCCTGAGCGTCCTTCCTCCGCGTCAAAATTGAGTTTGAAATCAATCTTCATGCCTCGCCCCTATGCACGAGATATGTTCACCACAATCTTAGCGGCAGCGTGTTCCTTACGACACCAACGACAACGACACTGGTGCGATTGAGGAGATCAGACCCATTTGCTATTGACATGTCTGTCTAGTCACTCATCTCATAACGTAGGATAGTATCACCAATGGACTTAGCGAGAGAAGGCTGAGCATTTATTGTGAATAGAAATATGAGAGGGTTCAATCGAAGAATCTGTCAGTTCAGAGTTATGATCCTCAAAAGTCACGCCACTGGCTGAGGCAGAATAACATAATGCCCACGAAAACTTCAAAAGTCATGAAATCAAGGGTGGAATAGAGTTTACGAAATGTTTGAGAGTTGCGTGTCCAATAGAGACCGGCAACGGCGGCTTTGTATCGATTTTCCGGAAGAGAAACCGAAAGAACTCGAGAAAAAAAACTCAACCATGATCGAATTCCACCAAAAGAACCGCTGACGTCGGCGACTGACACCCGCAGTTTGCGTTTCTGATCCTGCCGACTCGAAGCGCCAGCGCAAACTCCCAAGCTTGTGTTATACAGCTCTTTTCTTTCTCAATAATTTATCCCAGATCCGGAAGTGTGACACCGGTGGACCGACTATCAAAATGGTGAAAATCAACTAATCATCAGATAATTAATCCGAAGCTCCCTTCATTCATTGCAGTTGCAGATGCAAGGGGTGTTTCTTATTTTAGGCATAAATGAGCCGCCGCAGAGCAGGACAGTGATCGGTCATACCTCCCGGAACTTTCCTTGACCGGGCTAGTAGAATGTAGCCGGAGAAGAAAAGGAGTTCTATTTCAAGAGGCTCCGAGGTTTTCCTTAGAAACAAAATTGAAAACTGCGTATTTCATCCGACGCGGCTTCGCATTCAGCGCCGCTGACGAAGTTGTCAACTCGTACGTACATCACATACGTGAAGGGGCGCGCTGTCTGACGTCCCACGGTCCTCGGAGTGACACGCCGGAGACTCATTCATCCTCAATATGGATTTTGCGATCACGTCGTCCCATACCTTGAGTGTTACATCTTTCGTTCATTTAGTTTCGGAAATAGCAGTCAGTGTGTAGACGTCAGTCATTACAACTGAGAATGTAACGCAACAGGTTTTTCACGGGCGAGAGAAAAATATTTCGTCACCGCGCGTGCAAGACCAACCCTGAGAACGATCTCAGATATCTCTGGCGATGCAATGTTGTGTATCCGCTGAGTTTTCCAGCGCACATGCTCCACGCGTGACGGAGAAATGCTCACTGGACAATTTGGGAATGCCAAACAATGCAGCAGATCCGATGGTTTCGTGAGCGAGTTCTCATTGGAGCCTTCCATAGATATACATTTATCGGCAAGCACACCAATATGAGTGTTTTGGATGCATCGCCCAGAGTTCCAAGATAGCCAATTATTCAGTGTGAAATTCAAGCGACGCATCTTTGTGCCCGACGATCTTTTTCTCGTAAATCATCTCCGATAGCCTGTGAGAAATTATCGAAAAAAAAAAGAATTAAACCAACGCTCGGATTCCGAGATCCGATAGCTCTCTCCGTGGACCGCTCTTGAGATTGATTAATGGCGTCTGGATCACGGAGCTTCCGCTATATAAAGTAACGTCGCTCGGAAGAGACAGAACACGATTCAGTTCTGAAAGCTCAATGGCGTTCTCAGTCCGACCAAGCACCTTGATCGTCTTCGCACTTTTGATCAGTTTCATCTGTGCGGCCAGCGCCGACGGAAGCACTGAAGCTGCAGCAGGCGGTGAAGCAGGAGCCGAGTCCACTACCCCGGCAGCAGATGCAGCAGCCGACGGTGCCAGCCCCCCGAGCACTGAAAAAGCCAAAAGAAGATGAGGATAGGAGTTCCTAAGCCGTCGCGATGAGCAGTGTTGCTGGTGACGAATTTCTATCCTGTGTGGATGCGTTCGGCTCGAGCGGAATTCATGGATGCTGCGAGGAACCGGATCGTTCATTCATTTTAATCTTTATGAGCAATAAATTCTGATTTCATCACACCGGTCATATTTTTTAACATCTGTTGGGAAATGCTTCACTTGATGCCTGCACTTCATTCCTCAGGATAGGTCTTCCCCGACTTTCACTTTCATTCATTTTCCCGTTTGGACGAATAGATGAGAGCATGGACACCATGAGCGATCAGGAGAGGATATTTGGATGTGATCCAGCTGTTCGGAAGTCAAATCCGGCGTAGTCGCAGCTCCTCCGACGGACATATTCGTGATAGTCTACACTCGAACAGTTCAGATGTGGGCGATATTTTTTAGCAGTATTCTGACATCGTCTGGCAGGGGTTGAAGACGACAGATCAAGCAAATTCACTAGGTATCACTTGCCTCCAGAGTCTTCGCTAGAATAAGTTTATTCAGGATTGATCGAATTCGTTCTCATTGGCTGCTTTTTTTCATCTCATAATGGCCTCTCAAGTACGAGTTTGTCTTGTTGCTTTCTACTGCTCTTCCATTGGGATTATCAGCTCGGAGATGAGGGTGTTCTGGAGGGCCTCACCGCATGGGAGTCCTCCTTAGATGAAGAATATGTTTCATTCTACATTTTTGTGCAGGAGCGATACGAATGGATTTTGCGGAATGATACACTGTATGAGTGCAGGCACCACGTCCCTGCAAAAAGAGTGCCTTGAATTCGAACGTAGTCAAGTGGGCTATCTGAATTTCTTTTCTTAAAGAGCGGTCTTGAGTCTGCTGTTCTGACTTGTGATGATGAGCAGTTCCCTTTCGCCGCTTAAGGATGACGAGAAGTTGTTCGGAGACCAGTTTAACTGTGTTCCATTCCGATCAGTCTCGTCATGTGCGCTGCGGTGCATTTGAAGGATGTAAACATTTTCAAGTTTGTTACCGACAAGACCTGCTTTCTGTTCATGTGGAAATTCATGTGTTCATGTGGAGGAGAACAGAGTGGTGGGAATATTTTTCTCTTCGGCCTCCCGGCAGAAGTGGGGACTGCGAGTCATGGGCGTCTTTCGCTCTTTAACAACGCAAGATAACATAATCATGAAAATAATACCTATTGGTGACATTGAATAAAATATATAATTTAACAACGCTTTATTGAAACATAGAGGATTCGTACATTAGGGTACCCACCGGGGGCTATACATGATGAGATCTCGTACCTCTCCACAGGAAGGAATTGCTGACTGTATCCTTTTTCGTCACTATCGGGTGATGTACAGAGGACGATACTCGGAGATGAACAAGCCGCTCATGTCTAGGCACCTTGATTCAAATCTCCAAATTTCATAGCTCCCGACAGTATGGATGTGCTATTTACGACTTCTGACTGACCTCGAATCATAGATTCCTCCTTCTCGACGGGAGTCATTTGACGAGCATCCTATATCATATTGGCAAATAGATTTCTAAGATGCGTTGCCTCGCCGCAGTATCGCGCCGGAAGGTTTTGCAAAAAGGTTTTCCATCATTCGAGATCAAACTTGAGCCTCATTTTGAATGATTCCCGACTTGATTTCATTCTTAAATCGTGTATCCCCAAGCTATTCAGCTTTTGCCGAATAGCTCGAAATTAATGGGGGAACCTTCTCCAACTGCATAGCACTGGTCACTGGAGATTGAGGCTGGTTCGTCGGCTCGACGAATATCTCCAGAAGTTTCTCATGGGCATGGTGGTTCTGAGTGAGAGCTTTTCCTCGAAGAACAGATGCATTACGGCGTTACTTAGGATGAATTCCATGTTCAAGATGTAGATTAGAGCTAAAGAGGTCCAGGATTCTGCTGTGTTGCATAGATTCTTGGCAGGTTTCAATTGAGCTAAGGTTGTTCGTACCTCGCCGGGGTCCGAGACGATAGTATAATGATTCTTTTGGGCTTCTCACATTTCCCTAATTCAGTTCAACCTCGATTATATCCGACTTCAGAATAACATTTAAACAGTCTCGCAATCAGGTAACATTGCATTCATTTTAGTTTGAGAAGTGCGGTAGATATAGTTGAGATTATACTGTATCTTCGCTCGAGATCTGAATGTTTTCGTGATATAGTCTGTTTGTCTGTTTGTTCTTCTGACTCGCTTTTGACTTGCGTTAGTCAGCGAATGTTCATACCGCGGGGATCGGACCACGAGTTGTAAACACAAACTCCCAACACTCTTCGTGCCTGTCATCAAAACTGAATTTTGAGGAAATTCAACTCATGCATCAGATGAACTTGGGCCGATTGGCATAGATTTCAGAGCTACCCTGCGTAGACAGACTTCTCCATTTCGAGGGCATCGAAATGACAGAGATGTCTTTGAGCAGCTCATCCCCGGATCCGGGCGTTATACGTCACTCCGAAAGGAATGAGTCCCTGTATCGGATTGAAAAAGCTTCATCTTTGAATTGCCAAAACATCAATGAGGAAGAGTTTTCTTGATTCTATCTGGATTTATGGAAGGCGGAAAAAACAAAGAGGCGTTCAATGTGGATTCAAGTTGCGATTTCTACTTTTTATCATCTGTTATTATCGGAGTATTTCTGGGCCTCATATTGCCACACTGATTATCGGGAACATTATCAGATTCTATTTAACATGGGACTTTCGGTTCGGCCCCAAATCTGGAACATATTCAACATTTTCAGAACGGCGATTCAGCGGGATCGGCAACAAATTCGGTCGAAACAATTGGTCCTCTAGCAATATCTTTTGGATTCTCCAGAATTAGCGCTTATGACATCCTTTGAGTCGAGATTTTCTCGCCGCTCGAAGCAACCTTATCCGAAATGATCGGCGTGCCTGTCAATGAAACTCTCAAGAGTCGTGATTAAATTATTTAATCGTCTTCCGCCACTACAGACAACTCTGTCACACACACTGTGAGTTTCTTGAGCTGAGGATTCTGGCCGTGAGCTTTCTCGGAAGCTATTTCCGAAGCTGCGCATAAGAAACTTCATTTTTGATGGAAACTCTTAAACAGATGGAACATCCTTCCGGGCTTCGCAGCTATTTCACGAATTGGGAGAGCTTCACGTCCCGCAGGCTCTCGCACATCGGGTGTTTGCATAGTAGAAGCGGATCTTATGAAAGAAGCTGGAGATTGCTTGCGATATTTATTCAATCGAACAGAACAATCTACATGATGCTGTATGTCATCGATTAGCTCTGAAGTCGGAATAGAGTCTTATAACAGTGATGAGGTTATCCGTGAGTTTCCTCGCTGCTGTGTGAAGCCGGGTTAGATTATTCTCCGCTATTTTTACGGGCAACTCCTCCCAACATTTACCGTCCTCCTTGTAATCCTGATGCGCCGAATCACCTACTTCCTCCTGCCAAACCGCATGTGGCCGTAATCGTCGCCTAATCCCGCCCGTCCGAATCTGCGAGAAGTTAGAGACAATTCACTCAAAAGGAACTAGGTGGCCCAGAGCTCGATAACTCCCATTCGAGTTTTCTTTCAATTCGAGGGAAGTTCAGAGCGGAATTCGGAACTTGATCATGTGAAATTATGAATAAGCTCTCATGAGAACCTGAGAACTGAATACATCCTCCGTAATCGTATTGTCTGGAATCCAGAGGTTCCAGACAATGTGTCACCTTAGGAGTTTCGAATTGAACTCACCTAAGATGGCCGTAATCCTCGTCTCGATTGCGTTTCTCCTGGCCATTCTGATCGGTTTCTTCTATCTCAGCCACCTGGGGGTAGATCGATTTCAACCAGGTCTTGAAGTCAACGCGAGGTCGTTTCACCAGATTCGCACTCTCCGCGGGCGACGCCGCGAGTGCAAGGAGTACAACGACGGCCGACCAAACCAGGACCGACAGGTTCAAGTTCATTTTGTGGCTGGAAAGCAATCATCGTTTTTGACCAAAGCTACGAACCCGATATTCGCTCACGAAGAAGACTCGCGCTGTCCGCATTGCATCGGATTCTCGGATGGGCCTCACCTTTCTGTGCGTCGTCCTGGATGAAGTGTCTCGAGGTCTTCGGTGAGATTCGCTCTTATATACCCTCACTCTCGTGCGACGGTCCCATCCGTCGCCGCGTTTGTGTACGGGACCGAGATGATGTTGAAGTTTTAATCTTGTTGGACCCCTTTGAAGGATACTTTTGAATCAGGACACGTAGATTGGAATGCGCTGAATGTCTCCTCGCTCGTAGTCCTCTTCAAAGAAATATGTGTCTAGCTCCCTGCCGCCAAGCCACCCACTCGTATCTAGTGCTCGGTAACTCTATTAAGGAAACTCATGGCGCCGACGCGATCGATGCCGGGTGGCTATCGTGACGCAACGTATCCAGGTTCCACAATGAGATTCAGCGTCCTGCTCCGGCATTGCACGTCAATTTCAAACATCGAGAACGACCTCAAGGGAGCGTTAGGTTGCTGCGATGGGAAATCTGAGTTCCAAATCCCCACCCGATGCTAAGGATCAGAATTAGCTTCGTTCCAAATCTTTCGCGTGTACTCTCCACAGTCTCTCACCAGAGTCTGTTTGCTGTATTCATTGAGCGGGAAGTGTTACCGGGATGTGCTTGGAAATTCCTCGTAGAAGAAACGATCGGGAATCGGTCGACTTCAAAACAGAATCTTGACCGCCGCAGGTCTACGATCTGTTTCAGACGTTGCACTGCTGGATATGGAATTCGTTTCCTAAGAATGAGTTCAATAATACTCTCTGGTCATGGGCCTGGAAAAAAGGTAGGGTAAGTGTACCACTTATGGAATATAGAGCACCAACGGGACAGTACTATTCATGTTGGACTATCTTCTTCCATAACTACTATGTTACTCGAACTTGAATCAGTCGTGGGACAAAATGGTATCCCATAACGGCTACTGTCCAAAAATTGATCCGAGTTCCATTAATGGTATCGACACGTACCCTACGATTCCACTAATGTGAATGAGTTGTTCCGGCAGCAAATAGACCGAAACTTCAGAAATTCCCTCAGCTGGCCCATGGAGAAGGAGTTGGTATGACTCGGTTCAAAAAAGACCGGGATAGATCCGACTTAAAACTTCTTCGCGCGGCTAGTTTTATCGAAGCGGCTAGTTTTACCAATTTTCGACGCGCGTGCATCAGATTCGAAAACTAGGTTGGATTACTCGCGGGAATGTCAAAATACTGTTTCGGATCTGGAGACATTCCTCAGACGTATCGTCGTTCCCATAAAATACGGAGATGGCGTGTACCGATCGCAGTCTGTCGCAGCTTCGGTGTAGCAAACTCTCAATCAAAATTATCGTCTTCTCGAAAACGGTATTCGAAAGCATCGACTGGAAGTCATGATGAAATAATTGCGATTACCCAGGAAGCTTTCCTCCATCATCGGGCGCATATCACATAGCCGCGCGCTGCTCGCTCCAAATTCATTTCGAGCGAGAGGCCGTTGCATGTCGTATTCTCGAGAAAAAAATTAATCAAAACAACCAGCGTGTTCTTTCAGATCTTGGGTTCGACTTTTTTTCTCAGTCGGCCGCCTCCCCCGTCTCGTAATGCGTTCATTCGTACCCGCTTTCGAATTGGCGCTCTCTTCAGCGCTCTGCCGAAGAAGTGCCTAAAGATCCAACCGTTTGGAGCTGCCCAGCTGAAGTGTCAACTGAATGTTCTTCTCTTGCTTCAGTTTTCTTCCCGGGAAGAGTCCGAGGTTGCAGTAATGGATTTCTCGCGACGACGAAACAAGTCGAAGCTCGAGGGACCTTCCTCGTGAGTACTGGTCGTTGAACGCAAAACTTTAAATGGTTTAAGAAATGCTGCGTGAGAACTGGTCGCAGAGTCACTGTTTCACTCCAACTCTTTCTTCCAAAATTCAGAACGCTCATCGATGTATCCGCGCGCGATGTCAACATCACGGTGTTCTGTGACAACGGCGAACGAACTGACCGGATAAAGGAAGCTTTCGATGCATTTCAAGATGTCGGAGAAACTCTGTGGATGACTCTCGAAGAAATCAAAGAGTTCACCCGACCCGCCAATTACGTCTGTGATCCGTTTGAAGGTAAATTTTGGGCTTGATGTCAGCAAGGGAACATTCGCTCTACATACATTCACAGAACATGAGATGTCAGCAGCTAGACTGACAATGAGAGGAATCATTTGAGAGATCCATGCGCTCCATCGTTACAGGAGAATTATTTGAATATCTCCGGAGCCGACAACTCTCAGTTTATGGTCCTCTCGTGATTCTACGTTGCTTGCGAGACAAACGACCGCTTCCGTTGGCACCAAAGCCGGTGTTCTCTCAAGCTATGAAGGATGTAGTTGTGACATTTTCGTCAGTGGCCCCCGAGGGAAGAGTAAGACTCGCTCAACGCGTGGAGTTCATGGGAGGTCGAGTCGAAGCACCATTGAACAATACCGTGACCCACGTCGTTTGTGGTGAGTGTGACTCCACAAGATTTCCATATGTGCATGAGATGTAGTTTCGCATTGTGACTATTCCCACCCCTCCTCCCGGGAATCATTCTCCATCATTGAGAGCTGTATTTCAGATGAAGTTGGGTCAAAAAAATACATCGTCGGCTCACTTAGGGGACTCGCCCTTCAAACGACAGCTTGGATCGACACTGTGTGGGATCGGGTTCAACACGAGCTGAAGCATGCGATCTCAGTCGCGGACGAATACAAGACACCCATATTCGCCAACTTGGCAATCACGTCGTCGGGACTCGACGAACAGGAAAAAGAACGAATGAAGACACTCGTATCGCAGAACGGCGGGACATACACCGGAAAACTTACCAAAACAAATACTCATTTGGTGATTACCTACAGCGATTCTGGGAGTTGATATCGATTGTCGTTCCAATTCTCAACTCGATAACCTTGAAGCATTGACAAAACTATCCTTATATTCCAGATAATCAAAGAACCAACGGGGGCTAAATACCGAGCCGCTGTTTCATGGCAGCTCCACGTAGTTACTCCAGATTGGGTGAATGACTCTGTAGAGAAAGGATTTATGATCGATCCGAATCAGTACCAGTTGCTGGTCGATCCTGGAGCGTCGTCGTCAAGCACTCCGATGAACTGCAGTATTTCGTCCATCGCTTCGAGTGTCGCGTGCTCAAGGTTCGTCCGAGAAACCTTCCAACACGAATGTCCTGATTCCACGCACAGTGTGGAAGACTTTCCTCCTCTTTCTGAACTTACCCGAGATTTCTAACAGGTCGGTTTTATCCGAAAGAACAAACAACATGGATCCAATGTACAGTGAGGTTCTCAAACTGACGAAGGAGGACTTGGCGTCCAGCCCTCAATTTCTGGACGGGTGTGCTGTTCACGTCTATGGCATCAGAGAGAAACTCCTCCTCGAACGCCTAGAACAGATAATAAATCAGGCCGGAGGACTACGAGAGGATGCGTTTAACGATGGCGTCACCCATGTGATCACATTGTGAGTTTGAGAACTCCTTTTACTGTGAATACGAATTTAAGGAACTTCGGAGAGGTTCAGAATGTTCACGAATTCCGTTTCTCCAGACCATCTGCCTCTGGACTGCTGGAACTTCAGAAGAACATAGAAAACTCATTTGCAAGCCCCTCGGTCGTTTTGCCGAGTTGGCTGGCGGCGTGCGTCCGTCGGAAAGCGCTACTTCCAGCGGGCACGTATGCTTGTCCCGGTTTCGATCCCCCTCAAGATGAGGACATCACTTGCGCGACCAGTTTTTCCAGCATTGGATCTATCAAAGAGCAGAAAGGATGCTTGGTCGGAAAGAATTTCTGTTTAACCGAAGGTGAATAGTGGCGCTGTTCTGCATAATCGGGAAACCTCTCAGATAATGTCGTCGTCTCTAAGTTTTCCATCTTTTCCAGAACTTCGAACCATGTACCTGAACGTTGTACACGATCTCCCTGCATTGCGGGATGGTGTTGAAAACCTCGGCGGAAGATTGGTGGACTCCTTCGACGATGAGCAAGGAATCACTTATTCAGTATATCCCATCATGGTGTCTGGTAGCGAACCGAAACCCAACGCAATAACTCTCCTGCATCTAGAAACGGTGATAAACCAGAAACGGTGGATTCCACCGTCTGACAGCCCCTTTTACTCTGTCGTCCACGCGCCGAAAGCCGATCTCCCGAACGCTGCCCTCAAAGACGTGGTCGTGACGCCAACGGGTGAGCCTCCAGAATTCTTTCCGTTTAAATCGAAAACTTCCAATCTTGAAGTTCTGAGGACCCAGCGGCGAGCTGTGAACTTATCCCAACCTCTCTTCAAGGATTCACGGAGCATGAGGTGGCCAGTATGGGCAAAGTTCTCTCATTGTTCAATGGGGCGTTGCAAGCGGCTATGGTCAAGACCAGCAAGCCCGAGAAAAAACTGTCGGGAACAACTCATCTCATCTGTGCGTCCGAAAACCCAAACAGCAAGCTCGAAGCTGCGAAGAGGTGGAAGGTTCCGGCTGTTTCGGTGAGAACTTTGATGAATGACATTAAAGATCCTTCGAGTCAGACGTGATGCAGCGTATAATTCATGGTTCTCACAAAGTTAAACTTCTCAACATCGAGATGTGGTCTCCCGCAAGTGGTCTGGTTTTTAACATTCTCACGAATCATTACAGTTGAACTGGTTGTTGGCGTGTGCTCGTGAGGGTAGAAAAGTCAGCGTGAAAGAGCACTTGATCGAGAAAAAACAGTGGGAAACTCTGCCTGAAGATAAACGCAAATCTTCTCCGAAGAAATCTGCTTGCGACACTCCATTGGACCGCAGAAAGAAGCCAATAGAACTAGGGACCTCCCAGATCGAGTCGGAAATCCTTGAGAAGAAGCCTCAGGATACTCCGAACACTTCAAGAGTGTCCATGGGCGCCGCTCAAACGCCTGTTCTCTCATCACAGCGAATGAGGGAAATTTACGAAGAAGCGTCGAGATTCAAAACACCGAAAACATCAGCCGTCTCGGACGTTGACTCGCCAGGCATACCAAAAATAGGCGCGGAAAGAATCGCGGAAATGATTCGTAATATTCAAGAATCACCGCATCCGTACGAAGTTCCCGAGGCTTCGTTTGACGAGAGAAACTCTCAGGCTCTCAGTGGTGGGTTGTCTCGATCTGGCTTTTCACTTGTTTTCCATCGCTCCCTGGAATTTCCTCTCGCTCATCCCTCCCTGTGCCTGAAAATATGGCTCCCATATGATCGTATACCCGCAACTTGATAATATTTTCGATTTCGTTCCAACAGTGAAAACAGCGCTTCCCAAAGGTCGGCCATTGGCCGGAGTAGTGGTTCTCCTCGATGAGGAGAGCGTAGGATCGCTGTCCTTGTTCGAGTTGAAAATGTCGATCGAAAGACTCGGTGGGTGGGTTTGTCACACCATCGAGAGATGCTCGGTTGTTGTTAGCGGCGGGCCCACCAGTGACAACTCGCGGGCTCTCGCTGTTCGAGCCCAGCGACTCGAGAAGCCCATTGTGGGTGTTGAATGGATCTACGCCGCCATTGACACGATGGAACTCCCGAAATACGAAGACTTCCCTGTCGATTACGAAGCGCAGATGGGCAAATACGTACGATCGAAGACGGTAAGCTCGTTCTACCCCACAATCTTCTTTCTTCACCAAACCATAAATCCACGGAGTCAGTGACTTGAGCTGCTCAAACAAACGATTCTCCTCTTCGACGAGGCTGCGTCGCTTCTCGAGATTCATCATTGCTCACCGGCTTCGCTATTCACTTGCAGTTGAAAGACTACGAAAACCGCCTCGAGGACTCTGATGTAGAAACTCCGAAGAACAAAACTTTAAATAAGGTAAGCAGATCGATTTACATGGCCGCAGCGTAGGAAAACACTGGCCACGATTTATACGGATGCGAAATTGAATCTCGTAGGAACATTCATTATTATTCAAGTTTTACGAATGTTCTGCGCTCTCTTCAGGGAGCGACGCCGACTCCGCATCGGACGGAAATAAGCCTCACGGTCAGCGAACCTCCGACACTAACCCCGGTTATGCCGTCCGAGGACTCGAAGCGGAACTCTGTGACATCGAATGCGAGCACGGCGACCATTCCGGGCACACCCCTGCACGCGGGAGCGGCGGCCTCCAACAAAATAGCCAAAGACCCTTTGCAAGATCTCATCTCATCCGCTCGTCGTCGAACTTCTGTGAACTTGAATCCCAGTCGGACCTTCAAAACTGTCGAAGACGAACCGAGATCCTTGCTGAGGAAATCCCAGATGGGTCTACAGCATCAGGACTCATCCGGTAGCGTTTTGGCTGACATAGAAACTCAACCCGAAGAAGGTGAGCTCTTTCTCATCTGGAGGATCTTTCTCTTCGGGGGTTCGCACAACTGAATATCTTCTTCTTTCCAAGGTATCACTTACGGAGGCAAGATGGGTATACCAACGTCAACCCAACTTCTCAACACGACGAGCGACGAGCCAGTGGACCCGAATTTCGGCGATTTGTCTATCGTGAGTTTGGGGAACGCATTCGGAGAGAAAGATCTTCGGGCAAGAACGAATATTCGCTCCAGAAACACATCGGAGCGTTTCTCAAGTTCGAGAAGTCGAGGCAGAGGTCTCGGTGATGAGTCCTAAAAGAGGCGGCTACGAATTCACAGGTGCGGCAGCAGGCGGACCCCGCCGACTCCGCGCACGAGAGATCTTCGAAGCGCTCGTGGGATGAGGGACATGGTGGAACGAGTGGAAAGCGTTTCAAGAAGAGTTCCGTGTCCCCAAGGAAAATGGCGACTAAACCAGTCACCGAAGACAAAATTTTCGTTTTGTATCACCTCGATGAAGATCTGTGAGTTCCTAGAT
>JAJSRV010000031.1:91088-136072 GCA_021527715.1 Neoseiulus cucumeris | reverse complement strand
AGCCTACGTTAAAACAGTGGGAAACTCTGCCTGAAGATAAACGCAAATCTTCTCCGAAGAAATCTGCTTGCGACACTCCATTGGACCGCAGAAAGAAGCCAATAGAACTAGGGACCTCCCAGATTGAGTCGGAAATCCTCGAGAAGAAGCCTCAGAACACTCCGGCAGAAGACGAAGACAGATAGATGACTTGTGAGCATAGAAATTACGGATATTGTGTTCATTTGGAGCTTTTCCTTCCTCATCCAAGCGCCTTCGAGAGAACAGTCAATCGCGGTTTATGTGTGGGCGAATAAAATCGGCTTTGGAATCGATGCTGACAGAACAGTGCTTCTTTTACCATTGCTTGAAGTGGAGTCAAGGCAAGGACCCATAGCTTTGAGGGAGATGTTGGTCACTCCGAAGAGCAGGTGTTGCTCCACTTGGAATCAGAAACAGGGACCACCAATACGGTCGAGGTGTCGAGACCCACCGTAATCCGTTTCCTCCAGATGTGAACAAATGTCCCGCCTTCTAAGTGACCATCTTGAAACGTCCTTTTCGAACAGTCTGAGTACGGGATGGATTCTGCCCCCAAAATGACTGTCTCCATTCCGGCTTTCTAACGCGTCAAGATATTCTTCCTGATGAGAAACAGCTGTAGTTTATTAAATCTTTGCCGAGGAAGTATAGTGAAACCCACTCGAACGGCTCCGCGCTTAATTGGCCGAACTTCATTTATCCCGGAATTTCTCTATAGCGGCAGTTTTGATTCAACCAGCTTTATCGGCCCGAGAACCCGATGTGAATCTCAAGAAGGAGGAGACGGAGCTCACACTTGCTCGGTGAAGTCGTCTGTCAGCGATCAGTTGGAGATCCGTGAAGGCGGAGACCATCTAGAAATGCTCGTTGTAGCTTCCAGTGAAATCCAAAAGGGACGTGCCATCGCCAGTTGCGGGTGACGAGGATGTACCGACAAGTGAACTCGTCAGCTTCGACAATTTTGACGAATCCATCGGATTGTAACCGTGTTTTATGGCAGCGGATGCTGTAGACTTTTCGCGGAAAAAAAACGCTGTAGTCGCGGTCCATTCGCGGTCTTAAATCGAAAAATCGCGGAAAGTCGTAAAATTGAAGAAAAATCACGCCTCTCGCGATTCCCACGACTTTCTTACATTCCCACTTAACACCAGACCCCTTAATCATCAACTTGTCGCCGGCGCAAGACAAATTTAACGCTGATTCTTGTCAAAGAGGTGCATGCAGCACCTGTTAGACACCTTCCACCTAGACTCGTCGTGGTATTGAGCGTGCTTGGTGGGCGTTGGAGTTAGAAGTTTACTTCAGATTCAACCGGTAGGAAAGACGGTTGATTTTGTGATGTAGCCAACGCTCGGACAGGTTCATTAGTGAAGCCTTTCAAGCTGTAGATTTCGGTTAGAAAGTCATTTGAGCCCGAGAAAAGCCCCGGGGCTCCGGATTGTCGACGAGCGAAACGGCGAACATGCCCTATGATTTAATTCTTGCAGTGAATCATCCATATATGATCACTTCGAATCTCGATCTCGAGGATTGACTCGTCAACGGTGCCATTGGTGTATTGAGATACATAGAACATGAGTCAGTGAACGCTGATCAGAGTGTTGAAACATCGCACGAACCTATCGTCTAATGTCTGTGGTTGGAGTTCCAAGGAAACACACGGATCGGACAATTGACTCGATCTAAATGCCGACCGAAAGTGATTTCGTCAACGCATTTGGCTTGGACACCAATCTTCAAAAAGAAAGCTTCGATTTCAGTGTCCTCGCTGATAAAATGCCGTAGAATGAACTTCCCGCTGACTTTAGCTTGCGCCATGACCGTCCATAAATCACAAGGGGAGACATTCGATAAGGTGGTAATCGACTACAGTCGATCGCTTCAGCAGCAATTAATTTATGTAGCTTTGTCGCGGGTGACGTCACTGGAGGGACTTTTCCTAACGAATGCTAACGAAGATTTCACGTTTCATCATGCACAGCCTGTTATGGCCCCAACCCTCATACAGCTCAAAAATGAATTGCAACGTTTGGAGAGCCACAAATTCGTGACGCTTGATCATCGAGCCCTTCAACGCTTAGAAAATTTCGCGTCATTGGTTCTAAACCTCAATGTTCAAAGTCTTCGCGCGCACGTCAGAGATTTGACCTCCGATAAGATCCTTATGAGGTCTTCTCTCCTGTGTTTGACTGAAACGTGGCTGAATAATGAGATTTCTGTTGAAATCGGAGGATACCAAGTGCTCGCGCAGAATAAGCGTTCAGGAAAAAACAGGAGGCGTCGCGGTGTACGTTTCCAATACATCTAACTCGAGATTCGAAAAGTTGGCACAGCCCAACTTGTCTGAGGACGATGCTGGAGATATCTGCGCTGCAATTACCATAATAAAGAGCCGCCGCACTCTCATCATAACGTTGTACATACAGTCCGTTGCACGAAATTACAGACAGCCCTTTTTTCCACCGAAAATCATAATTATCCATAAGAGACTTCTGAATTATTCGCATTTGTAAAACAGAAGCAAAGATCAACTCGGCTGAAAAATTTTCACCACGATTCATTTTCATCTCATACGATTTTGGGCTGTCACACGAAATTACAGACAGTCGGTTTCAATCGTGATTTTCCGGATTGCCTGAGTTCTACGAGAGTTTCCAAGCACGGTTAGATGTCCTATGATCGAAGCGATGAAAATTATTTCGTTTTTTCTTCACTCCATGACACTAATTTCGTTCTCCGATTCTGTTCGAAGGATGGGTCGAGCAAAGAAGCTAAGCATGAACGAACAGCAACAGATCACTCGGCTGCTCGGTGAAAAACGAAGTGCGCGGTCCATAGCGAGGGAGTTAGGGCGATCGAAAGACGTGGTCCTCAAATTCATCCAACAGGGTCCGGAATACAATTTGAAAAGATACAAGAAACGGAAATCAAAACTCAGTTCTCAAGACATTCGGAAAATTCTAAGGGACGCAAGCAACGAGAATGTCTCCGCGGCTCAGATAAAGAGTAGAAATAGCTTGAGAGTGCATCGGAGCACTGTTTGGAGGGTTATTAATTCTTCTAGTCATATCAAGTTCGCCAAAATGAAGAGTAAACCGCCACTGACCACGACGCACAAGTCACGGAGATTAGCCAAGGCTCGAGAATGGATCAAATCGAAGCTAGATTGGACAAAGGTGATCTTCAGTGATGAAAAAGAGTTTAATTTGGATGGTCGTGACGGCTTCCGGTGCTATTGTCATGACCTCCGCAAAGATTCTCGTTTCTTCTCGAAGCGCCAAAGCGGTGGTGGTAGTTTGATGGTCTGGGGCGCTGTCGGAAGAAAAGCTACGCTGCCCCTGGTGTTTGTTGATCACACAATGAAGGCTGGGGACTACATCGAGATACTCCGAAACAATCTCAAACGTCAGGCGACCGCCAAATTCGATCGTAATTTCATTTTCCAACAAGATTGCGCGTCAATACATACGGCCGGGCCTGTTACGGAGTGGTTCAAAGCCCAAAAAATTGAAGTTTTGGAGTGGCCATCGAAGAGTCCCGACTTGAACATTATCGAAAACCTGTGGGGGACTCTCACTCGGAAAGTTTACGCAGACGGGCGACAGTATGAGAATCGAGAACAATTGAAAGACGCAATAATACTAGCATGGAGCTCTATCGGGGAGAAGGAAATCAAACCGTTATTCGATTCGCTTTCTAACCGACTCTGTGACGTTGTGGAGAATAAGGGAGGTTACACTAATTATTAGATCCTATCATTAAAGCCTCGTTTCAAACGATTTCTGCAGTGTCTGTAAATTCGTGCGACAGCCGTGAGACGAGAGCGCCCGTTCGCCAACTTCGTCGTTGGAAATTTTGCATGGGTTTGGCTTCCCCTATCTCGTCTCCACATCTGCTTCACACTAGGGCATGATTTTGATGATTACTTGTAGAATCCAAGATTTTACTCGAAAAAAGTGGGTGTCTGTAAGTTCGTGCAACGGACTGTAAATCCAAATACCTCATTTGAGGCAATGAAACAATTCCTTCGGAAATATCGTGACGTGTTCCTCGCGCGGCATAGTATTGCAACATCTGTGCTGGTGTGTGGCGATTTCAATTATAATATGAAGATTGAAACGCAAGAAGCTAATCTTGTAAACTTCATGCGAGAAGAATTCGATTTGACCTTGGCGAGTGACCCAAAAGAATCGACGAAAATCAAAACTCTTGTCTCGATCTTGCCTTCACGAAAAATATGAATATTGCCGATACTTTCACCAATGTGAGCTATTTTAGTTATCACAAGCCGATGTTCATTGTGCCACTCTAATATCCGGATTCGCCGTAATAATAAAAGCCCTTATGATTCATCATGCGCTGGCACTCGTATTTCTCAGTCCCAGAAAAAAGTTTGTGTTCCTCCCCCACCTCTCAGATCGCGCTTCGCCTCCGAAGAAACACTTACGTCCTTGAAAATAGACTTTCCTTCGAGGTATGGCGGCTGATCCGACGATCGGATTTTGTTGCAGGCCTCGGAACAACACTAAATTGATGATGTAACGTATTAGCATCTAAGTCTGCCAAATACAGTGGTACAAAAGTTTATAAGAAGTGATCACATAGTCTCTGTCGACAGTAGGCGACGACAGACGGCAACAGTGCCGCTTACGTGAAGAAACGCTCGTGAAGAGACGCATTCGGACGCTTTAACATTGTAGCGTTACTCGGACACAGCCAAGATTTTTCCTGCGAAAGGGCTGAAATTTTTCCTCAAGACAGAAACGACCAGGGAAAATCACGCATCCTTGTAGGGAGGGGAAACTCCCACAGCTCAGTCTGCCCGTGATTCTGCCACCCACGTGACTTATACGTTGTGTCACGAGTCTGCCTCAAACTGTGAGGCTATACGGAGTCCTCCGTTACGGCTTTCACTCCCCGAGTGAAAAGCTAACCCCCGGGGGCCTTGTGAAAAGCTTCTCTAGATATATTCCTGAATAGCCCACTCTATTTTCGTGAATAAGTTATTCGTGTGATTTAAAGGAAATCTGACATCCTGGTGTGGACAAATAGTTATTGATATCAATTAAACATCAGTGACATGCTTGTTTTTTTCATATCAAGCCGGAGCTACTTTGAGGGTTTTCCAACTTTACCCTTGTAGTTCGCTTCGTGGAGTTGAACGATTCAGTCAAGAGGTGCACGCAGCACCTGTTAGACATCTTCCACCTAGACTCGTCGTGGTATTGAGCGTGCTTTGTGGGCGTTTGAGTTAGAAGTTTACTTCAGATTCAACCGGTAGGAAAGACGGTTGATTTTTTGATGTAGCCAACGCTGCGACAGGTTCACTTGTGAATCCTTTTAAGCTGTAGATTTTGGTTCGAAAGTCATTTGAACTCGAGACGAATCCAAGAATGTATCTGTCAGGTCCTCCTCCAATTTCGAGTCAGTAACACAGTTTTAGACACGATCCAATCCTTTGTTAGAGCACCGAAACCATAGAATGCTTCGCGAATACTCCTTTGATCGTTCTCCTCGACGGTTAGGCTTACGATGCACAAGCTCAAGAGTATTCCGAGAACTTGGAAAAGTCTAAGCATCTCGTCGAGACTCAGAATCGTTCCTCTTGGGGTCTCAAGGACGGCTCCATATTTTCTCTCGAGTATTTTTCTATGAATCTTCCATGACTCCGTGGGATGTTCCGGAACCGTCTTCCTTTTCACTGTTTGTTGCATATTTTTTTCACGGGAGAAGATTATGTAGAAATTTTTGTACAGGCAGGGTGTTTTCAGCAGACCGTACTTCTGCAATTCGTAGAGCGTTTCCGTTCTCCGCAATGGAGTAACAAGAGCGACGTAAGACTTGTCTGAAATGTATGCGAACATGGCCTTTTTGCTATAAGTTGCGACGGGAATTTCGAAACGTCTCAGGAGTGAGCTGACGTCAACGTCGCAGAATGCCCGAAATTTCTTTATCGAATTTAAGAATTGGTTGCGAATTTGCTTCGGACTTTGGTTGGAATTAATACGATATTGGACGAAGTAGTCAGTTTTCTTGCGGTTGGGTCTTCCTTGGTGGTAACGGATGATGTCTCTGATCTCAGTGCTGCTCGTGGTTTGGCTGAACGCTGATGTGATTTCGTTCTTGTAAACGTTCATGAGAACTATATGGAGTATCGAGTAGGAAACCGCTAGCACGATAAAAGACGAGTTCGAACGAAGTCTTGGTCAAGGTGGTATCTCAAATTTATAGGTTGTCAATGTTGACAAACTCAACGAGCTCAGTAGTCCCAGAGCGCCTCTGAAATGGGGGAATGTGGCAAGAACACAAATGAGTGTCATCGAAAACACAATGGCCATCCACACCCCTGCTTTGAACACTTGAAGGAATAAAGATGCTTTAGGAACAAATCGTCTCACGGGATGGACTCATTTCAAAATTTTAGAATCAAACGCTGATAGAGTATCCTGCCCAGACCAACCATTTATATTAATGAAGAGCCTCCTTTGATATCTCAAGGGGGATGAAACATTGCGCCTGTCTCTAAAACTGAGTTTAACATTGCGATTAACATTTGAACCGTCTCGCGGACTCTCCTGATTTATTCCTGGTTCCTCTATTGTCCGTATTTGCTGCGCTTTGTAGGATGGGATCGATTTCGTAAATTGTTTGTTCCATGGGGTGATATCAATGAGTTTCATGCATCGCGAGCGCGGACTCGAAAATTGAACCCCCTCATGTATCCCCCGCGAGTAATGTCTCACGATCAGCACTTCCGACTCCGAAAACTCATGAGATTTGATCGTCCCCTCGGGCGTCACGAAAGCGGAAGTGCTGTTGCAGCAGGTTCGAACAGCCGTCTTGACGCAGAAAGTGAACAGAAGTCGTCAACTGAATTATTTTAATTATTTTTCTTCCACAGAAGCTTCACATTTGAAACGAATCACGCTACTTGAGCGTAGTATTTAGTTGATCATGTTGATGATTGACGTGCGATTCTCGCGGAAAGTTACAAAAGATGTCGACAATGCTGCAGGAAGATAATAACCTTGTAAACATGCAGAGTCAGCGAATATCGTCACAGATGTTTCCGTCATTCCAAGACTCTGCAGAGCTTGCGACACCACAGATCTTGTCAAGGAAACCCTCTGGAAAGGAGACAAATCGGCAGAGCGGGTCTCCGCAAGAATAGTGAAGCCTACAAGGATGAAGAGGAGTAGGGAGCACGTTTTCGTGTTGCACTGTGTCCAATGATCTAGGAGCAGTCACCAAGTTTCAGCTCGACTGATTCGTCCAATGGAGAAAACACTTCAAATGCAGAGCATTGCACTCTCAATACGCCAAAAGTTCGCGGAACTTCGAGCCGCAATCTGTTGACACGCGTCTTCTGTGGAGTCCCGTGGTGCCGTGCTCTCGGGTGCTCAGTGACAAGAGCGTGAGCTTCAGAAACTCGTCCCGATATTAATCGATTGCTTTAATACCTGAGTGCTCGCGTTCATTAATTCGGAATCATCGCCGCGATGCCGTCATTTTGGAAGATTGCTTCCCGAGCTCTTGAATTATTGAAGTTGCTCCACTCCTGCATTGCTTCACTCGTGCGAAGACTGGACCTCGATATTCCTCACGGATAGCCGCATATCTTAGAATCGTAAGCAGAGGCACGCGCCCGACCTTGATGAGCACATCGATTCGATGCGCGTTATTTTCCCGGAGTTTTTCATTTTTCATCTACATAAATGAAGAGATACTGCCGATATTAAGGGTGGCCCTGGAGATAGTTTGAGGTTTGTTTCGGAAGATAAGCGTTATCAGCTCGACTCCTTATCGGCGTAGCAGGTAGGATACATTCAGAGAGCCTTGCTTCCGCATTTCGTTCAAGGCCTAAAAAACTCCTTGGGTCGAAGGATCCAGTGATCTCTCCGAAGGAAGTTCTTGCTCTCATTTCTGAAAGCTGACTCATTCACCGCGGGATTCGGCTTTCTGGAGCTGCTTTTTGGAAATTTCGATCAATAAAGGTCCTGCCGCTATCAGGTCCGTTATGCGGCTTCTACAGCTTGAGGCAGTCTGAGCGCTCTCGCGAGCGAGGCGGACTTCACGCGTTGGAGTCATTCCATGTTCGGAAAGGTGGAATTTTCCCACGGGATCTTCGCACCGTTGGCCGCCGCTCTGCGGTTCAGAACGGCTTTTCGGGAAGAAAGAATTTAGTCGAACATTCTCTGCGAAAGCTCCGGGATCAGCTCGAGGAAAGACAGGGACTCAAAAATGAAAGCCTCCCCTCTATTTGTAGTGTTTTTGATTCCGTTTTCGTCATCAGATTTCATATCAGGAGCGCATTTTTCGAGTTTCAGGTAGTTTTGATTTCGTTAGAACTGGAAAAGGAACTTTTTCCGGCGAGTCCGTTCGACGGCGTCAAGGACGGTGGCGACTCCATCCTGGCTCTGCATGGACTGGAAGATGGCAACTGGACCGAAAAAATCTGAAAAGGGCTCCAAAATATCGACCGGATTGTCGAAAACGCAGTGTTCAAAACCGACGATTTGAGGGAAACTGTGTCTTGCGGGAAACGAAATGCGTCGTCTTTTTCCGATTCGTTCATCTCCCGCGATATTTTTTTTCTTTTTTTAATGGCTCTTAGAGAGATGCGTTTACGCACGAACTTCCAGCGGAGATGATAGCGCGGAGATGGTAGAATTTGGTCAAAAATTCCCTGGAAAAGCTTCGGGATAGGCTTTAGGAAAGACAGGGACTCAAAAATGATAGCCTCCCCTCTATTTTTCGTTTGCTCCTGGGCTGCAAATTTGGAATTGTGAGTTACGCCCAGGAGTTTTCGATTGTGACTTATGAGTTCTTCGTACTCGCCGTCCACTGACTCGTGAAAACTTCAAGACTCCACATGCACGTCCAGCCTGTACCATCTGTCTGCTTCGTTCCAATAGCGAAAAATGACTAAGAAATATAGCGAAAACGACGTAACCAATAGCGAAAACGACGTAACTCGAGGTACGACTGTAAATGACATCCAAGATCCAGACTTGATGCTGCGTATAATTCATGGTTCTCACGGAGTTAAACTTCTCAACATCGAGGTGTGGTCTCCCGCAACTGGTCTGTGTTTTAACATTTTCACGAATCATTACAGTTGAACTGGTTGTTGGCGTGTGCTCGTGAGGGTAGAAAAGTCAGCGTGAAAGAGCACTTGATCGAGAAAAAAAGACGGGGCAAGTTCAGTCAACTACGATAGAAGAAGTCTGAGGCAAGGCCGGTAGAAGCATCAAATCGGGCTGAAAATGCAACCAAAATTAAAAGATACGCAAGCATGAGGGTTATTGTCAATGGTCTGCGAGGAAGACACTGCATTGGTTTTCCCTTCTGAAAGTGAGCTAGTGGCCGTTAGAATTCATAATAGAAATGAGCGGAGCGACAACGTTTCCGGCGGCAACGACCTCAAGTCGAACGTTAAGCTGCCGCGACTCAGTCCGTAGGACTCGAAATTCTATCAGAATTCGAAGCGGCAGCCGGGGGAAATCAGACTTTCTGACAATTTCAGGTGATTCCTAGATAGACAGGGATGTCTGGAACGCACTGGGATTTCATTCAACTGGTTTCATAGCCCTAGACGGCGAACAGTTCATAGAGACGGCGAAACGCTCTGAGAAGTTTGAACTCCGATAAAATCCCATCATGCCCATATCAAACAAGAATCTCGAAAAAATACAAAGTTTCGTCATTTTCGAGCCATTTGCTGCAGAAAACTATTTTGCGGCGGTCCCTTGCCAAAAAATTTGGAGCGCCTCGGAGCGCTGAAATCGAGTTTGTCGCATTCGATGCGTAGGTTAACCGAGAGCATCTCCGACGAAGAATTACCCGGCCATTTCTACCACTTTCGGTTTTATCATCGGGAAACGGTGCTCAGGGGTCCAATGAGAGCGAAAATCCGGCAACTCGGTTGCGACACTCGATCTCCCGAAACGAGTCAATAGAGTCCGCTCGAATTTCGGAACTCAAACTGCGTCCGATGGGTTGAAACAATGACTCTATGGCTGTGCACGCCCGTCACGTGATTTTCTCGAACTCGCCACAAACGATATGACAAATCGAATCGGAGCTCACGAGGAGTTACCCTCAGCTCACAAAAAAGAAGCGTCGGGAGCAGGATCGCGTTGCATGAGAAATTCACAGAAGATTTCGGTGGGCGGTTGCAGAACGAGAAGGTGTGTACGACGAGTCGCCGGCTGCTCTAGTCATTCNTCTTCGTACTCGCCGTCCACTGACTCGTGAAAACTTCAGGACTCCACATGCACGTCCAGCCTGTACCATCTGTCTGCTTCGTTCCAATAGCGAAAATGAGGAGGAAATTCGCTCAAAATGACACGTTGACGTTAACAGAAACAGGAGACGTGTTGCAGGGCCGCTCAGGTTTGAGTACCCTTGCGGATTATATTTTTCCCGACGGCCGCAACTGAACGTCTGGGTTCAGAAGCGACGGGAAAGCGCCTTTGGATTCAGTAACTCTGGCAGGAACCCTCTCAGACGATTACCGCCCATTAGCCCGAAAACCCATTAGCCGGAAAACCCATCAGCCTGAAAAGTCTACCCATTAGCTCGAAAACCCATCAGTCTGAAAAGTCTACCCATCAGCTCGAAAACCCATCAGCCTGAAAATTTTGAGGAGACAGTGAAGCTTCTATGCGCATAGCGGAATCGCAGAGCTATCAAACGGGAGACAACTGGGTGCTTTGCTAAAATACGCCCGCCGACTTACCGAGCCCGATCTAAGAAACTGCATTCGCGGTTTTCCACGTTTCCTCGGACTTCGAGTGGAGTGAGCATTGGAATAAACCACACATAGAGGCTCGTTCACGTATTCATCGTATCGAATCGGCTGCCGAGGTCGAACATGTTCAACACTTTTCCGCGCCCTAAACAATCCGCAAGCGGCTATGGTCAAGACCAGCAAGCCCGAGAAAAAACTGTCGGGAACAACTCATCTCATCTGTGCGTCCGAAAACCCAAACAGCAAGCTCAAAGCTGCGAAGAGGTGGAAGGTTCCGGCTGTTTCGGTGAGAACTTTTATACAGTCGTACGTCGTACCTCGACCTACGTCGCTAATTGGTGCCCGCGGAAGCGACGCAACTCGAAAAACGACGTAACTCGAAAACATAGTTTTTCCTGATGGATTCGTGGTCTTAAATGCATGAACTGAAACACACTCCCTGACGACGCACCTAGCATGCGAGAATCATTCTGGAGGAGAAAAAGTGGGAACTGAATCGGGAAATAGCACAAGCCATGAATCCGCGCTCCATGAGGCTTCATGATCTGTCATGATTTCGAAGTCAATCCTTCCCCGAATTGATTGTCAGGGAACTTGAAGATGACTGAAAGCCCTCATCAGAGTCTGATCAGCTCAGAACTCAGAATTGAGCTTGAGTTGTGAGGAAAAATCAGGAAATAAAAATTTTCCCCAGAAAAAATAACCGACGTAGGACCGAAAACGGCGTAAGTCGGAACCATGTAACTAGGGATCGCAAAAGAACCGCCAAGCGGAACCGCCGAACCGCGGTTCCCCTCGGAGGCCGCGGGTACTCGCCAGGAACCGCGGGTACCCGCGGGCATTATCCTAAGAACTGCGAGTAACCGCTAGGAACCGCGGGTACCCGCCGGAAATCTGCGGGTACTCGCCTGCCCGGCGGGTATTGCCGTCAGATGGACTGCGAATCCGGCCCTAATTCCGTAATTTTTGAAGCAATCCTAGGATTTTTTTTTTCTGAAATCCTGAAAATCGCGGTCTGTAGTCGCGGGTACCCGCGGCTCCTAGCGGTTACCCGCGGACTACCCGAAGATCCCGGCGGGTACCCGCGGTTCCGAGGCGAGAGCTTGACCCGCGGGTATTACCCGCCGCCAGGGGAATACCCGCGGTTCGGCGGTTCCGCTTGGCGGTTCTTTTGCGATCCCTACATGTAACTCGAGGTACGACTGTAAATGACATCTAAGATCCTTCGAGCCAGACTTGATGCTGCGTATAATTCATGGTTTTCACGGAGTTAAACTTCTCAACATCGAGTTGTGGTCTCCCGCAACTGGTCTGGGTTTTAACATTTTCACGAATCATTACAGTTGAACTGGTTGTTGGCGTGTGCTCGTGAGGGTAGAAAAGTCAGCATGAAAGAGCACTTGATCGAGAAAAAAAGACGGGGCAAGTTCAGTCGAAGACTGAACCCATAGTTTCGTAGGCTCACGTTCAACTACGATAGAAGAAGTCTGAGGCAAGGCCGGTAGAAGCATCAAATCGGGCTGACAATTAAACCAAAATTAAAAGATACGCAAGCATGAGGGTTGTTGTCAATGGTCTGCGAGGAAGACACTGCATTGGTTTTCCCTTCTGAAAGTGAGCTAGTGGCCGTTTGAATTCATAATAGAAATGAGCGGAGCGACAACGTTTCCGGCGGCAACGACCTCAAGTCGAACGTTAAGCTGCCGCGACTCAGTCCGTAGGACTCGAAATTCTATCAGAATTCGAAGCGGCAGCCGGGGGAAATCAGACTTTCTGACAATTTCAGGTGATTCCTAGATAGACAGGGATGTCTGGAACGCACTGGGATTTCATTCAACTGGTTTCATAGCCCTAGACGGCGAACAGTTCATAGAGACGGCGAAACGCTCTGAGAAGTTTGAACTCCGATAAAATCCCATCATGCCCATATCAAACAAGAATCTCGAAAAAATACAAAGTTTCGTCATTTTCGAGCCATTTGCTGCAGAAAACTATTTTGCGGCGGTCCCTTGCCAAAAAATTTGGAGCGCCTCGGAGCGCTGAAATCGAGTTTGTCGCATTCGATGCGTAGGTTAACCGAGATCATCTCCGACGAAGAATTACCCGGCCATTTCTACCACTTTCGGTTTTATCATCGGGAAACGGTGCTCAGGGGTCCAATGAGAGCGAAAATCCGGCAACTCGGTTGCGACACTCGATCTCCCGAAACGAGTCAATAGAGTCCGCTCGAATTTCGGAACTCAAACTGCGTCCGATGGGTTGAAACAATGACTCTATGGCTTTGCACGCCCGTCACGTGATTTTCTCGAACTCGCCACAAACGATATGACAAATCGAATCGGAGCTCACGAGGAGTTACCCTCAGCTCACAAAAAAGAATCGTCGGGAGCAGGATCGCGTTGCATGAGAAATTCACAGAAGATTTCGGTGGGCGGTTGCAGAACGAGAAGGTGTGTACGACGAGTCGCCGGCTGCTCTAGTCATTCTGTCGCTCAACCTGGCTGTCAAAAAATCATTTGATGACTGCGAGCCAGGAGCTAAGAGATTTTAGGTCGCAGAGTTGAGGAGAAGCTACAGTGCATCGGCGATTGAAGCTGCGGCTACGCAAACCCATGATGAGATGAGCCCCCAACTCAGTCCTGCAACAGCTCTTGCAATCATACTCGACTGTCTAAGAAGCAACATTCGATCTTTGGATAATCGCTGAAGGCACTCGACCCGCGTATTCTCTCCTCGTACCACAAAATTTTGGAAGCGACGAAGAAATGTTATCCGAGCGAAGTGGGAGCGACCGAGACCTCCAGTAAAATCGCGCTCCAGGGTCTACTCGATCATTCCTCCGAAAAAGGTTTGGTGCCAGATACCGGAAGCCCAGATGCCCGAATTCCCGACACCCGATTCCCAGATGCCAGAATCCCAGATTTCCAACACTTAAAACCACCCTCTCCCTCGCCAGTCACGATTTTAGGTTCATATGTATCTACGACTCGTTGACGCCCTTGACATTCGAATTGTGTTTTTTCATTGGAAGGCCGGCCGTGAGTTGAAGTACATGGGATAGACGAATTACTTAAGTACAACATCTTAAATCAAAAGATTCGAGGTGCTGTGATCTCGTATTTTCTTCATGTGCACCAGGAAGGAGTCTGGCTAAAGCTAAAGAGTGCTAAGTGTACCAGTGCCCTCACGCGGAACCACGGAAGGCACTGACACCCAGTTGACTGAACAATAAAGCCTTTCAATACTTAGAAAAAAAAAACAGGAAGGAGTTCCGGTGGGGCGCCCAGATTTGAGCGGAATGCCGATCTGAGCGGATGCAGATATTGGCAAAAACCTGATTCGCGCGGAAGCACGATTTAAGCAGCAGGCCACTTCGAGCGAATGTCTGATTTGGGCGAGCGACTGATTCGCGCGCAATCGCCGTCGGTATCATGCGTAGCCATTGCTCGCGAAACTCACGGACCCACCTTCGAATCCATAATTTCGAGGCACATGCTAGCGCTTGCCGCTCGCTTCGCTCGCGAATTTTGTTGATTCAAACTGCAGCCACAACGACGCCCCCAACCCGCAGCTACAACAGCTCCCGTACGTCTGGAACCCAAACCGAGCTTGCATCGACATCTTAGTGGGGCTGCGATGGCTCCTCGGGTCACAGCGAATACCAACAAGCATTCTCAGACGATACCAACTGCTACTCCGTCGTGCCATTGGTACTGGAGAGTGCATCCGGGAGTGTAGCCTGGAATAACCCTAGTCTCTCGTCTACCAAGATTCTGATCGACTAGAACTGCGATTGAGTCCAGAGAGTCGAAGAATTCTACAGAGTCGGCTGTCTTAAGGGTTGAATGCGCACGTGACAACGATTGAGGAACAGAAACTCGATAGCGTTCTGCAATTATTGGAGAGCTCAGTTCCAAAAAGTCACATCTTCGGATTTTTCGATTCTGAGATTTCTGCAGAATCTTGTATATTTCGACATATTCGTTCCTGCAGTTCTTCGCAGTTTCCTCGAAAACAGTGAAAGTGAAGATGAGACGTTTTGGAATTGGGCTCTTCCATTTTGGTCTATGACATCCGAAGTTTCGTCCTGAATGGCAGTCGGGTCGAAGATGCACTTGAGTGACGGGCGAAACAGTGTGGTTTATCAGACTCGCAAATCTATGCCGCAAATGTATGTAGTTATAGATGATCCACGAAAGAGAGTACAGATCTCGATGAGTTGGAGATGCCGCAACGGCAGCCGCGTGTTGGCGCCAAAGTGTCTGCTAGTTTATTGATCGCTGAAAACAACTGTGACGTCACGTCCGACAGACTAACTTCCGTTACAAAACTCCCATAGAGGACCGTCCGGATAGAACGTAAGCCTACGTTAAAACAGTGGGAAACTCTGCCTGAAGATAAACGCAAATCTTCTCCGAAGAAATCTGCTTGCGACACTCCATTGGACCGCAGAAAGAAGCCAATAGAACTAGGGACCTCCCAGATTGAGTCGGAAATCCTCGAGAAGAAGCCTCAGAACACTCCGGCAGAAGACGAAGACAGATAGATGACTTGTTAGCATAGAAATTACGGATATTGTGTTCATTTGGAGCTTTTCCTTCCTCATCCAAGCGCCTTCGAGAGAACAGTCAATCGCGGTTTATGTGTGGGCGAATAAAATCGGCTTTGGAATCGATGCTGACAGAACAGTGCTTCTTTTACCATTGCTTGAAGTGGAGTCAAGGCAAGGACCCATAGCTTTGAGGGAGATGTTGGTCACTCCGAAGAGCAGGTGTTGCTCCACTTGGAATCAGAAACAGGGACCACCAATACGGTCGAGGTGTCGAGACCCACCGTAATCCGTTTCCTCCAGATGTGAACAAATGTCCCGCCTTCTAAGTGACCATCTTGAAACGTCCTTTTCGAACAGTCTGAGTACGGGATGGATTCTGCCCCCAAAATGACTGTCTCCATTCCGGCTTTCTAACGCGTCAAGATATTCTTCCTGATGAGAAACAGCTGTAGTTTATTAAATCTTTGCCGAGGAAGTATAGTGAAACCCACTCGAACGGCTCCGCGCTTAATTGGCCGAACTTCATTTATCCCGGAAAATCTCTATAGCGGCAGTTTTGATTCAACCAGCTTTATCGGCCCGAAAACCCGATGTGAATCTCAAGAAGGAGGAGACGGAGCTCACACTTGCTCGGTGAAGTCGTCTGTCAGCGATCAGTTGGAGATCCGTGAAGGCGGAGACCATCTAGAAATGCTCTCGTCGTTGTAGCTTCCAGTGAAATCCAAAAGGGACGTGCCATCGCCAGTTGCGGGTGTCGAGGATGTACCGACAAGTGAACTTGTCAGCTTCGACAATTTTGACGAATCCATCGGAACGAAACCGTGGTGTATGGCAGCGGAAGCTGTAGATTAGATAGAGCGAGAGAAAAAAAACGCCAAAGTCGCGGCCCAATCGTGTAAAGTCGCAAGAGTCTCGCAAGAGCGCCAGGATGACAGATGTTACTTCGCAGAGCAGAACAGCTCTGAAATGTGGACTGTTTCGCTGCAGAATGTGCTCGAATGGATGACAAGAGCCACATAAATCGCGAAAATCGGTCGGAGTTAGCAAAAATCGTGCTTTCCGCGATCTCAGCGAAGACTTTACAGCTTTAGCCATGGCGCGTTCAGCGGACGGGGTGAATGAAGACCAAGGTGTGACGTACTAGGTAGTACGTTGTGCTGGACTCAGAGAGGACACAGATGTATCGTGAGAAACTGCCGCCGTTCTCGCTCGAAACCTTTGTCTCAACGAAGGCTGGCTAGAGAGCCAGGGAACAAGAAGTTCTACTTGGGAGTGTCTTCCGGCCGTCAGCCAGAGAGCGACTGCCGGTCGACTGAGAGAGGCTCGAGCGAGGAGATCGGCGCAGCACATTTATTGATCAAACGTCCACCGACTTGGTGGCTGCATACCTAATGCTGCCTAAATCGGTGACACAAGATTCTGAAGACACTGAGCTCTCGATGCCTTTCGCGCTCTGCTCAGTGAACGAATCTCTGGAAAATCCACGCCGCTTTGCGATGCAAGAAGGTGATAAGAACAGTCCGCGGGAGAAACTCTATTCCTGGTCGGACTACCTTCGTAGATGAAAACAAGCTACTCTAGATATATTCCTGAATAGCCCACTCTATTTCCGTGATTAAGTTATTCGTGTGATTTAAAGAAAATCCGACATCCTGGTGTGGACAAACACTTATTGAAATCAATTAAACATCAGTGACATGCTTGTTTTTTTCATATCAAGCCGAAGCTACTTTGAGGGTTTTCCAACTTTACCCTTGTAGTTCGCTTCGTGGAGTTGAACGATTCAGTCAAGAGGTGCACGCAGCACCTGTTAGACATCTTCCACCTAGACTCGTCGTGGTATTGAGCGTGCTTGGTGGGCGTTGGAGTTAGAAGTTTACTTCAGATTCAACCGGGAGGAAAGACGGTTGATTTTTTGATGTAGCCAACGCTGCGACAGGTTCACTAGTGAAGCCTTTCAAGCTGAAGATTTTGGTTCGAAAGTCATTTGAACCCGAGACGAATCCAAGAATGTATCTGTCAGGTCCTCCTCCAAGTTCGAGTCAGAAACACAGTTTTAGACACGATCCAATCCTTTGTTAGAGCACCGAAACCAAAGAAGGCTTCGCGAATACTCCTTTGACCGCTCTCCTCGACGGCTAGGCCAACGATGCACAAGCTCAAGAGTATTCCGAGAACTTGGAAAAGTCTAAGCATCTCGTCGAGACTCAGAATCGTTCCTCTTGGGGTCTCAAGGACGGCTCCATAGTCTCTCTCGAGCAGTTCTCTATGCATGTCCCATGACACCGTGGGATCTTTCGGAACCGTGCCTCTGATCTCTGCCAGTTTCCCGAGAATGTGAAAAGGGCGTTCCGAGCGATAAAGAAAATAATTTTTGTACAGGTAGGGTGTTTTGAGCAGACCGTACTTCTGCAATTCGTAGAGCGTTTCCGTTCTCCGCAGAGGAGTAACAAGAGCGACGTAAGAGACTTCCGGAATGTAAGCGAACATGGCCTTTTTGCTATAAGTTGCGACAGGAATATCGAAACGCCTCAAGAGAGAGCTGACGTCAACGTCGCAGAACGCCCGAAATCTCATTATCGAAGAAAAGAAATGGGTGCGAATTTGCTTCGGACTTGGGTTGGAATTAAGACGATATTGGACGAAGTAGTCAGTTTTCTTGCGGTTGGGCCTCCCTTGGTGGTAACGGATGATGTCTCTGATCTCAGTGCTGCTCGTGGTTTGGCTGAACGCTGATGTGATTTCGTTCTTGTAAACGTTCATGAGAACTATATGGAGTAGCGAGTAGGAAACCGCTAGCACGATAAAAGACGAGTTCGAACGAAGTCTCGGCCAAGGTGGTATCTCAAATTTATAGGTTGTCAATGTTGACAAACTCAACGAGCTCAGTAGACCCAGAGCGCCTCTGAAATGGGGGAATGTGGCAAGAACACAAATGAGTGTCATCGAAAACACAATGGCCACCCACACCCCTGCTTTGAACACTTGAAGGAATAGAGATGCTTTAGGAACAAATCGTCTCACGGGATGGACGCATTTCAAAATTTCAGAATCAAACGCTGAAAGAGTATCCTGCCCAGACCAACCAATAACAGTAATGGAGAGCCTCCTCTGATATCTCAAGGGGGAGGAAACATTGCGTCTGTCTCTAAAACTGAGTACAACAGAGCGAGGAACATTTGAACCGTCTCGCGGACGATATATTCCTGGTTCCACTACTTTCGGCATCTGCTGCGCGGAGTAGGATGGGAGCGATTTCGTAAATTGTTTGTTCCATGGGGTGATATCAATGAGTTTCATGCATCGCGACCGCGGACTCGAAAATTGAACCCCCTCATGTATCCCCCGCGAGTAATGTCTCACGAACAGCACTTCCGACTCCGAAAACTCATGAGATTTGAGCGTCCCCTCGGGCGTCACGAAAGCGGAAGTGCTGTGGCAGCAGGTTCGAACAGCCGTCTCGACGCAGAAAGTGAACAGAAGTCGGCAACCGAAATATTTGAAGTAAGAGTCATCCACAGAAGCTTCACATTTGAAACGGATCACGCGACTTGAGCGGAGTATTGAGATGATCATGCTGATGATGGAAGTGCGATTCTCGCGGAAAGTTACAAAAGAAGGAGAAAGCCGCAGGAAGATAAAAACCTTGTAAACATGCGGAGTCAGCGAATATCGTCACAGATGTTTCCGGCATTCCAAGACTCTGCAGAGCCTGCGACACCACCGATCTTGTGAAGGAAACCCTCCGAGAAGGAGACAAATCGGCAGAGTGGGTCTCCGCAAGAATAGTGAAGCCTGCGAGGATGAAGAGGAGTGAGGAGCACGGTTTCATGTTGCACTGTGTCCAATGATCTAGGAGCAGTCACCAAGTTTCAGCTCGACTGATTCGTCCAATGGAGAAAACACTTCAAATGCAGAGCATCGCACTCTCAATACGCCAAAAGTTCGCGGAACTTCGAGCCGCAATGTGTTGACACGCGTCTTCTGTCGAGTCCCGTGGTGCTGTGCTCTCGGGTGCTCAGTGACAAGGGCGTGAACTTCAGAAACTCGTCCCGATATTAATCGATTGCTTTAATACCTGAGTGCTAGCGTTCATAAATTTGGAATCATCGCCGCGATGCCGTCATATTGGAAAATTGCTTCCCGAGCTCTTGAATTATTGAGGTTGCTCCACTCCTGCATTGCTTCACTCGTGCGAAGACTGGACCTCGATATTCCTTACGGATAGCCGCATATCTGAGAATCGCAAGAAGAGGCACGCGCCCGACCTTGATGAGCACATCGATTCGATGCGCGTTATTTTCCCAGAGTTTTTCATCATCTACATAAATGAAGAGATCCTGCCGATTATAAGGGTGGCCCTGGAGGTAGTTCCTGGAGGTTCCTTTCGGAAGATAAGCGTTATCAGCTCGACTTCTTATCGGCGTAGCAGGTAGGATACATTCAGAGAGCCTTGCTTCCGCATTTCGTTCATGGCCTAAAAAACTCCTTGGGTCGAAGGATCCAGTGATCTCTCCGAAGGAAGTTCTTGCTCTCATTTCTCAAAGCTGACTCATTCACCGCGGGATTCGGCTTTCTGGAGCTGCTTTTTGGAAATTTCGATCAATAAAGGTCCTCCCGCTATCAAGTCCGTTATGCGGCTCCGGCAGCTTGAGGCAGTGTGGGCGCTCTCGCGAGGCAGGCGGTCTTCACGCGTTGGAGTCATTCCATGTTCCGAAAAGTGGAATTTTCCCACGGGATCTTCGCACCGTTGGCCGCCGTCCTGCGGTTCTTTCGGCTTTTCGGGAAGAAAGAATTTAGTGAAAAATTCCGTGGTAAAGCTTCGGGATCGGCTCTATCTCTACAGGGACTCAAAAATGATAGCCTCCCCTCCATTTTTCGTTTGCTCCTGGGCTGCAAAATTGGAATTGTGTGTTACGCCCAGGAGTTTCCGATTGTGACTCATGAGTTCTTCGTACTCGCCGTCCACTGACTCGTGAAAACTTCAAGACTCCACATGCACGTCCAGCCTGTACCATCTGTCTGCTTCGTTCCAATAGCGAAAAATGACTAAGAAATATAGCGAAAACGACGTAACCAATAGCGAAAACGACGTACGAAAACTCGAGGTACGACTGTAAATGACATCCAAGATCCAGACTTGATGCTGCGTATAATTCATGGTTCTCACGGAGTTAAACTTCTCAACATCGAGGTGTGGTCTCCCGCAACTGGTCTGTGTTTTAACATTTTCACGAATCATTACAGTTGAACTGGTTGTTGGCGTGTGCTCGTGAGGGTAGAAAAGTCAGCGTGAAAGAGCACTTGATCGAGAAAAAAAGACGGGGCAAGTTCAGTCAACTACGATAGAAGAAGTCTGAGGCAAGGCCGGTAGAAGCATCAAATCGGGCTGAAAATGCAACCAAAATTAAAAGATACGCAAGCATGAGGGTTATTGTCAATGGTCTGCGAGGAAGACACTGCATTGGTTTTCCCTTCTGAAAGTGAGCTAGTGGCCGTTAGAATTCATAATAGAAATGAGCGGAGCGACAACGTTTCCGGCGGCAACGACCTCAAGTCGAACGTTAAGCTGCCGCGACTCAGTCCGTAGGACTCGAAATTCTATCAGAATTCGAAGCGGCAGCCGGGGGAAATCAGACTTTCTGACAATTTCAGGTGATTCCTAGATAGACAGGGATGTCTGGAACGCACTGGGATTTCATTCAACTGGTTTCATAGCCCTAGACGGCGAACAGTTCATAGAGACGGCGAAACGCTCTGAGAAGTTTGAACTCCGATAAAATCCCATCATGCCCATATCAAACAAGAATCTCGAAAAAATACAAAGTTTCGTCATTTTCGAGCCATTTGCTGCAGAAAACTATTTTGCGGCGGTCCCTTGCCAAAAAATTTGGAGCGCCTCGGAGCGCTGAAATCGAGTTTGTCGCATTCGATGCGTAGGTTAACCGAGAGCATCTCCGACGAAGAATTACCCGGCCATTTCTACCACTTTCGGTTTTATCATCGGGAAACGGTGCTCAGGGGTCCAATGAGAGCGAAAATCCGGCAACTCGGTTGCGACACTCGATCTCCCGAAACGAGTCAATAGAGTCCGCTCGAATTTCGGAACTCAAACTGCGTCCGATGGGTTGAAACAATGACTCTATGGCTGTGCACGCCCGTCACGTGATTTTCTCGAACTCGCCACAAACGATATGACAAATCGAATCGGAGCTCACGAGGAGTTACCCTCAGCTCACAAAAAAGAAGCGTCGGGAGCAGGATCGCGTTGCATGAGAAATTCACAGAAGATTTCGGTGGGCGGTTGCAGAACGAGAAGGTGTGTACGACGAGTCGCCGGCTGCTCTAGTCATTCCGTCGCTCAACCTGGCTGTCAAAAAATCATTTGATGACTGCGAGCCAGGAGCGAAGAGATTTTAGGTCGCAGAGTTGAGGAGAAGCTACAGTGCATCGGCGATTGAAGCTGCGGCTACGCAAACCCATGATGAGATGAGCCCCCAACTCAGTCCTGCAACAGCTCTTGCAATCATACTCGACTGTCTAAGAAGCAACATTCGATCTTTGGATAATCGCTGAAGGCACTCGACCCGCGTATTCTCTCCTCGTACCACAAAATTTTGGAAGCGACGAAGAAATGTTATCCGAGCGAAGTGGGAGCGACCGAGACCTCCAGTAAAATCGCGCTCCAGGGTCTACTCGATCATACCTCCGAAAAAGGTTTGGTGCCAGATACCGGAAGCCCAGATGCCCGAATTCCCGACACCCGATTCCCAGATGCCAGAATCCCAGATTTCCAACACTTAAAACCACCCTCTCCCTCGCCAGTCACGATTTTAGGTTCATATGTATCTACGACTCGTTGACGCCCTTGACATTCGAATTGTGTTTTTTCATTGGAAGGCCGGCCGTGAGTTGAAGTACATGGGATAGACGAATTACTTAAGTACAACATCTTAAATCAAAAGATTCGAGGTGCTGTGATCTCGTATTTTCTTCATGTGCACCAGGAAGGAGTCTGGCTAAAGCTAAAGAGTGCTAAGTGTACCAGTGCCCTCACGCGGAACCACGGAAGGCACTGACACCCAGTTGACTGAACAATAAAGCCTTTCAATACTTAGAAAAAAAAAACAGGAAGGAGTTCCGGTGGGGCGCCCAGATTTGAGCGGAATGCCGATCTGAGCGGATGCAGATATTGGCAAAAACCTGATTCGCGCGGAAGCACGATTTAAGCAGCAGGCCACTTCGAGCGAATGTCTGATTTGGGCGAGCGACTGATTCGCGCGCAATCGCCGTCGGTATCATGCGTAGCCATTGCTCGCGAAACTCACGGACCCACCTTCGAATCCATAATTTCGAGGCACATGCTAGCGCTTGCCGCTCGCTTCGCTCGCGAATTTTGTTGATTCAAACTGCAGCCACAACGACGCCCCCAACCCGCAGCTACAACAGCTCCCGTACGTCTGGAACCCAAACCGAGCTTGCATCGACATCTTAGTGGGGCTGCGATGGCTCCTCGGGTCACAGCGAATACCAACAAGCATTCTCAGACGATACCAACTGCTACTCCGTCGTGCCATTGGTACTGGAGAGTGCATCCGGGAGTGTAGCCTGGAATAACCCTAGTCTCTCGTCTACCAAGATTCTGATCGACTAGAACTGCGATTGAGTCCAGAGAGTCGAAGAATTCTACAGAGTCGGCTGTCTTAAGGGTTGAATGCGCACGTGACAACGATTGAGGAACAGAAACTCGATAGCGTTCTGCAATTATTGGAGAGCTCAGTTCCAAAAAGTCACATCTTCGGATTTTTCGATTCTGAGATTTCTGCAGAATCTTGTATATTTCGACATATTCGTTCCTGCAGTTCTTCGCAGTTTCCTCGAAAACAGTGAAAGTGAAGATGAGACGTTTTGGAATTGGGCTCTTCCATTTTGGTCTATGACATCCGAAGTTTCGTCCTGAATGGCAGTCGGGTCGAAGATGCACTTGAGTGACGGGCGAAACAGTGTGGTTTATCAGACTCGCAAATCTATGCCGCAAATGTATGTAGTTATAGATGATCCACGAAAGAGAGTACAGATCTCGATGAGTTGGAGATGCCGCAACGGCAGCCGCGTGTTGGCGCCAAAGTGTCTGCTAGTTTATTGATCGCTGAAAACAACTGTGACGTCACGTCCGACAGACTAACTTCCGTTACAAAACTCCCATAGAGGACCGTCCGGATAGAACGTAAGCCTACGTTAAAACAGTGGGAAACTCTGCCTGAAGATAAACGCAAATCTTCTCCGAAGAAATCTGCTTGCGACACTCCATTGGACCGCAGAAAGAAGCCAATAGAACTAGGGACCTCCCAGATTGAGTCGGAAATCCTCGAGAAGAAGCCTCAGAACACTCCGGCAGAAGACGAAGACAGATAGATGACTTGTGAGCATAGAAATTACGGATATTGTGTTCATTTGGAGCTTTTCCTTCCTCATCCAAGCGCCTTCGAGAGAACAGTCAATCGCGGTTTATGTGTGGGCGAATAAAATCGGCTTTGGAATCGATGCTGACAGAACAGTGCTTCTTTTACCATTGCTTGAAGTGGAGTCAAGGCAAGGACCCATAGCTTTGAGGGAGATGTTGGTCACTCCGAAGAGCAGGTGTTGCTCCACTTGGAATCAGAAACAGGGACCACCAATACGGTCGAGGTGTCGAGACCCACCGTAATCCGTTTCCTCCAGATGTGAACAAATGTCCCGCCTTCTAAGTGACCATCTTGAAACGTCCTTTTCGAACAGTCTGAGTACGGGATGGATTCTGCCCCCAAAATGACTGTCTCCATTCCGGCTTTCTAACGCGTCAAGATATTCTTCCTGATGAGAAACAGCTGTAGTTTATTAAATCTTTGCCGAGGAAGTATAGTGAAACCCACTCGAACGGCTCCGCGCTTAATTGGCCGAACTTCATTTATCCCGGAATTTCTCTATAGCGGCAGTTTTGATTCAACCAGCTTTATCGGCCCGAAAACCCGATGTGAATCTCAAGAAGGAGGAGACGGAGCTCACACTTGCTCGGTGAAGTCGTCTGTCAGCGATCAGGTGGAGATCCGTGAAGGCGGAGACCATCTAGAAATGCTCTCGTCGTTGTAGCTTCCAGTGAAATCCAAAAGGGACGTGCCATCGCCAGTTGCGGGTGGCGAGGATGTACCGACAAGTGAACTCGTCAGCTTCGACAATTTTGACGAATCCATCGGAACGAAACCGTGGTGTATGGCAGCGGAAGCTGTAGATTAGATAGAGCGAGAGAAAAAAAACGCCAAAGTCGCGGCCCAATCGTGTAAAGTCGTAAAATTAAAGAAAAATCGCGCCTCGTGATTCCCACGACTTTCCTACATTCCCACTTGACACCAGACCCGTTACTCATCAACTTGTCGCCGGCGCAAGACAAATTTAACGCTGATTCTTGTCAAAGATTCTCGCAAGAGCGCCAGGATGACAGATGTTCCTTCGCAGAGCAGAACAGCTCTGAAATGTGGACTGTTTCGCTGCAGAATGTGCTCGAAGCAATGGATGACAAGAGCCACATAAATCGCGAAAATCGGTCGGAGTCAGCAAAAATCGTGCTTTCCGCGATCTCAGCGAAGACTTTACAGCTTTAGCCATGGCGCGTTCAGCGGACGGGGTGAATGAAGACCAAGATGTGACGTGCTAGGTAGTACGTTGTACTAGAGTCAGAGAGGACACAGATGTATCGTGAGAAACTGCCGCCGTTCTCGCTCGAAACCTTTGTCTCAACGAAGGCTGGCTAGAGAGCCGGGGAACAAGAAGTTCTACTTGGGAGTGTCTTCTGGCCGTCAGCCAGAGAGCGACTGCCGGTCGACTGAGAGAGGCTCGAGCGAGGAGATCGGCGCAGCATTAGGTATGCAGCCACCAAGTCGGTGGAAGTTTGATCAATAAATGTGCTGCGCCGATCTCCTCGCTTGAGCCTCTCTCAGTCGACCGGCAGTCGCTCTCTGGCTGACGGCCGGAAGACACTCCCAAGCAGAACTTCTCTTCTCCACGACGCCACCGTTAAGACAGAGGTTTCGAGCGAGAACGGCGGCAGTTTCTCACGATACAGCTGTGTTCTCTCTGAGTCTAGTACAACGTATTACCTAGTACGTCACATCTTGGCACAAGATTCTGAAGACACTGAGCTCCCGATGCCTTTCGCTTCTGCTCAGCAAACGAATCTCTCGAAAATCCACGCCGCTCTGCGATGCAAGAAGGTGATAAGAACAGTCCGCGGGCGAAACTCTATTCCTGGTCGGACTACCTTCGTAGATGAAAACAAGCTACTCTAGATATATTCCTGAATAGCCCACTCCATTTCCGTGAATAAGTTATTCGTGTGATTTAAAGAAAATCCGACATCCTGGTGTGGACAAACAGTTAAGAGTCAAGAGGTGCACGCAGCACCTGTTAGACATCTTCCACCTAGACTCGTCGTGGTATTGAGCGTGCTTGGTGGGCGTTGGAGTTAGAAGTTTACTTCAGATTCAACCGGTAGGAAAGACGGTTGATTTTTTGATGTAGCCAACGCTCGGACAGGTTCACTAGTGAAGCCTTTCAAGCTGAAGATTTTGGTTCGAAAGTCATCTGAACTCGAGACGAATCCAAGAATGTATCTGTCAGGTCCTCCTCCAAATTCGAGTCAGGAACACAGTTTTAGACACGATCCAATCCTTTGTTAGAGCACCGAAACCAAAGAAGGCTTCGCGAATACTCCTTTGACCGCTCTCCTCGACGGCTAGGCCAACGATGCACAAGCTCAAGAGTATTCCGAGGACTTGGAAAAGTCTAAGCATCTCGTCGAGACTCAGAATCGTTCCTCTTGGGGTCTCAAGGACGGCTCCATACTTTATCTCGAGCATTTTTCTATGAATGTCCCATGACTCCGTGGGATGTTCCGGAACCGTCTTCCTTTTCACTGTTTGTTGCATATTTTTTTCACGGGAGAAGATCATGAAGAAATTTTTGTACAGGCAGGGTGTTTTCAGCAGACCGTACTTCTGCAATTCGTAAAGCGTTTCCGTTCTCCGCAGAGGAGTAACAAGAGCGACGTAAGACTTGTCTGAAATGTAAGCGAACATGGCCTTTTTGCTATAAGTTGCGACAGGAATATCGAAACGCCTCAGGAGAGAGCTGACGTCAACGTCGCAGAATGCCCGAAATCTCATTATCGAAGAAAAGAAATGGGTGTGAAGTTGCTTCGGACTTTGGTCGGAAAGAAGACGATATTGGACGAAGGAGTCAGTTTTCTTGCGGTTGGGACTCCCTTGGTGGTAACGGATGATGTCTCTGATCTCAGTGCTGCTCGTGGTTTGGCTGAACGCTGATGTGATTTCGTTCTTGTAAACGTTCATGAGAACTATATGGAGTAACGAGTAGGAAACCGCTAGCACGATAAAAGACGAGTTCGAACGAAGTCTCGGCCAAGGTGGTATCTCAAATTTATAGGCTGTCAATGTTGACAAACTCAACGAGCTCAGTAGACCAAGAGCGCCTCTGAAATGGGGGAATGTGGCAAGAACACAAATGAGTGTCATCGAAAACACAATGGCCACCCACACCCCTGCTTTGAACACTTGAAGGAATAAAGATGCTTTATCAACAAATCGTCTCACGGGATGGACGCATTTCAAAATTTCAGAATCAAACGCTGATAGAGAATCTCGCCCAGACCAACCAATAACAGCAATAGGGAGTCTCGTCCGCAACCTCCTGAGGGAGGAAACATTGCGCCTGTCTCTGAAACTGAGTTGAACATAGCGAGGAAAATCTGAACCGTCTCGCGGATCCTCCTGATCTCTTCCTGCTTCCACTACTTCTGGTTTCTCCTGCGCGAAGTAGGATGGGAGCGATTTCGTAAATTGTTTGTTCCATGGGGTGATATCAATGAGCTTCATGCATCGCGACCGCGGACTCGAAAATTGAACCCCCTCATGTATCCCCCGCGAGTAATGTCTCACGAACAGCACTTCCGACTCCGAAAACTCATGAGATTTGATCGTCCCCTCGGGCGTCACGAAAGCGGAAGTGCTGTTGCAGCAGGTTCGAACAGCCGTCTCGACGCAGAAAGTGAACAGAAGTCGGCAACCGAAATATCTGAAGTAAGAGTCATCCACAGAAGCTTCACATTTGAAACGAATCACGCGACTTGAGCGGAGTATCGAGATGATCATGCTGATGATAGACGTGCGATTCTCGCGGAAAGTTACAAAAGATGTCGACAAGGCCGCAGGAAGATAATAACCTTGTAAACATGCAGAGTCAGCGAATATCGTCACAGATGTTTCCGTCATTCCAAGACTCTGCAGAGCTTGCGACACCACAGATCTTGTCAAGGAAACCCTCCGAGAAGGAGACAAATCGGCAGAGTGGGTCTCCGCAAGAATAGTGAAGCCTGCAAGGATGAAGAGGAGTAGGGAGCACGGTTTCATGTTGCACTGTGTCCAATGATCTAGGAGCAGTCACCAAGTTTCAGCTCGACTGATTCGTCCAATGGAGAAAACACTTCAAATGCAGAGCATCGCACTCTCAATACGCCAAAAGTTCGTGGAACTTCGAGCCGCAATCTGTTGACACGCGTCTTCTGTGGAGTCCCGTGGTGCTGTGCTCTCGGGTGCTCAGTTACAAGAGCGTGAGCTTCAGAAACTCGTCTCGATATTAATCGATTGTTTTAATACCTGAGTGCTCGCGTTTATTAATTCGGAATCATCGCCGCGATGCCGTCATTTTGGAAGATTGCTTCCCGAGCTCTTGAATTATTGAAGTTGCTCCACTCCTGCATTGCTTCACTCGTGCGAAGACTGGACCTCTATATTCCTCACGGATAGCCGCATATCTTAGAATCGTAAGCAGAGGCACGCGCCCGACCTTGATGAGCACATCGATTCGATGCGTGTTATTTTCCCAGAGTTTTTCGTTTTTCATCTACATTAGTGAAGAGATCCTGCCGATATTAAGGGTGGCCATGAAGGTAGTTCGAGGTTCCTTTCGGAAGATAAGCGTTATCAGCTCGACTTTTTAGCGGCTTGGCAAGTAGGATACATTCAGAGAGCACTTCCGCACTTCGTTCATGGACATCTGCCTGAAAAACTCCTTGGGTCGAAGGATCCAGTGATCTCTGCGAAGGAAGTTCTTGCTCTCATTTCTCAAAGCTGACTCATTCACCGCGGGATTCGGCTTTCTGGAGCTGCTTTTCGAAAATTTCGATCAATAAAGGTCCTCCCGCTATCAGGTCCGTTGTGCGGCTCCGACAGCTTGAGGCAGTCTGAGCGTTCTCTCGAGGAAGGCGGTCTTCACGGGGTGGAGTCATTCCGTGTTCGGAAAGGTGGAATTTGCCCACAGGATCTTCGCACCGTTGGCCGCCGTTCAGCGGTTCAGAACGGCTTTTCGGGAATGAAGAATTTAGTCGAAAATTCTCTGGAAAAGCTCCGGGATCGGCTCGAGGAAAGACAGGGACTCGAAAATGAAAGCTTCCCCTCTATTTGTAGTGTTTTTGATTCCGTTTTCGTCATCAGATTTCATATCAGGAGCGCATTTTTCGAGTTTCAGGTAGTTTTGATTTCGTTAGAACTGGAAAAGGAACTTTTTCCGCCGAGTCCGTTCGACGGCGTCAAGGACGATGGCGATTCCATCCTGGCTTTGCTTGGACTGGAAGATGGCAACTGGACCGAAAAAATCTGAGAAGGGCTCCAAAATATCGACCGGATTTTCGAAAACGCAGTGCTCAAAACCGACGATTTGAAGGAAACTGTGTCTTGCGGGAAACGAAATGCGTCGTCTTTTTCCGATTCGTTCATCTCCCGCGATATTTTTTTTCTTTTTATTAATGGGTTTTAGAGAGATGCGTTTACGCACGAACTTCCAGCGGAGATGATAGCGCGGAGATGGTAGAATTTAGTCAAAAATTCCCTGGAAAAGCTCCGGGATAGGCTTTAGGAAACACAGGGACTCAAAAATGATAGCCTCCCCTCTATTTTTCGTTTGCTCCTGGGCTGCAAATTTGGAATTGTGAGTTACGCCCAGGAGTTTTCGATTGTGACTTATGAATTCTTCGTACTCGCCGTCCACTGACTCGTGAAAACTTCAGGACTCCACATGCACGTCCAGCCTGTACCATCTGTCTGCTTCGTTCTAATAGCGAAAAATGAGGAGGAAATTCGCTCAAAATGACACGTTGACGTTAACAGAAACAGGAGACGTGTTGCAGGGCCGCTCAGGGTTCAGAAGCGACGGGAAAGCGCCTTTGGATTCGCTTACTCTGGCAGGAACCCTCTCAGACAGAAATTCAGCGGTGATTTAGCCGTCGCAAGGGAAAACTGACATCAGATAGTTCCGTACATCGGTGAGAAGGCAGATTGTAGCCCATCATCCCGACTCCACTTTCCCCAATCCGAATCTCGCTCGAAAACAGCGAACCTTCTCTGCGGATTCTATGTTAGAGATGATAAGGCATCTCTAACAGGACAAAGATAAGTATCGTTTGCAGAGGCTACTTCTCAACGCAGCGACGGAGAAGCCACCTTCGATGCGGAATAAACTGTAGGGAGGCGGAGGACTCCACGTGGAAATAGTGGAGAGCGATAAAAAGTCAGATGTATTTTATTTGGAGTACGGTGTCTGGTGCCAGAGATAGGTTGAGTCATGGCTGAATGTGGGAGGTCTCTTTTAGGAAACGGACCACGTCCGTGACGACGAGTTCGTGTTTATCATAGGCACTAGGTCACCTGTGGTGCGTCCGAGAATTGTTTCGGCTTGCTGGGGAACAGAAGACGTTTGAAACAAATGGAGGGAACAGGGAACCTGACGCAGATCTATGTTCCAAATAAGGGGAAGAAGTATGCGAATGTGGTGCACCACATGTCTCGGGCATCGTCACGGACCAGCATCCTTAGAAGTAGACTCCAGCCGTGACTAGGTGTGGATGTCTTACATTTTGGACAATAATACTTGTCAGTTGCCTGTTCTTCGACTTTTTTTGCGGCAGGAAGGAGCGGGGCGGGTCCTATGGAGAGAAGTATCAGGCCTTGTGACCATGATTGTTATGTCGTTGTGGAACGTATGGTGGGGGGAATTGGAGTGTTCTGTGAGAACAGTGAGAAACGTCGTTGTGTCGGTGAGGGATTCCATTTCGGGAGGTGCTGATGACGACATTCGGTTCTACCACCACTCTTGTAATTGAGAAGCGCGAGGAGTGGTAGGGTCTCGCGTAACAGTAGAGAGGTCCGTCAGTGTGAGTGTTTTGACGGCTTCGTATTCCGAGACTCTGCATCTTGTAATGGAGACAATGGGCGTAGAAGTCGGTGGGATCAAGGTCGTTCGGGCATCCCAGAGAACGAGGGTTGTTGGTGTGTCCGAGTCATCCATTGAGTAAATCTCTCGTTTCGTTAGAGGTGTGGTGCTTTTCGTAGAAGATTCACTGGGTCTCCGACTCGGGTCACAACTCCGTACACGTCCACTAGGGAGTTTTTACAGGGAAGGTATCGGTCATCTTTTGAACCATATGACATCAACCCCTCCATTCATGACGACATCCTCTCCACCCATGACGTCATCTTTCCACCCACGACATAATCCTCTTTAAAAATGTAGTCAATCATCCTCATCAACCCATACCCTCCCGGACTTTCTACAAGGAAGGTATCGGTCATCTTTTCAACCATGACATCAACCTCTCCATTCATGACGACATCGTCTCCACACATACCGTCAATCATACTCATCAATCTTACCGTCATTCTCTCCACTCATGACGTCATCCTCTCCACACATGCCGTCACCCGTCCTCATTATTATCATCAACTAGCTCACCCAGTCGCGCTTCGCAACAATGAGGTTGAATATCCCAATTGAAGAAAAACTCGAAGGAGAATCCAGGAAAAGAGAAGGAATCTGAGGCGGTGGTCGAGGAGAAAAGAGAGGATTTATTGTATGAACTTGGGCAGACACTGTTTACCAGTTGATTATTCGATGACCCGGCTGACCAGGGATAGGACGACGAAAGGACGTCTAAGAGACGTTCAGACGGCCAGGTTACAACAAATAGAACGATGGCACACAGTGATGAAAGCAATCGGGGAGTTTATTACGGTCTCGTGAGGGGTAGGAGGAGTTTACCAAACTCACGCTTGGTCCGTCGCGGCTCCACCATGAAAGAGGTTTCTTGCCCGCGGACGATTAGCCCGCTGTGGCGTTGTCAATGACGGGAAACGGACGGGAGAGCGTCCGTTTCCCCTCGGAGTCCCAAATTCGTAAATTCGGTAGGTTCACGGGTTTTCCTTTCAAACCATCCAGAACACCGACGCAGTCCTGCCAAAGACCTGCTGTAACAATCTTCAAACTCTGATCCACCAAATGTTTGTTCTGAATGTTTTCTTGCGTTCCATCGCCACAGTTCAATTGACGAATCCTTTCCACATCATGCACGAGTCCAGCCACCACAACTTGTTGCGTTTCATGTCTTCCTCGGTCGTCATTTGACCTCACTTGTCTTACTTCCCACGTTTCTGCCAACCGCTTTCGACGTCGCCGTTCTCGGTCAAACTTCCGTCGTGATTCTCGCTGTTCTGGCGTCTCTACAGCCCGTTTCGCAGCACACCGCTCTCGATTCGCTCTCAACCTCTGGTCCCTCTGCTCATCACTCTCTGCAGCCCGCCGAAATTTGGCTTTTCTGGCAATCCGAGCAATACTCCCAACCCCTTTCCTTTTCGGAGGCATAATCTTTAGGCAAAGCTCTTCTTTCCCGTTCTTTGCCGTTTGGTTTCGTCTCACTTCGCGCGTAGAGTCCTCGCCACCCTTGAACTTCGTTGTCGAAGTCGAATGTAGTTGCCCAATCTATGTATGTATTGGAAAGACGCGACAACGATGTTCGCAAACATCGGACGAATTTTCGGTCCCATAGACAGTAGCCGTTCACGGTAGACGTGACACATGTCCTATCAGAAACCTTTAGACGTTCTCAACTCGTAGACCTTTCGTCCTTAGCTGTGATCGCGGAGATCATAAAGAACATACAGAAAGACAGACAGACTGTTAGATTCTGAGCTGAACTTTCGGAGACTGTCTACGATGCAAAGGAAAAGACGTGGACCTCGTGCATAGGAACTGGACATATATTGTCGTTCTTTTATTTCGCTGGAAGCGCGGTTACTTTCAGGATCATTTCATCATCGTTTCCGGCGGGAACTTCAAAGACCAACTTAACACAGACAGACAGACGCACGTTAGCTTATATAGATTTAGATCATATCGTCATACTCTTGACCATCCTTGACATCATCCTCTCCCCGGAGTAGGGCGGAGTCCTCCGCCAAAATTTCGTCTCGTCAATGAACCGCTGGCAAGGCCGACAACTGACTACGAATTCAATGCAGCGTTTCTCGCGGATAGCGTCAAGCTGATTGGCTACAATTTGCCGAGGGATCGTAGGACCAGGTCTTTCACAACATAGTCTAAACTGTGGATTTTACCGAATTCTTGCTGGGATACCAACATCTGTTGCGATCATGTGAGTTCACTGTGATTATAGAGATAAAAACCTACGAATAGCACAGGTAGAAGACACAGACAACGTCACGGCAGACATCGTCTGAAGCCACGGAAGCAGACAATATGAATTCAACAGCTCGTTTTCCTCACTTCTGTTTCTATCTGAATACTCTGAACTCTACTTGGACCTCGCATCCGGCATAGCAGGTTCGCTGCCTTCGAGCGAGGTTCGGATTTAGGGTAAGGGTAGTCAGGATAATGGGGGCACACCAGAAGGCATTCCCTATATTCTTAGCATCCTGTTTGGATACCGACTAAAATCAGACCCGTTCGAGCTCATACTCGAACCCATGTTCCGTCACAACGGACTTGCTGGCTTCCTCGAAGTCCGTTTTAGCAAGGTTTCTCTGTATGTCGCAACTGATTCCATTTTCCCTTGATCGAAATCTTTTTTGACAAGGTGCCTGATACTGAAGAAACAACTGATAATTCAGAGCAATGTGGCTCATGCTTGAGGGAATTGAGGCTATCATCATTCCCTCTCTTGGCCTTGTGTAGCATGTGCAGACCTAATTAACTGGGAGCCAAATGAATTCTGCGTCTATCGGAAGGAAAGTACTCTGAAACCGATGGGAAAGAACAACGAACAAAGCTTCCGATCGACGCAATACTCGAACGCTCGTGTGTCGCCAATTCCTCTCATATCGAGTGATTATTTCGTCCGCAGAAGTTAGCGTACCGACCAACGGTTAGCCGGATGAGATCCTGGACGAGAGATAGGAGTAGCCTGATTATGCAAAAATTCCTATCCTAGTGAGTGAGTCAGTTCTAATATGCTTCCTGCCGAACGGCGACGTCTGATTTTGCTCGCTCGCTGAAATTCTCCATTTTGACCATCTTTGAGGTTCGTCGAACAGTGGAATTTCAGATGTTGGCGAACATCTTTGAACCCCGATAGAGTTCTCCGTATTCTAAGTCGATATTGGTTGAGTATTCTCCGGCCCGGGTACAGAGATGCACGTGCTGCACTTGTTCCCGATATCGGGAAAAATCAATGTTATAGAGCTCTCCACGCAGCAACGTTCCCAGGCACAGGATCTGCGTCGGACTCCGTTTGGGTGCCAGCTTGGTCGAGCCGCATAGGTGCTCTTGCGGGGAGCCAGTCGGTTGTCTCGGCCACTATGGCCTGTCCTGCGCACTGTCTGCCGGTCGCCGCCCGCGTCACGCCGCCCTCAACGACACCTTGAGCCGTGCCCTCCGGTCCGCGGGAGTTCCCTGCATGCTCGAACCGACGGGGCTGACGCAGGAGGACGGCAAGCGCCCAGATGGCCTCACTCTGATCCCGTTCTCCAGGGGTCGGGTCCTGGTGTGGGACGCAACGGTGACCGACTCTCTCAGCCCATCTCTTGTCGGTCCCGGTGCGTCTCGTGCAGGCTCAGCGGTCTCCAAAGCCGAGGCGGCGAAGACAAGGGAATACGCGACGCTCGCATCGACGTACAACTTCAGCCCGCTCGCGTTCGAGACGATGGGAGGACCTGGCCCTCTGACTGCAGTTCTAATAGCTCAAGTTGGCGAGGCTCTTGAACGAGCGTCGGGAGACCGACGACTTGGAAGGTTTCTGGCTCAAAGGCTATCCCTCGATGTGCAGCGGGGAAACGCGATTTCGGTGCTCGGGACCATGACTAGGCCTTGCAAAAAACCGCAAAATACGAAAACCGCGGTTTGCGGTTAACCGCGAATCTGAATTTCAAAACCGCGGTTAAAAACCGCAAAAAACCGCAATCGCTTAGATGAGATTGACAGTCGGAATCAACTATTTCTGCAATACCTAGACTTGAAATTCAGCTCCCATTGAACTAACTCGAGCTTGGGACGCAACAAGGACTCATTTTTATTAAACTCCTTCGAATAAGTCCCGGTTACAGTTTAATCTCATCGTGTACACAAGTGGGATTCTTCAATCTGATCTCTCTGTTTCTTGTTTATACAAACTACGCAAGATGAAGATGTCATCGAGGGTCTTCGGTTTCAAGCTCGCTCGATTCTGCCCCAACAGAAAACGAACCACGCTAAAATCGCGTTCTGCTTGTACAGACGTAGGGGGAATCGAGAACAAAATCTCTCTACACCGTTTCAGGAGGCTTCCACGTCCGCCTCCAGTTAGGAAGAGCGCTAGTTCCTGTCGTAAATTTTTTCTTGGTGCAAGCCTTACCGCTGTCGGATTCATCTGAGTCAGTTCCATTATCATCAAAAACCGTTTCCCACGTTGGAACATCTATTGATTCCAAGTTTTCTGCATAGTCTTGACCGACAGAAACTCGATCTGTATCTATCAAATCGCCGAGAACGCACAACATTTCGTTCTTCGATGGTTTGTTCTGACCAAGGACCGACTCCAATTCATATGCGTATTTGTGGTACAATGCAAGAGCAGTCGACAATATAGTTCGCCCAAACCCAACTTTTTGGGTTCATGACTTCCCTGAAATCCTCCATGGTCGAACTCTTTGAATGCCAACGAGCGCTTACTTCCACGTGTTCACCGAGCAGGTTCACACTCTGACATTGTCTGACTTCTGTCCACCACGACAGCTGAACGACAAATCGGGCATAACCAGTTTGACCAAACTCTTTTGCCTCGGAATCACAGTATCGTCTCGACAAGAACTTCAGCGTGTTCACCAACGGATTCACTCGACCGATGATGATTGACGATCAACTCAGGCGTTTGGCGAAGAGATAATATTTGTTTGTCTGGCCGACGTATAGCCGTGCACACGTCCAAAATGTCGTTGCACGCCACGCAATCCATGTCGCACATTGCGCTTCGTTAACATCAACAACGATACAAACTTACCCTTTAAGATAGGGAAATCGCTCGCACGATAGAAAACCGCGGTTAAAAACCGCCGAGGCTCGCGGTTTTTGCGGTTTTCAAAACCGCAAAAGCTGGCGGTTTCTGCGGTTTTGAAACCGCGGTTTAAAACCGCTGCAAGGCCTAACCATGACCGGCTGGCTAGAGCCGGCTTGGCGGGAGGGCTGATCCAATGATGGGAGCTGATTGAATGATTGTATATAATATCGATTGAATAAAAAGAGTAAGAAGTTAGATGTTACAGAATAGCGTGTTTCCTCTAATCGCTGGCCGATCTCTGCAAAATACAGGTAGAAGTAGCCCTGTACAGGATGTTTACCGTAAGCCTGGACAAGCTGGTCGCAGTCACCAGGTTGACCATGACTTGGCGAAAAATAGGCGTGACAACGCAGCCCAAGAAAATTGAAGAATGAATGCAGCGATTTCACCATGGCTTCGTGCAGTTATTCGGTCGATTTCGGTCGAAAAACCAGAGTTTGCAAATTGGTGTGGAAACTTTTTTTTCGGGTAGTTCTGCTCAAAATGAGAACATCTATCCATGGGAAGCGTTCTCGGAATTACGGTGATTTGCTGGAGAGCCAAAATCGAGACCGTCGAGGGATGACTTTCCGGGTTTTTGTATCGAGCGCCGTTTTCCGAGTTTGAGATCAATCAAAAAATTGTGTGCATTTTGAAGAGGGCTCCAAGACGCTTCGAATCCAATTTGAACGGCCTCGATTCGTTGAAGATTGGCAATTTGAGAGCAATTTGAAGTTGGAGGTCGAAAAAAAAACTAAGTTCTGACTTTAAAGTGCTCTCAAATCGCCAATTCGAGAGCGATCCTCAAAAATTGCCTCGATAGGCCTATTTTTAGCCAAGTTATGGCCAAAATGGTGACTGCGACCAGCTTGTCCGGGCTTACGGTAAACACCCTGTAGATCTTATTAGACTGACCTCCTGCGAGGTTTTCTCTGCCGAATCCTCGGAAACGGGCGGTACAGAATTCAGATTCATTTTGTCTCATTATGCAGCGTTCATCGCCTTACAGTTCTGACTGGAAAAACCTCTCATTTGTCAGCGTGAACGATCTTTAGGATGGTAGATCTCAAGCGCGAAAAATATCAAGACAGAACAGGATGCGTTTTAGCGAGATCTCTCATTTCACTGGTGTTACTCTCCATGTCAATCAATCAATCAATCAATATTCTCTTTATTCAAAGGATTTGTTAGATATGTTGTATGATATGTCCACAGCCTTGAGAACGCGGAAGAGAAAGCTGATCCTCCAGATCAATTATATGCTAAAGAATTCGTTCCGCCAAAACACATCTCATATTCCAAGGACAGGTGCTATCTGTGAAACAGATTTCGGATTGATTTGAGAAGTGCGACTTGTGAGAAGAATCGAGTTCACTCGCCATGCGGGAGAGAGGACTGTCATTGTATCGTACCGGTGCTCATCCTGATTTGAATTGTGCAGTCTCAGAAAATGGAATTTCAACGATACAGCTTATTACTTTCGTGAGTTCCAATCGACTTGATATCCTCGTTTGCGTGCAGAGCTTTTTCCACGATCTGTTTTTAGAGTACTCATCATGGAGTAGCGGAGTCGATGCAATGAACTCGAGTGCTCTATCGTGATAACAGATGCCATCTTACAAACTGCTCCAACGCATTCAGGACCCTGGGTCGACCTCGTTGCGTATACTTCATATGTCGTTGCAGTGAGCCTTCGTTGAGGTATCGAAGACTTTTGGCAATGAAGTTTGTAATTTCTCATTCGTTGCCGTTCAGCCTCGTGATCCTGTGTTTGGCAGCTGGATCCATTCCCCCTTTCAAGGTGCCTTACGATCTCGTTGCGTAATCAGCAATCATTCAAGCCTCACAAATTTTCGGATTTTCTGAATTCTCCGTGACTGTTTTCGCGGATTCGCGTTGCTTGCAGCATTACTATCGCCGTAATACATTATCAACTTCGTTGTTGACCTACATGAGCGATCAGGTGCCTGTTAGTGATATGGTCGCCTTGATACTCCGCTCGGGGCGCGTGATCCGAATCAGATGTTACGTGTCCAGGGATGAGCCTTACTTCAAGCATTTCGGTTGCCGTTTGCTGTTCACTTTGTGCGTGGAAATGACGCGTGAGACCTGCGTGGAGAGTTCCTCAATATTCGTAACGCCCGAAGCGCGCATAAAAACCCACGAATTCTCTGAGAGTGATCTGAACATGAGATTCAGGTCTTGGAAGATTCACGACGGCGTCCACTTCGGCCCCCTAGTTTCACGCTGCTTGAGGTTCAGAAACATCTTCAAAGGCAGCTTTCGACACACTGCGATTAGGGAAAGATTCCAAAGACTCGGAAAACCTGAATCAGAAAGGAAGAAACAGGAGGAGCAACCGAGGCATACCGACAGGATGATCTTGCTGACCGTCGTGCTTCTTCTAAGGAACATGCGCAATGGTTCTGGTTCAGCGGAGTCAGACATCGAGCTATTCATCTCTACGGGGGACTGGTTGAACCTTGATTCTCTCAACACAATCGAATCTAGCATTTTGAAATGCATCATCCCCGTCCGCGCCTTCTTCCCACCAGCATCTTCTTTCTTGACGGTTTTCAGTGTTGGAGCCTGGTTCGTCATTGTGCTCACTGTCGTCACCACGAGTTTTCTGATCACTTTCCCCGACATGCGAGCAGGTTTCGAACTGTTTTCCTCGGTGATTTCATCCGCCTTGACACCGTTCGACATACGGATGCCGAGTCGAACCAACCGCCACGTATCGAAATCCATCGCTCGTTTCTCTATACTTGCTGTGACGTACTTCATGCTGCAAATCGTCATCTTAAACGTGTACAAAAATGAGATGACTTCAGCTTTCAGTCAAACTGGGAGCAGTGCCGAGATAAGGGAGATGGTCCGATCCCCTTTTGGAGATTTGGAATCATTGGAACAGAGTAAGGTACACAGAATGCCGGTGACGCGACCTTTTTTCGCTCAAACTCCTGTGCTCGTCCGGCATGAGTTCTTCGCCGTCTTAACGAATAGATTTCCCTACTGCGACGTTGATGTCAGTTCACTATTGAGGCGTTTCTTCATTCCGTCTGACAAGTACAGTGAGATGAGCGTTTACAGTAGCATTTTTTCTGAAGAGTTCAAAACTCCTCTACTGCATACAGAACCACTTCGAATTGTACAAAAATACGGTCTGATCACATTCAAGTCAGCCTACCTTTGCCGAGGACACATTCTTGACCAATTGACCAGAGCCACGCATGCTGTGGGCAAAATCGGGCTCAAACATCAAAACTCCATTGAGTCGTGGGAATTTCACAAGAACGTTCTTGTCGAAAAATATGGCGCCGCCCTTGAACTCAAGGAGGGAACTCTCAGTATCCGCGAAGTTTGGGTCCTGTTCCAATCCATGGCGGTGATCCTCTTCTGTTGTTGTATCAGCGCATCTTTCGAGCAAGGGATACCACGGCACCCCTGCGTGGCATTTTCAAGGTTGTTGAGGTTTCTGCGACTGAGACACGGTGGCACTCAAAAGCAGGCAGGAGTGCTCTTGGAGAGCGGAGATCAAAACCAGAGTCTAGCGAAGTCAATGAGGAACTAAATGAGAGCATTTTCGGGAACTTCTTTGATGTTGATGAGAAATTCAATGAGTATGTAAAGCTGCAATCTATCAACACAACTAGCACCTACCCGAGTAATCCGATGTGTTTCCAATTCCACGATGTGTCTTTCGAAATCATCATTCGCGTAGTCTCAAATTATGCCGTGTAGTTTCTCGTCAAGTCTCACAGTAGACAATCGTAGATCAAGTCCGACCGCGCGTTTTCCGCTGTTCATTCTCACTTACTTCACGCTTCAAATAATGGTCTTGGGAATCAGGAAGAGAAATGAATGACATTCGTGATTCTGAAATCAGAAAGATGATCTGACGATAGAACAATGTCGTCTGAACAACAGGTAAGGCAAACGACACATTCAACCCTGCGTACTCTCTGCCGCGTACTGAGTTCTTCCTCGATCTTGCTTCCGAGGAGGGAATCCCTTGGTGCGGCGTCGGTGTCATGTTCAGTCCCGTCATTGCCGATTGGACCCCGCCATTTCGAAAATAATCGCTTCTCGTTGTGAAAAAATATTGATCGAACGCACTTGAATCATCGTAACGTCGCACCATGGGAAATTCCAGAGATGAGCTCATCGTCAGATGAGACAAACTGCGAGTCGAAAAGAGTTCGGTTTCGTTCCCACTTTTTCCTACAGGAGGAGACGAAGTGCACACGAAAGTTCAAGCTCCATGCCCCTTTTAGATTCTTTGGATCGGTTAACATGGGGACAAATGGGAATTCAGTTGTCATGTCAGAACCCATAAGGTCCGAGGAATCCCTCGTTTCCTTTTCGGATTTTTACAGATCCCGGACGGTCCCAAACGAGAGCTAAGAGTCTTGACTAGATTGCGATGAGCCGCGAGGAAAGATCGAAGATCGCTTCGCGGCCCGAATCTCCCATAGTCCCGTCGCGTCCATCACTTGGCATTATGTCGCGTGTGACGCTTAACGTGCTCTGGTTGGAAATACCATGCTCAACCGGGAAGGATCACGAGCACTCCGAACCTAACACAGGCGATGCCAACTCGGTTGATGACGAACAAATGCCGCCAAATCCGCCGACCAACGATGTTCGACACACCGTTTGTGATCAGAGAGTCTTCCCGCCACGCTCTCGCCCACGCTCTACCTTCGGTCTGGAGTTCTCTTCCGCGCCAGATTCGTTCCCTTCACGCAGCGAAGGAGTTTGGCCGACAGATTAAAAGCATTGTGTTAGGAAGCAAGAAGTTGTAAATATTGTGAAGACGATTAGGATAATATTACCAGAGAACTTAAGCTTCATCACAGATTGCAGTTCCAGAATAAACCACCTTGTCAAATCAAAATGCTTCAGATCGTCCTCGTGACTGTGTACAAAAACGAGATAACATCAGCTTTCAGCCAAAAGGTTAGTGACTCCGGGATTCGAGAGATGTTCAGATTCCCTGACAAAGACTCGTGAGTTCCGTCTGCAGCTTGATCGAGCTCGGCATCGCATTTGACTTCAGGAGGATTTCGCTCAGCGTCTCCCATGCACGCCCATATGTGTACATGACTCAAATGTGTAAGCATCTGCAACTGTTGATCGCCTCGGCTGCAAAATGCGTTAGAGCGGCTATTGTCTGGGCATCCCGGATTATTTACGATTATTTTCCGAGAAAGTCACTAAGGATTCCAATAGAGAGCGCTCGATGTTCGGAAAGTGAGACTTAATACTGTTTCATCGTTTCACACATTAACGAAACTACAGCCGACTCAGTGCGATATTTACTCCAGCGTAGTGCACCGCTCATCGTCAACAGTGACATGCGCACCTTCAAAGGAGGAGAAGGAGATGGGATCCTCTTCGAAGGGAGAGGGAGCGGGAATTGACTCCAGCGCGGACGATTCTACAGGCTTAGTTGCGTCTGCATGAAATCTTCTGAAAAATTTCTGAAATTTCTGAAAATTTTCTGAAATCTTCAATCGGGATCTTCTGTGAATGATTGAAACTGACCAATTCGGACGCGCAGCATCACTCCAGCGCAGGAAGAATCGACCAATAGAGTGGAGCGGAGAGCTGGAGAGACATGAAACATTGAGCGAATGGAGAAATTCGATATCATCTTGTAAATGGGCTTAGTAACCTGCCCGAGCATCGCTGACTACTGGCACTTCGACGCCCTGGAAAGAACGTTACACTCTGACCCAAACTGAACATAAAGATGAGAGAAACAGGTTGATTAGGAGAAAATGTCGAGCTTGCTATGCGAGGACATCAAATGTTCAAGAAAGATTATTCGCCCAGAACACTGTGAAGCAAGTGAATGAAAACAAGTGCTGACCAAGAGTAAGAAATGTGTATGCGCGCCTAGTTTTCTATGAGGCTATCTTTCACATCAATGTGAGATCTACAATGATATCTATGTATGTGTTATGTACTTTGATCGGAGGCAGGGGGTGTGGGTTGTTTAACTTGGGTACCATATAACACGGCTCCCCAGCTTTCAGCTTCAATCCGTTCCCCTTTGACCAATCAATGAGATTGTGTAGCGATTCCTGTATCAAGTTCCAATCAATCTCTCTTCTGAAGTTAAACAGCAGACACGTATCATCCGCGATCCGCGTAGCCACGATAAGAAACGAGAGCGTTATCACTGATGAGAGGATCAGGATTGATGAAAATCGAAAATAGAACTGAACTTGAGGATCCGCCTTGTGGTACTCCACATGTTATCCTTTCCGGATCCGATACTGTACTCTGACCATTGATGGCAGAATTGAGTGCGATTCATCATATCGTTTCCTATTTCTCTTGTAAGAATTATATAAAAATACTGTGAATAAATCCATGAGTTTCGATGAGGAATTCGATATTTCGTCCCTTTTCTAGATGCAAAGGTTCAAGCCCGCCTGGACTTCGTGCGAAGCGTAATTCGTGGAACATTGCTTGTACTGTGTGGTTTATACTATTTCTTCTTCAATCCGGCGTCCCTCAGGCGCAACGATGAGGCTTGCCGCCGCCCCTGGGTACCTTTCATATGGGTGGCACCTGACGTGCCATTTTGGATTTAACATTGACGGCTAGAGCCCGTACCTTTATGCACTAAAAACAGCGGAAATATGCGCTCAGAAACTGGACTTATGCATTTTGAAATAAGCCGATACTGCGTAATCCTCGCCGAAAACAAAGCTGAATTTCATTTGCATGGATGAAACTCTTTACACGGTTTCCAAGTACTGAACCTCCCACCGGTTCCTGAACACGAGCCCCCGCCTGAGCTGTCGGCTGCTCTCTTGCTTTTGCGGGATCGCGGGAGATTACCGCCCCACATTCCCCCTTCACTCATTTGGCGACAAAACTGTATGAATCGTTAACATTGTCAGCGTATTCTGGAAAACACTCGTGCCTCCTTCTAGGTGGGGTCTTTTGTTTCATTCTCTTCGATAATTTCGCGCAAGCATCTAGCTGAAGTCCATCTTTCAACTCTCCATATGGCCTTCCACGGCCCTCTACATGTCCACGTCAGCCTCATGGCATTCAGAGGTGCCGAACACATCAACTCTTCAGCACCATAGGACGCTGCACAGATCGAGGCCGCCTAGACAGGACGGGCTTGAGAGGCAAAGAAACTCCGGAAAAGATTACCTGATCATCGGTGATCCATTCAAACCGACGAATTATGCATGTTTGTGCGCCAACTCCCATTTCATGCATTTGAGGCGCTCAAGAATCGAATTATGCATTTTGCATGAACCCACGGGCTCTATTGATGGCACTGAACGTGTTGACTGACGGAACGCCGAGTGGTCTGAGCGGTTCGCACGTTAAGTGCAGACTTCGCATAGCCATTCTTGCCGTTGTATCGAGCGGGAGTTTGCAGGCCCTCAGTAGACCGGCAGTCGCTCTCTGGCTCAAGTAGAACTTCTTGTTCCCCGGCTCTCTAGCCAGCCACCGTTGAGACAGAGGCTTCGAGCGAGAACGGCGGTAGTTTCTCACGATACAGCTGTGTTCTCTCTGAGTCTAGTACAACGTATTTATTACCTAGTACGTCACATCTTGGCACAAGATTCTGAAGACACTGAGCTCCCGATGCCTTTCGCGCTCTGCTCAGTGAACGAATCTCTGGAAAATCCACGCCGCTTTGCGATGCAAGAAGGTGATAAGAACAGTCCGCGGGAGAAACTCGATTCCTGGTCGGACTGCCTTCGTAGATGAAAACAAGCTACTCTAGATATATTCCTGAATAGCCCACTCTATTTCCGTGAATAATTTATTCGTGGGATTTAAAGAAAATCCGACATCCTGGTGTGGACAAACACTTATTGATATCAATTAAACATCAGTGACATGCTTGGTTTTTCTCATATCAAGCCGAAGCTACTTTGAGGGTTTTCCAACTTTACCCTGGTACTTCGCTTCGTGGAGTTGAACGATTCAGTCAAGAGGTGCACGCAGCACCTGTTAGACATCTTCCACCTAGACTCGTCGTGGTATTGAGCGTGCTTGGTGGGCGTTGGAGTTAGAAGTTTACTTCAGATTCAACCGGTAGGAAAGACGGTTGATTTTTTGATGTAGCCAACGCTGCGACAGGTTCACTTGCGAATCCTTCAAAGCTGTAGATTTCGGTTCGAAAGTCATTTGAACCCGAGACGAATCCAAGAATGTATCTGTCAGGTCCTCCTCCAAATTCGAGTCAGGAACACAGTTTTAGACACGATCCAATCCTTTGTTAGAGCACCGAAACCAAAGAACGCGTCGCGAATACTCCTTTGACCGGTCTCCTCGACGGAAAGGCCAACGATGCACAAGCTCAAGAGTATTCCGAGAACTTGGAAAAGTCTAAGCATCTCGTCGAGACTCAGAATCGTCCCTCTTGGGGTCTCAAGGACGGCTCCATAATCTCTCTCGAGCAGTTCTCTATGCATGTCCCATGACACCGTGGGATCTTTCGGAACCGTGCCTTTGATCTCTGCCAGTTTCCCGAGAATGTGAAAAGGGCGTTCCAAACGATGAAGGTAAGAATTTTTGTACAGGCAGGGTGTTTTCAGCAGACCGTACTTCTGCAATTCGTAAAGCGTTTCCGTTCTCCGCAGAGGAGTAACAAGAGCGACGTAAGACTTCTCTGAAATGTAAGCGAACATGGCCTTTTTGCTATAAGTTGCGACGGGAATATCGAAACGCCTCAGGAGGGAGCTGACGTCAACGTCGCAGAATGCCCGAAATTCCGTTATCGAACTCAAGAAGAGGACGCGAATTTGCCTCGGACTTGGGTTGGAAATAAGACGATATTGGACTAAGAAGTCAGTTTGGTTGGGGTTGGAACGCTCTTGGTGGTAACGGATGATGTCTCTGATCTCAGTGCTGCTCGTGGTTTGGCTGAACGCTGATGTGATTTCGTTCTTGTAAACGTTCATGAGAACTATATGGAGTAACGAGTAGGAAACCGCTAGCACGATAAAAGACGAGTTCGAACGAAGTCTCGGCCAAGGTGGTATCTCAAATTTATAGGCTGTCAATGTTGACAAACTCAACGAGCTCAGTAGACCCAGAGCGCCTCCGAAATGGGGGAATGTGGCAAGAACACAAATGAGTGTCATCGAAAACACAATGGCCACCCACACCCCTGCTTTGAACACTTGAAGGAATAAAGATGCTTTAGGAACAAATCGTCTCACGGGATGGACGCATTTCAAAATTTCAGAATCAAACGCTGA
>JAJSRV010000031.1:0-90330 GCA_021527715.1 Neoseiulus cucumeris | reverse complement strand
AAGGATGAAGAGGAGTAGGGAGCACGGTTTCATGTTGCACTGTGTCCAATGATCTAGGAGCAGTCACCAAGTTTCAGCTCGACTGATTCGTCCAATAGAGAAAACACTTCAAATGCAGAGCATCGCACTCTCAATACGCCAAAAGTTCGCGGAACTTCGAGCCGCAAACTGTTGACACGCGTCTTCTGTCGAGTCCCGTGGTGCTGTGCTCTCGAGTGCTCAGTGACAAGGGCGTGAACTTCAGAAACTCGTCCCGATATTAATCGATTGCATCAATACCTGAGTGCTCGCGTTCATAAATTCGGAATCATCGCCGCGATGCCGTCATTTTGGAAAATTGCTTCCCAAGCTCTTGAATTATTGAGGTTGCTCCACTCCTGCATTGCTTCACTCGTGCGAAGACTGGACCTCGATATTCCTTAAGGATAGCCGCATATCTGAGAATCGCAAGCAGAGGCACGCGCCCGACCTTGATGAGCACATCGATGCGTGTTATTTTCCCAGAGTTTTTCATCATCTACATAAATGAAGAGATCCTGCCGATATTAAGGGTGGCCCTGGAGGTAGTTCGAGGTTTGTTTCGGAAGATGAGCGTTTTCAGCTCGACGTAAACAGTAGAACCTCGATTATTTCACCTACCTAATTTATTTCGAGGTTATATACTCGAGAAAGTCACCCTACGGGTCTGAAGTGGGGCAGCAGAGTGTCTCCTCTGGGGTCGCTCAGTCAGCTGCACCGTGGGGAGGGTGGTTCATGTGTACACCATTCATTTAAAATTCGGGTGGTAGTCAAAATTCGAATGGGAGAGTTGTAAATATCTACAGCAGTGGATCACTCATTTATAACAGATGCCACTCGCCATGGAAACAGATTACTAACACTTCTCAACATTGCCATGGCTTTGGGACAGAGGTTGAAGCCCCTTCGTGTGTCCATGTGTTTGAGGTTCAACAGTTGGTCAAGAAAAGGCTCGTTTTTGATAAGTTTAAGTAGGTAACGAAGGTCAGGTGCCGCCATGCGTTCACCTATCGCAGGGATACCAAAATGGGTTGCTGAAGTATCACAACGAAACTCCACGCGACTCAAGTCTATAGCAATCCTTTTTCATTCTAGGTTTCCATACAGTACAGCAGTAAACAACGAGAGGGACAACATAAGTCTCATATAGTTTGAGGTACACGGTCACATCCTTGACCATGAATGCGCGCAAAATCCAAGCGCAGATTAGAGAGCACCTGTTGGCAACCAGGACAGCATGCTTGCTGAACGTGAGACTCGGAGACAAGTGAATACCTAGGTCTTTAACAACATCAAGCACATTTAGCCTATCAGGGCCGATACGGTAAGAGAATGAGGGGTTCTTCGGTCCGAACCGCATAACACCGCATTTGCCCGCAGAGAGCTGAAGACCCATTCGCGTCGAGCACACATGGAAGTCGTCCAAAACACGCTGAAGTAGATGGCAGTCAGCCTCATCGCGAACGACCTTTACAATCTTGATGTCGTCGGCGTAAATGTAAAAATCAACAGCATCTTGTAGAATTTACTTGACCTGGTCAGCAAAGAACAAGAAAAGTAGGCTACCCGAGGTGGAGTGGTTTATGTGAGATGAAATGATCAAAAGCTACATACAGTGAATTCTCGCTGTAGCAAAATGATAGATTCTCCAAGATTGCAAAATGAGCTCATGTCCATTCTACATGTTGCACAGACACGAAAGTCAATTATACGATCACGGAGCGAAAGTGGAAAGCGATCACGGAGTGGATCTTAGGATCAAGATGGGTGAACAAGAGCTTGCATGCTTGCTATGACTCCGAATTCGGGGTTCATCACGGAGCACCCTTTGGGTAAAAACTCGTCGACTTCTGGTCTCAACAGCGACCGCCAGTTGCTGATATTACTATGTATGTGCTTCGTTATGTGAAATCGAGAATCTTCTGAATTCTTCGAGGAATCACGGAGTTGTTAATCATTTCGCGCTCGTTTCGTAGAACTACCGCGAGTTCGGATTTCCCGCTCCTTGAGCACCGTGCACACGGCGGGGCGCCTGCGCGAATCAATATTCTCAGAGTACAAGAGCTTGATATTCCGGTTTTTGATAAGTTTTCGAAGAAGTTTGAGAAATCAACTCAAGTCTCAGGTAAGCAAGATCTCCAGTTTTCATCAATTGCTTCTACGCGGTTTCGCCGTGCTCTTTCTGCATCATGAACAGAACACACAATGCAAAGCGGTAAAGAAAGCTCACTTTCGTCGACTCACAATGCTCACTGCACCCGTCACTCCGCGAGAATCTTCCTCTTCATCNCCAAAAGCCAAGCCAAATAACTCTGCTGCGGCTCCGGCGTTTCCATAGGAACAGCTCCGGAGGGATGCCGTTGAGCTGATCTCGGGGATAGACTCCGGACCTTTTCCGTTGCAACCGCTCGAGCCAATCGCTTTCGTTTCGCTTCCCGCGTCCCCCTCCCCAACGACGCTATACGTTTTCGGCCCATACTCTGATCGGAAGTAAGAAGTAAGAAGTGCAATCTCCTCTCTCCTCGTAAGAATCAAACCGCACAAGTTGGACTTCGTTTTCAAAGTCACTGATGCCCTCTGCGCCATCCCCGAATATCGACCCTCTGCCCTTGCCCCTGTGCCCTCGCGACAACGAAGTTCTCTTTTCGACAGATTTTCGGTCCGCAAATCAGACGCCGTGAGCCCTTAAGGTTCACTTCACCTCTAAAACCTTCTCCGCAGCTGTCTCCAGCCCCCCTGTGCGTTTCCTCATTATCGGCCTTGTTGTTCGCAAGTTTTAACCTCCCAGAAACCGGTGCGGACATTCGGATTTATAGGTTTAGATTTAGAGTCCGTGATTCACGGAAGAGAACTTGGTGGCCTGTAGGACACAACAAACACCATTGAGACTTACGATAATTTCGGTCTTTTGTTTGCTGAATATTCGAGGAAGAGGAGAATGGCTGAGAGCCCTGGATCAGATCAGGGAGTATTATTCGATGAATGATGATACTCCGAAATTCTTTCCACTTTTCTTTATTGTATCATACAGTTGTATGAAGGGAAATTCCAAAGTTTTATCGTTCCATTTCCGCTGTAAATTATTAGGCGTATAGGTAAATTGAGATCAAAGTTTTTGCCGTAGTTTCTCGTCTGGCGTTTTGGAAAACGTGGGCATTCAAACACTTGAATCACGTGAACTGTACCAACTACAGGATCGTTCTAGCGAAATTTAGGATTCTTCGACCAAGATTCCGTGAACAATGGCGGAACGCGAGAGAGTTTTCCGTTCAAATATAGAAGAAGATAGCGGTCCTAGATTATGCATTTCTGGAAAGTGTTTGTCCACTAGCAATGGATTTTGTTGGCGGAGCTCGATTCGCGTGATCTTGGATGTCCAAGTCTTCCAGCATCCGATCCGTTCCAAGAGATCGGCGGCAAGTGAGACAAGAGATCGATGATGAATTCTTTCGCAGCGTGGCCCCTGCCGAAACGATGCGACGAGAATTCGCATTAAGTTTGCCAGCGGGCTGAGTGCCCGGTCGAAATATTTCATTTGAAGTTTGTATTTCTGCCGCCAAGTTACGAAGACGTGAGAATCATATTGCGTGATACGATCGAGACCGAAAAAGTAGATTTGCGCCGCAAAAGTGAATATTTTCAACTATCAGTAAAATTATTCTGTTTGATTTGCTGTTGTCGTCATTTTTTTACCACAACTTCATTAATGACAACTATACTCATGAAGTGACCGATCGAACGTTCGGCCGGACTCCGACCCGTTTCAGTTTCGGGACGAACCCAGAAAATCTGTCTGATTGAATGTAGATTCCCGCATGCTGCTAAGCTCAGAAGGAAGCATTTCAAGCTGATAACCCTCGGGATACTTGGGAAATCTTCCTGGAGCCAATTATTATCGAAAACAGACAGAGTCCTGAGCGTGAGAAGGTCGGAGTCTGAAAGACCATGGTGAAGGTACTCCGGACGAGTCGTCCGGGCAATGTACATCTGCTGCATTCATATTCAACGAACTTCCATAAAAGCTACTTCAAGAAGATCCTCCCGAATTACAAGAGAGAGAAGATGCGATTTCGTCGGCCCATTGAGGAATGGTTGACATGCTAGCATCATGAGTCGTGTGTACAGTGCGCTTATTTACAGATCAGCTCCTCCGTCAACTTTTAGCGCTCTATCGGGAAAATGATATGTCACTTTTGATCTCATCCACAATGGAGCGTACAAAAATAAACATTTCAAATATTCGATATCAGATTTCCCGTTCGGGCCGGTCGCCTAGCCAGTTTACGGCCGGGATGAGACGACGACACGCATTCAAAACGGAAAACAACTTTTGTTCGAACAACAGAACAACTCACAGAAGATATTCTCCAGACGCAATCAAACAATCAATCAATCAATCAAAATTCAGAATCACCATATCCAAATGCCGTCATAACCGTTCCTAAATTCCGAAAGTACAGTGAACGCGCCTAAGATCGGGAAAATCGAAGAGAAAAACATGAACGAAGTTCGCGCCGCGAGTCACGTTCTCTCACTCACTCACGCGACCGCTAAATCAACCGCCGGAGGAGCCGATCCGATCGATGACCTTGAACCGCTTGCGTAGGTTGGAAACGGGATCTTTTAAAAGCACGGGATCGTAGCGTGCCACGGAATGCGCGAGGGCCACTCTACCGAACTCCGCAGCGAACCGAGCGACGCATTCTCCGCGCTGCCGGAAGTGGTCTGGGTCGTTCCATGCACTGGGGAAATGGTTGTTGTTGAGAGTACCGACTGCTCCTACGCCCGCATTGCTCGTGTCTCGGTATTGCTTACGTTGTGTGACTTTGACCGGGGGCAACGACGTCACATCGGTCACTAAGAAATTCATGAGGATGTCCTCACAATTCTGAATTTGATTTACGAAATCGAGCAGGCGCGGCGTCAGCAACGAGGTGAACAACGCGTTGTAGTAGGAGTGATAGAACGCAGCGCTCGTCAGCACCATCGAATACTCGTTGGACCATTTAGAACTGTAGCTCCACCGAGATCTCTGCTCATCCCAGAAATGCGACCTCGCGGGATAACCCACGATCTGTTGAGGGAACTGTTTCCACACCAGGAAGGCGAAATCGATTTCTTCTGTGGTGAGGGTGACGTCTTCGTCTAGCGACAGGCACGCGTCAGTGACGATTTGTTCGAACGGCCTGAAGCGATCGGACGTTTTCGACACCCGGATGGGAACAACAGAGGACGGCAATTTGGCATTGAGTAGCAGATCTCCGTCGGAGAACTTCTCGGACGTGCGATTATCCCTCGTGTCTTGCGAACGCGGATAGTTTTCCATGTTGAGAAGCAGCAATACTTTATCACAATATTTCGACTTGAGAATGTTCTTGAGCAGTCGATACAGCTGAGTCTGCGGAAAGCTCTGCCGCGTGTACGGTAGGGCCGTGTAGACTACTGCTGTGAACTTATTCGTCGTCGGGGACGCGGCTTGACGTCGTTGATTCGACGCCCCATCGGCGACCAGCGGTCTGCCACAAGGCTGCTGACTCCAACAGGAGGAACTCCAAGGCAGGTTCCAACGACGCCAAGTGAACTCGCTCTGAACACTATGAAGAGCGCCCGGAAACGTGTTCCAGCTCGTGATTGATTTAGCTCGCTCAGATTCGACTCTGTCGGCGATGATTTGAAGAGTTGTTTGTACAATTTTCTCTATAGAGTTTAAGTAGCTTTCCCAGAGGATTTGCGATTGCTGGCGAAGCTGCGCCACTCGTGCTGGCGTCAAGCCCGAAGACCGCAGGAAGTGGGGTAATTGGAAGAGAAGTCTTTCATCCCACCTGGAAGAGTCGAGAGATAGAGAGTCAGACGAAACGATCTCAACGTCGCTGAATGAGAATCATTCCTCCGCGTTGTTTGTGTCGCTTTACCGAATAGTGGCCGATGTCCAATCGATGACTTCATCGAACGGTAGTCTCCAGTCGTTCGACAACACAATTGGAATGCAACCGGCTTGGAGCGACTCCAAGAAACGGAACGAGCCGAGACGTCGCCCTCGCGGCACAAGACAGAACGTTGAGTTCTGCATTAGAACTGTATAATCTTGCTTGTCGTAGTCTGCGTTGTCACTATCACATCTGAAAGGCGCGAGGTAAGTTTGGTGAAAACACTCCGATTTGGATTGATTTGTTCGGAGATTCGCTGTCGCCGGTTGAGTTTTACCTTTCATCTTTCTTCAACTTCCACTGTTTCCCATGTTTACAAGTTGTAAGGAGGAGGACGTCTTTCACATTATTGAGGTGGAACAGAGAGTTTCGGATCTCGGATCCGATTCCATATAGATATCTGTAGGGAATAAATACAACTCATTTCATTTGAATCCACCTATGAATGGTGTAACAGTTTGATGTGGAGATAGTCACGTGTTTCGAGAATGACAAGATATCGTGAGTGTCGGGAACATTGCTGACCTTTTGCCTTTGAAAGTTAAGAGAAACTTCTTCCTGAGCGGGGTGATTACTTTACTTTCACTCGATGAGAACCCTGGCTCTCCCCCTATTTCCGGGTGAGTTCGAGGGAACAGAGGAATGGATATGTCGTAGCTGCGGAGAATCGGTGGAACGTTTGGCTCAGTAATTTTTTCGGAGGATGATTTCATCGAACGGATAAGAACGAATGAAAAAGAATAAAAGTGTGTGAGCATACCCTGGTCTGAAGATCGTTTCTGGAGCGGAGCTTTTGGCTAGCATGGCAAGTCCAGGGTCGAAGCCCAAGTCCTGTGAGTAATCTGGCCACGAACCAGAGAATAAATTGAAAATGAGATGATTCCTACCCCCGTTCCAATGGGGAAGATTCCAAAGCCTTGCTTGTGCGTTGCGGACATACTCGTCCGAGAGGATATCCCTACGTGCAGAGTTGGAAGTTCGTTATTCGCCTGTCGACTGCTATTGAACATTATCGCGAATAGCCAAGACTGACTGGATGATCTTACCTGTCGAGCGTGTCTACGTTGGGCACGAATAAGCAAGCCTCATCTGGGTTCGGCGTGTAGAATCTTGAACGTCTTATCGCACTTAGAAGTTTCATATAGGTGGCAGAGACCGCTTGGCCATCTTCCAGAGGATAAATGTACACTCGAAACCCACTCCGACATCGATCGAACTCGAAGCAAGAATGGAATCGACAGAGCTCAGGGTGGTTATCAGTGTTCCTCGAAGTATTTCGACTTCTGTCCATCCATTTGGAGTGGTACCCACTCCAAAAAGATTTGAGTCGGTCGATCTGGAATTCTTCGGGAGGAACGCTCTGCGGAGGTCGGTTCCGAACGTGAAGTATCACGAGCGCGGCGACGAGGCCCACAACGAGGAAACCCAGAAGGGCATAACGCTGGAGAGCTCGCATCTCCAGCTGAGCCTCAAAGGGTTCTCTCAACCCTATGGGCTAGCCTTCCTGGAATGGAAGATACGATTTGACTGACTTCCGTAATCTCGAAGCTGTCGGACCCATGATTCGAGTTCGCGTGAAGAAGAAATTTTTCAAAGCATTTGCAACCCGCGCTCAGCCAGATAGAGAACCCAAGCCGATCTTGTCCGGAGCTGGATACCTCTGATAGAAAGATTTGCGGCGAATAATGGTGGGAACGGGTTGATTGCTTGATCGGAAGGAGGGCGCACCCATGCCGCCGTCAACAACGCTAACAAGGTTTCAAACCCTATCCAGTTGAGATTGTGTTACTTACACATTGTTTATCAAGGCACTCTTCCAGCAAAGCTCGTTTGATTACAGAAGCAATACCGAGAGAACATTGGAACACGAACCGCTCAATGTAAACACAGCCAAATCCCCTTCAAAGATGATCGATCAGCTCTTCCCGTTCTCTCGATTCCGGAGTCTAGAATATCCGTCAAAGCATTCCCAAGGGAGGTTTTGGTTTTGAGAGCCAAAATACCTAATCAAACCGAACAATGAGCATAACGCATTCCGCGTTTTTATGGGCGGGACGTCATCTGCTCATTCCATTCGAATGACTCTAGAAGCGTAAAACAGCAGTCGTTGAATTTCGGTGAAACTCAGAACCAGAAACCCCGGGTACCGCGAGAAACCCAAATTGACTCGGCTCAAATCGTTGAAGTGATACGAAAAACTCTGCATGCTCATGCCCACACACAAACACTGAATTATGTTCCCGTCTCATCACTGAATCGCGCTTTGACAGTGTAGTCAATCGAAGAGCCAGCGTTCGGAACTCACCATCAGCGCGCGGGACAGCTCCACCGTTGCCTCGAATGCATCGTTCTACGACTGGTTCATACAGCCCGACTAGCTTCATGAATAGTGGACTCCATGGCACATACTCCGAATGGTCGCAGAGAACGAATCGGAGCTCCTCTGCAGAGAAGGGAGTCGACACCGTATTTTACTCTCTGTATGCAATGTTGAGCACTGGCGATATGAGCTCAGATACAGATCCAGGCTCCCGGTTGACATGGAAATTCGGAACGAAGAAATGCCGATCCAAAGGAGCGCGAGTTCATACGATATGTATGCCGTTCCAGTGGAACGGAAGATGCCGTTGCGAAAATGAACCGACGTTGAGACTGAGAAACTGTATGTAACCAGTTGAAAAATGGAAACGCTGATGACGGTGATCTCCGCAGGCTCCGAGGTTGGCTCTGGGGGCATGGGCGGCACGGAGCGATCCCATACCACGATGACAGAAATGGCAACAACTCTTCTCGCAATTGACGGACCGATTCTGTTCGACATTTAGGCGAACGGAAACCGTCGCTGCTCAACAACGCGGGCGAAAAACATGATGGCTCAGTTCTCTCGATTCCATGGTTAGCGGCAGATAGCGGAAGTACCGCCTCAGTCGCACGCTCTCAATCAGCAGAAATCACGGTCATCATCATTATGAAGCTCCCCTAAACTCTGCCGCCTTATTCAAATTCAACCCCCCATCCTTGAGGACTTGCCGGAAGCTTTCAGGCATTTCTTGTTGTCAGTTTTATTGAAGTATGGTAAAAGCAGCATGGATTCTCTTCTCACGTCGTGTTTCTCTAAACTCTATTTCGCAGAACTCTCTCTTACTGCCTTGTTCCGCACGAATTTCGTTATTTCGTACGTCAGTGCTATCAGAGCGCTAGAGAGTCGGAAGACACGTCGTCGAAATCCTATGAGGAGCCATGTATTACATCGACACGCTCGAGCCAGGTAAAGATGATGATTCATAACCTATGATGCACATGAAATAAAATAAAAAACTGAAACAGTTTACCCTTCACCCCAGAGAACTTTCATATCTACCTATCTCTTCCTTATCGCAGAATGATATATTGGAGCAGTCTCGTTCAGCCTTAAGGCGGCAACATACGCTTCGACGGCGAGAAGGTATAAAAGGGATGGAACTCTAAACAAAACTTCGTTGAGTCAACCGATCGACGTGTCATCTTTATAGTCTGTCGAGGCAACATACGCGGCAATGCTCAACACGAAGAGCCGACAAAACTCCTGTGATCCTTCCATCAATATAAAATGCGCTCGATGCGGAGCCCCAGAAACCGACAGACATTTCGGGTTCTGGGAAGTGATGAAGGAAAACACTCCCAGCAGGAATTTCCGCGCCGACTAGGACTTCACCCCGACACAACACCGAAGGACCTCAGAAGGACGAAGGAAATCCTGAGACGATGGGAGAACAACGAAAGATGATCTGTGAATGCAATACAATTCACCCCTGAAAAGAAAGGGATCATATGTGCATATGAAAGATCCAATAAATCCAAATCCAATAGTGAAGCAGATTGCAGTGGGAAGGAATATGTACGCGCTTCGGCTTCGGCACCCAATTTGACCGGAACCCCAATTCCGGTCTAGCTGCAGGTAAGCTTCGAGGGCCCTCAACTTAACAAAATGCGCGGCTTTTTTCGAATACTCAGGAAATTCGCTCGCAGCTTCGAGCGTTCGAGATCCATCATAATTAGCCATGATCAGCCATCGAGGGGATGGCGCGACGTCGTGGCACTACGTATTTTCGGTCCCAGGTCTATTGCTCCATCGTGTTCGTGAATACCCATTGATGCTCCGCGCGCGAGAACAACTGCGTCTGAGGCCAGTGGTTTTTGCTACCCATTCGCATGCTAATGACGTGAATAGGTGGAATTGAGATGAAATAAACATGTCTGTCGGACGCCCTCCGTTGCCTTCTCCTGGAACCGCAAGCTGCGTGCAGACAGTCGACAGCATAATCAGTGGCTGTGACCGTCGAGGAAAACTGGAAACTGAGGGCTACAAACCAAGTTTACCCGACCTAAGTGTGTTCTCTCCACAATTCACAATCTGATTTTCAACAGTTCTCGAAATTCTTCCCGCTGTCCTCTCAATTGGAGCTCATTGGACGGATCCATGGCCCCTTCGAGGCCCGTATAACCATGGGCTCAACGGTTTCAGGAAGGTTTCCGTGGTTCGAACATCCCGCAGGATCTCCGGGTGACACAGAAGATATGGAACTCTTTGGCAGATCCATGGAAAATCGTTGCGGTATGGCGGGAATTCTTTTGGGAACACCTGTCCAGGCTGTGAAGGAACTCTTGGAGGTGGAAGTGGCATGTTATTACAGAAGTCACTCGGATAAAGCAATTTGTTTGTGTATTAGGATCGGCTACTTCCACGGACATCGTCACCAGGCACCGACACTGACATGCAGCGATGAGGGAGTGGTTGTCGGTTATGTCGAGTTGAGTGAAGTTAGTCCGCACTCAACGTGGAAGATTCTCTCCGGAAGAGACTATCCGAACACACATCAATGAACCATGGGAGACTTCTATGCTGTGCGTATTCGCGTATCTCAGGCGTATCAAGGCGTACCACAGAGGCCACTTCATCACTGCCACGAATTCTGAAGACTCGATCAAAACTCAGAAGAAGAACCAGAAGCGCATGTTTTGCATCTAGAATACGTTGAAGCATGATGAATGCAGTCCCGAAGATCAAACCTGAAGTCATGAGATTCTGATACTCCATCTCAACCGAGTCTAGAGTTCGGCATATCGGCGCGATTAGGGCTGCAACCATTCCGACGCTCTTCAAGATCTACTATCCAGATCTGGCGCGGGAGAAGTGTGAGGCTTCAACACATAATTGCATGACTTCATGTTCTGCCTAGCACAGATGGAAAGATTTTGAGCGGAAAGTCCTCTTTCAATTTGCCAATTTGCAAAAAATCCTCCGACCATCAAATCTGTCAAAATCTCTCTCCAGGCCGGATAAGATTCATTCGCGGGCCGCCACCTGTGCATCCCTGACGTATTGTAGATACAACAATGTACAGGTTTGATGAATCGTCATTGCGTCGTATGCTTTAGGGCCAGGCCACGAGAATCTTCAAGGTTCTTCATCGTTTTCCTCTCATTTCTCTTTAGAAGCCTAGGTACGAAGATTGCGCAATGTTTTGGTGGTTGTTCCAATGTGTGAACTTATGAACGCCAACAAAGCGATCGACTCAATGAAGCTATTCCAACGAGCAGTGGAACCCAATTATTGAGATTCGTAGCTGAAACTACGGAAAAAAAATCGCGAGACGCGCCAGCACTGTTTGATTGGACCCTCACTTTGGAGACAAAGGATTATTGAAAGGTGTTAAAAGGACTCATAACGAATTGCTCGCTGTTGCAGAACTTTCAGGAAATGAGTTTTCGGAGTTTTCTCCGAGAGATTGCGGAGTAAGACTCCCTTAAGATCACTATCAAGAAGGTGAAGGATATTGTAGGTAACGGATTGTCCCATTGGAATTCAAGCTTGCCGTTAATTCTGATAAAGTTACGGTTCGCGAAGGCGCCATGAGTTTATGGGTGGCTCATGTTCTCTCAATGCAAAGCTGAACAGTTTTAAAGAGATGCCATTTGCGACATTTAATGGCAGCCAGAAGTTCGGGGACTGCTCACGTTTTCAGGAAACTTTCATCCATTGATGACTGTGAATTCGTAGAGCCCTCCACAACCTTGACCGTGTGCAGTGCCTCCTCGGCAATGATTCAGATTCCCGTAGCCAAGCAATGCCCGATGTGGATGGACTGACATCCTACGACATTTCAGAAGGACGGTTTGAGCAATGGGAGGATGGACGGGAACCGTCCCTGATCTTGCGTCTGGAGTGCGGTTGAGAAATTAAGAAGACGGCAGAAGAGGGCTCATCTGAGTGAGACGAGTGAGCAACGAGCTACAGGGATGCTAACCGACCAAAATCTTCTCTTTCATCTGCTGTGGAACCCACCGCAGCGGAGCGCCGGCGGAAGCACTCTCATGAAAACCATTGCCCTGAGCAAACCGATGGTGCTAAAGGAGTATAGCTCTTAAGAGTGACGAAGTCTGGAGCTCGTTCTCTCTCTGACTTGCATGAGAAATTGCGGCCGAACTCTCTGCGACTTGGCGTCCAACTACCAGACACAAACTGAAGGACAAGTTCATTTACCGTAAAGTTCATGGTTGCAGGTAGGCCTTTCAACGGTTTTTAACCGCGGTTTTTAACCGCGGTTAACCGCAGGAAAACCGCCGCCAAGTGAACTGATTTCAGAAGCTTTCCGAGATGAGATGAGAGTACCCATAATCCTCCCTAATCGTGTAAAGATGTGTTCAGTTGCTGTCTCAACGGCAGACCATCACAAAGCAGGCTCGGGCCACGGCCGTTTCCTTAAGCTGTTCCGAGAAATTCTAATCGCGATTACGCCGACATCCGTACGATGCGAACGCGATTTCAGCACAGTGAAGCTCCTTCTCGGGGAACATCGTGCAATTATGGCTCCATCAACACTCGACATTGTGTTCATAATGCGCCAAGCATTCCAAAATGAGGTTTTTCAAGACCATTCGAAGATGAGGATTGTCTAATTGTCCGGACAGATCTCACCTTAAAGCAACCTCAAAGATCATACGATTGAAAAGAGTTCAAGATACATGTAGCTGTAGATTTGTGTAAGTTCGTTCAAACTTTCGTCTGTTCGCATTCGCGACTTTTAAAACAACACAAGCAGCCCTTGGAGTGGGACTTGGTCCGCCTCCTGTTTATTTTTTTCACCATATTTAGATCTCTCATCGGTAGAATTTGCGGACTCGAGCAGTACTTTGAGCTTGATGTGTTCTAAGGATAGCATCCTTCAGGACACAACTCGCTGTTCAGTGACTCTAAATCATGTGCAGGAGCGGTCGCGGTTTTTCGGCGGTTATCCGCGGTTTTTTTCCCTGCGGTTTGCGGTTAACCGTAAACCGCGGTTTTTCGAAATTGCGGTTTTTTGAGAGGCCTAGTTGCAGGACATCTCTCTCCGAAGATTGTCGTGGGATCATGATACCGTGAAGGCCAGGCCTCTGCGGAACATCTGCTGGAAATCACTAACCTGCTGCGTTGTCGCGCTTGAATTTGAACTTGCTAAAGAATGTCAGCTGACTGTGTATTCTCCTAGACCTAGACCGACTGTACATACATTACGTCGGGAATCGCACTATGGCGTGTATCCGAGACCGAAACTATCGGATCCAGATGCACACCCCGACGCGGCACATTTTCCGACCTTGAGCAAGGACCAACCTTCCATCTGTCCACCACTGGTGTTCACTCCCGTCCCATGAACGACAAATTATTTCGGCGCTTCTTCACAACTGAGAAAAGCTTAGGAGAAGCAGTTCGTTAGCTCGAAATTGTTCGCCCTGGTATGGAACATGATGACGCAACTTTCGGCAGAAGCAAGAGTATGGATGACATGTCAGTTCCGGGAACTTCTATCGAGGTATGCACGGAGCGGAAATATCTTGCCGCAGCCCAAATTATGGATCATCCGCCGGCAACGATTTCTCTACGTCTCATTAGCAGAAAACTGCAGAGTGGACAGCTCTGGATGATCTCGAACCACAGCACATTTCAGTGAACTCTGCTTGCATGCGGTTACGGTCGTTAGCTCCTGCCAGAAGTTTGAGGATTTCCAGTTTGACGCTGAAGCTTTCCGGTGCGCAAGCTTCGATAGTGTCATTCGATCCTATTCCCAGCCAGGAAATCTTAGAGCATTACATTATGGATGCACACGGATTCGCGAAAGAGTCACGTTAGAAAGAGAGCCGTCTCGGTCTAACCAAAGTAGGAGAATCTATCCGTTAGTTTGTCCAGTCTTGAGATTCGAGCTCGCGCATCCAGAGCCAACAATTTGTTAAGGGTCTCCGTGATTCTGGTGAAGACGGATCTCGAACACCTAGATTCAACGTTTGGTTCCGGGACTCACTCATGTCAGCTTATGTTTATATGGTATCAGTTCAGTCAGCTCATACCGTAAATCGAAACCACCGAACCGCTGGCCGCGCGTTGAATACCAAGCGCGGAAACTATCGAGCTATGCCGAGTAATGTCTCTCGAGTGTCTCCGATTCTCTTGCTAATCGCACTTGCTCCCATTCCCTTCCTCCCAACGGATGTTGCTTTCCATTTCCGTGGAATTTACTCAGTCAGTCACACGGTCGCATTCCATGATTATCCCGCAAACGAGGTTAAATTGCTTCAGGAACTGATGCAAGGTATTCTGTAAGCGCTCGGCGTCTGCCAATACATCGAGATTCGGTGCGATGATTAGCTGAGCGAAGATACGGAAAATCAGGTGTACGTCTGGGCTGTTCCTTGTTGGTTCAATACACACCTGTTGGAACAAAGGTCGGTCGGAACAGCTGCTCTTAGTTTCGGAACCCTAGTGACCTTCGAACGAACACGCTTCGGCGCCTGCCACAGGCGAAACCTTGCCGTTAACGCTTCCATATCAACTACAAGAAACTCACGTGAACTAGCGTACAGTTCGCATTCTCTGTTCTCACCGGCTCGCTTCTCCCAGAAGCTATCAGAGGCTCCGCGGAATGTTTGCGGCTTCCGACTGAATCAAGGTGGCTGGCAGAATCTTATTCGAGCTGATGATCATGAATCCAGATGAGTGACGAACTGAGACAGAAGGGTGTCCGGTGTTCGCGGCGCCCTGGGGTCATTGAATGCCCTTGAGTACAGTAATGGTGGTCCAGGATGATGACTTCATATTCGATGCGTCAATTTCATCGCACTCAGAGATACTATCAGACATCGCTTTGGGCCTGCTATGATTCAGAGCAAGTGTCAGCATGGCACCACATGGCACCCGCCGTATCAGTGTGGATCACGGAAAATTCAGATCGCGCCGGAAGTGGCGTTCGAGGCTTTTCCATTAGTGGAGAGCAATTTACGGAAGATTGGAAGGTCATCCTATTCTCTGCGGGGTCTAGGCCGAGGTTCTGATGCAGATGCCTGGGCGGTGATTCTCGGTGCCGAACATCTTTGTCTTTCAGTTGACAAAGTAAAGACGCATCAGAGGTTTCCCGGCAGCGAGAAATTCAGTATGGAGGTCGAGAGTACATCCACCGGGTGTCACTCATGAATTTGATGTTGGTTTCGCAAACCTATACACAGAAGCCTCACATTTGGGATGTCCGTGTGTCCTACACGATACCAAAAAATTGTTTCCCCCGGCGGATTTCGTTGTTGTTGCAATCTATGGTGAAGGTCCCTCACAGGGTCCCTCATATGAAAAGAATCGATATTGAGAGACGCGATGCTTAGTGTACTTAATTGAGTTGCCCACTCCATGATCTGGCTCCATGATCGGTCCACGGAGAGTTTCCTCACCGTTTCCTCTCGATGACCTGCATCTACAACCTTCCGATCCTTTTCCACTCTTTCTGTCACCGAGCCGCAGCGAAGCGCGGCAGAGAACGATAGTGTGTGATGAACGTTCAACTAATCCAGGCTTCGTTCCTCAGCACGTTCAAATCATCTCGTGTCTCTATTTTTGAGTCCAAGTGGAAATAAATCGATGATTGCCGACCAGTAGGTTTAGGGGAAGAAATAGCCGGTCTGAAATATTTTGATTCCATGGGAACTCGATCCATCGATCCCATTCATCGCACCTTTTTCGGGAAGCGCACATCATGATCGTGCATAGGATGGTTGCGAGGTTTCTGTCGAGGAATGGCGATTCGTATCGACTGCCCTCCGCTGGTTTCATGATGCGTTTAGGCCAACGCCACGCGGGTTCCTCGGATTCCATCCGAACGAATTTGCGCGAGCTCTCACCGAGGTTCTGAATATCGTTTATAGTCCGAGAGCTCCAAAAAGATCGAGTGTTGCATTATGGAAAGGCACGGTCCCGCCGTTGACTCATGTGAGGAATGGCTGTATTGAGGTTCGATAAGTCAAATGGAGAAATTTCTCGTTAGTATCGTCAAATGCCTCCGATTTCTTTCGAGAAGTGAGGTTTCCACCGTGTAACCTCGGGAGCGACGGTCGCAGGTCTCAGCAGATAAATAACGATCCACACAACGGATTGGTCTTATGTATCCAGATAAGGCATAATTGCAAATCCCGTAATCTTAATCATTCATCATCTGACAACCTTTCTGATCGAAAATTTGCAGAAAGAAATAGGTTCGCCATTCGCGAGATCTTTCAGCTTCCTCACGAGGATCATGGTGGACTACACTGAAGCCCTCAAAGTCAACCGAGCTCGCGGAACATCTGCCGGAGTTCAGCTGAAGACAATGTAGTTGTATAATTCGGTCAAATTCTTCAAGCAGATAAGCGATGTGGTTGTGGCGTGCAGAAAACGATCTGGCGGAGTTGCCGCCGCCTCACGGAAGCACAAACGGAGTCAGTCTTCGTCAGCAACGAAGCTTAGAATCTGCTCGTTCTTTGGATGTATTTTCTTCTAAAGAACAAATGGGAGGGACTTTCTTCATGGTTGACGCACGCACTCTGGAAATCCATTTGCACAGTGAAAGCAACGCGCCGGAAGCGCCTCCACCTGTGGGCCATTCATATAGACAGTTGTTTCAGTTATCGTTGACTAGATCCGTAGCTACTCGAATCCGCAGCTTCGCAGCCGGAAAAACACTCCGAAGCACGCACCAGAACTTTCATGCCAGAAACGAAAGCGAGGTTTTCCAGTTAAGATATTTAGTGGAACGCTCGTAACGGTTGCATATTCAGGTAAACTAATACTACCAGAGACTATCTTTCTGCTAGAGGCGCTCAGCGCTTGTGTTGCAGAGGTTAGGTACTGGGTGTCGGTAGAGCCTATTCCCTTCCGGGTTACTAGCCCGTCTGAAAATCATATGCTACTTCTGGAACGTCGAACGTAAATGTTTACCGGACACACGGTCTTTGTATTTCAGTCGCTCTAAACCTCATGTGAATATACAGTTGACTAAAAAGCTCTGCCAATGAAAACCGCCTAAGATAAGAATTCTACACGTCTAATTTTGGGAAATCTCTCTCTCTCTCTCTTCATCTTTATGTACATCTCTACGTCTACATCCTTAAATCTGATTTAGTATTTAGTAGAAAAAATCGTCCAACCTCATATATATACAAATATAATACACATATATATGTACAAATCTATATCTGCGGCAGTTTACAGTATTTCTCTGAAAAATATTAGACAGAATATTATCCATTTCCGGCTGATGACCTCTAGTGAGCTGGCGCGAGAAATCGCTGACGTTGGGAACGTTCAATTCGAGATGCAACAAATCGTCCGATCATGTGCCGTGTGCTCATCCAGAGCATCTTCCCAGGATTTCAGAAAATGAAGTTTCCGTTGCCGACTTCATGGAAACACAGAGCAATTTATTCAACTGCCGCTTGTGAGTTCAGGAAGTCTCTCACGCATATTCGACCCTGGCATTCGGAGGAGATGGGGCGCCGATCAACTTGGCTGATATCATCGATGTCCAGGTCCCTCTGAGATCTACATAGAGAAGCTCCAGGATTCGAAAGAGCCGACGGGGGAAACGACTTCGTTCCCAAGGATTTTCCGAAAACTCGTGATCAGAATCACCCATCTCGTACTTTGTTCTCAGTCGACAATCCAATCTTCAAGGGTGTCTCCCCTATCACATTTGAATAACAGAATGCATTCCATGTCTCACAATAGACCGAACAACTTGATCGTGCGTTTCTGTATTTCTGCGACTCATTTATAATGATGTTTTGAGTCTACGTTTAAGATCTATTTGTTGGGAGATCCCAGTCAATGATGGCGAATCACGAGGCGTGCCAGCATTCTTCAATGCGACCCTCGATCAAGAGACAAAGAAGGGCTTCAAGGTGTTGAAGAAACTCGCAAGGAATCGCTCGCGCTCACAAACCTCCTTCGGGTGAAGTTTTTTGATTTCTTTCCTTGAATTTTGAAGGTCCCCTTCTCAAGTCCCGATGAGCGATATCGAACCCTTTCAACTAGTCGAGTTTCGCTTTGAGCCACCGAGTGAAGGGGAACTCCTCGATCAGTACATGACACGGCAGCGAAAATTATATGTTTCCGATTCGAGCATTGCAGTGAGGACGGTGGGAGGCTTTGTGAATCTCAACTCCAAAAGAGGATTTCCAGATGAGAATTCTTTCGTTTAACGGCGGTTGCCATTCATCATGGGTTGCTATCGAAAAGAAGGTGAAGGACGCTGAAGGAATCAGATCGTTTCGTTGAATTTCGAGCCCGCAGATAATAATTCTGATAGAGTTACGATTGGCGGAGGCGTGACGAGTTTATGGATGCCTCATGTTTTTCCAATGCAAAACGAAACAGGTTCAAAGCGATGCCGTTTGCGACATTTTATGACGGTCCAAAGTTCGAGGACGTTTCCAGTGCACGTTTTTAGTGAACTTTCAACCCAAAACCGATGACGAGGTTGAATTCGTGGAGGTCCGAATCTCGTTGGCATCGGAAGTGTCGCTAGAATTGAATCAAAGTGTCGGTCGTTCGTTCGATTTCGCTCCTCGATTTCCTGCATCGCGGCAGAGCATAAAGAACGATGTCGAATCCGGCTGCGTATTTTGAGTGGGAAGTTATACTGATTCACCGATTCTCGCAATCCATATCAATAGTGCTCCGACTGGGTCAGTGAGAAATTGCGGCAGCCGTGGATCCGAAGGCAGTTCTCCTATTCGAGCGGAAAACATTTCCAAGCCGATGTTAGTTATGACGGCCATTCACAGAATCTCAATATATATCATGCGTCTCGTTGTTACACTTGTTGCTCCTTCGCCACTCAACTTAGGCCTGTCAGAGCCGTTTCGGATACGAAATGAGATTGTTTTCCTCACCTGTTCGGGAAAACCCTAGCAATGGTTTGCTGGCGATATCATCGTGGAAGGGAGTTTTGTCAGGATGAGCGTGGGCTTGGTCAGCAATAAACCAGTATGACATCGTACCCTTCACGCTAAGTTCGGAATTTCCACTTTGACGACATCTGCCGAGCCCACGGGACTCATATCCTTCCGAAACATTGATGTTCTCATCTCTCATACCTGTGAAGGAAGACGAGCTTCAAAAGCGGAACTGAGAAACTGAATTTAAAATATGGTGATTACTTTAGTTCACATATTTTCCAGAAATGCCACAACCTAGCCTCGCTCCCTTCTCAGACACATACAGCTGCGGAAACTCTTGGGCAGGTCGGTTATATCGAACGGCCTCCATTTCCTTGAGATCTGCCTTTCGAAAATTTCATTCTCGCACTTTTTTGGCGAAAATCCGCTCGGATTTTCCCTGGATAGAAACATTCACGATTCCAGGCAACAAGTCCTAATTCTCGGACCTCTTCAAGCTGAGAGCCAATACACGATTCGATCAAATCGCGTTCACTCGACGTAGACCTTGACCTTGCGCAGTGCCTCAGCGGCCATGATTCAGACTCCCATAGACTCCCATGGTGAAATGCTAATGTTCCCGGCGCACTATGGAAGAGTGGCGATTTCGAATGCGAGATGTTGTTATTGAAAGTCGTTCAAATATCTCAGAGGAAGTAAGATCATTTGACTTAGAAAACCGAGATAAACTCCGCAGAATTTTGTAGGGAAACGCGAATTTTCCGCAAAAACGACCGCAATTTTTTCGGACGTCGCCCGCTCTGAATGAGGAAGCTTCAGAGAAGCTGTTCATCGGGAGAGTTTGAAAACGAAGATCTGAGGTGCCAGGTCTCAAGATTAAAAGAGTTTTCGGAATCGCATCTCCAGGAATGCGATAACTCTTCGCAATGTCATTCGAAGCGCAACAATGTCGATCTCTGGTTCGTAGCTCACAAAAACTAGTGCTTTTGACTGCCCTAGCTGAATTGGAGCATATTCGTGTCGGTGTAGGTTTTTAACACGTCGCAATTCAATTCCGAAGGCTGCGGGTTTTAATAACCACTATATTGATGATCGAGCTCATGCGCCGTCTCTCGTTCTGCAAAAAGCACCACTCCCGCTCGATTTTGCCTTGAAACTTATCGCAAACTTTGAAGATACAACTTTAATCGCTTTTCCGCCAACCTCGAACTTCGACGGCGCCGTGGAATGGCGATAAGAGGGAGGAAAAAGGACCTTGAGGGTGGCTGGAACACGCTTCGAAACTTGTTGTGTTCGCGTAACAGCCTTGATGAAAGTCTGCATTCGCAAAACCGATCAGGTTGCTATGCAGAACTCAAACCTGGCTCTGAGAACACGGAATTGTGCGAAGCGCTCTTGTCACCGAAAATTGACAATTTCTCACCATCTGATTTCTGAAATTCCTGATTTGATCCTATATCACCGCGGGATGGCAGAGTTTTCCGAATGCAAGCTCTGCCTCGTTTCCAAGTCTGCCCGGTTCTGCGGTATTCCCCTTATTGGGATTCTCCAGACATTGCTCAAGAGAATCGCGAAAGTTGAATCATCGGACAGGAATCGCTGATCAGCAATCAAGGTTTGAGATGCATACATACAGAAACTGTGGATCTTGTCAACGTTGCATAACAGCTTTCCACGACTCGTCAGACGCCAGATTCTTCCACGCAAACATTTCGCTTTGAAGCAGCGCCAGAAGTTGATTCGATTTCGACGAAATTTGGCGCACGAGATTCAAAGAATTGAGTCCAGATTGTGAAAGAGATCGCGGCGCCCAAATGATTTCCACAGCCGTCTTGAAGCCAGCGTTACCGCGGATGTTCCAATCGGCTCAAAATCTCATCGGCAACGGAATCGTTAGGTAGCGATCCTTGCGTTTATTTTTAGACGGACTTTTTGAATCGCGTTTGGAAGAGTCGTTGACATTCTCGAAATGGAGGAAATGAAGATGTCTGGACAGTCTTCCCAGAATTCTACTCGCTCGAAAATGAACTGAGAATCGAAACTTCCGACGATTGAGTCGAAAGATGGCGATTCCACGTAAAATAGTTTCTTCTCTCGAAAAAAGCTCATCCCTGTCTCCTGATGAAAAATTCGTTATTTTGACAATATCTCGAAGTTGTTGCCGGAAATTCCAGAGTCCTTTCTTTGTACCGGTTGAAATGTGACAAATCTTGGGGAGTTCCCGCTGAAAGCCATCAATGGCAAAAGAATAGGTTGTCCTAGTATCGCCGATACAACTCTGACGATTTGAATCGTCATCTTCGCAGTTTTCCCAAGTTCTTCATTCAGCCTAATTCGTTGATTTCTCAAGTGGATGCAATCCAAATCGTCCTTCAATCTATCGAGATAGAATAGCTCCGAAAACGGACTGTAATCCGAGCCACCTTTATCTTATTTCGTGTCCAAAAAAGCCTTCCGATCGAATGTCTTGGCAATGAGTCACGAGGCTAGGTTTTAACTGTTTCGAGTCGTTGTCTGCTCAGCTGACAATCTTCGCCTTCGCTCTCTGTGACGCAACAATCGAGACCAGAATCGTTAGAGTAAGTTTGAGTTGGAAGCAGTAGTGGCCATCGGAACAAGGTTGATCAATGGAAGTAGTCGGCGACCAGGATTTGTTTAGCTGCTGTCCCGAGGAAACGCGCTCGTGAAAAACTCGTCGAACGCTTTAAGGTACTAGGATGGAAATCCGAAGAATGAATGTAGGACAAAAGAGTTCGATTGCAGCATTTGTCTACAACGAAGGAGTCGGTCTGGCTGATCTGGATTGTGATGAACCTCCGAGATTGCAGATATCGGCCCCGCGCCCCCCCCCCCCTGCGCCTGTTTGCGTTTTTCTTCTCTAGATGCCCGGAGGCAGGATGCAAACACAGTCATAATTTATGAAATCGCATAACCACCCACTTATTTGCATCACATAAGCCGTTGGCTACCGTATTCTTTGGGATTGCGATGATGAAGTCAGTGCGAAGCTGGACTTTAGAAGTCGAGATCATCGGCGGTCCAGGATATCTATAATTTTACAAGGGAGCCATAGTGCAAAGTAGAGACCAAAGGATTCCAGAGCCGGGAACTTTCGATCGCAATCGTTTCCGGCGTTATTCTCACACGAGTGAAAAGAGCTCATGAGGTTATCTTTTGGTGATTCGCGCACCGAAATCATGCAGATTGACGCACGGAGTTTTTTTGTCGACTGACTCGCATCAACTTCTGACTTCTGTACGCTCGAAAAGTTCCGCAAAAGCAGAGACATCATTCCTCCAATCCCGCACAATCTCTCGAGATTAACTCTGACCGATTTCGAAAATGAAGAGGGCGGCAGCTATCAATCGACTCGTTGATAATCTCCATCGATAGAAGACAATACCTCCTATTGGCTGAAGCTGCTAAGCTCTCATGGTTTCTCGTTTGGTGACAAAAATTATTCAACTTAGAGACCGACAAAGACACTATAGCTGGTAGCACGACTTCTCGCCTTTCTTCAGGTAGTCATTCCAAACATGAGTCATTTCCGCCTGTGCAAACTCAACCCGGTATTCCCCGACAACGACTTCCTGATGCCATGAGCTCCTGAGGTCAGGTAGAGTTCATCGAGCGGAAACGCACATGTTACGAACTATCGAGCTCGCAAATTCAATGACGACGGTCGATTCTGATGGGGGTCTGCGAAAGACTTGCAGATCCACCGGAATTGTTTTGTCTCTTGGCTCTCATTCATCGCAATCGATCGCGACTCGTTGTGTGACGTCGCTTGTCCAAACGACAATGAGCGCGTCACGCCGGTCAACTTGACGTCGCCGTGACTTTCTATAGTAAAAGCTGTGATTCTTTGGTGAGATGCGTTCGTGAGGCATTCGGACCCGTCCAGGGGAAACGGTGGCACGCGATTTTCCGACGCCGACTCCTGGTTGCATTCGAATCAAAGTAAATCTTTCTTCCTCGCCTGTATCAAGGTGAATCGTTGCTGCAACAGTTTGATCGGTCACGCAACAGATCTTGCCTCTGGATTCGAGACACTCGGTTTGCACAGCTGAGTAGGATGAATCGTAGACCTCATAAACACTGACTGGGATGCGGCTTACCGGCGTCGGGCTTATCACCAGTCGTTGCATCGTGGGCGATTGTTTCGAACTTCCGGAATTCTAAGTTGGGCGCACGAGGCGCAACTGCGACATTTATTACTGGAAACTTCCGTTTTCTATCTGGGTTTATTGTTTGTTATTGTTGTGTCACATTCCAAGGCCGCCATACTCGGAATTCCAGTGCTTGTTTTGGAGAAAAATCCGGAGAGAAACTTTCCATTTTCGAGGGTAACTCAAAACAATATTTCTGGAATCTAAACCGCGATGAATTCAATCGGATTTCGACGGTCTCTGTTGCAAACTCCTCAGAGAAAGTGTTTTCGCATCGGATCTGTGAGGATCGGCCGACTGATTTGTTCCAAGTCGAGCCTGAATGAGTGATGGCATCCCCGGAGAACAGAGCCGTTCTAGTGAGAGAAAAGGCGCAAGTCAATAACAATACTCATTCATGGCCAGCTGTCCTAATTTTGAATAGCTCTTATATTTTGCTCCCATGTTCTGGCTGACCGTCCAACATCTGGGAGAGCGGCGGAATGCGAGCACTGATCCGAATTCAGTATTCTTAGAGCGGGAGGAAGCCTCGTTTTCCAGCACAGAACCAACTTTGTAATCGGGAACAACCACAACTTCTGTTCGCTTCCACCTTTTGGCCCGGACGCCGAACCCGTTCCTTTGCGTTCGCATCGACCGCGCGTTCACACGAGTTACACAGATTTTGAGAGTATCGAGACCAACCTCGTCCTTGATACGATGGAGGTGTTCTTTTTTGTGCCTCATATCTGATGATCGCAAACCCAGTTCTTCTCGAGATCCGGCGCGTCCCCCGAAACGCCGCCAGATCTTTTCCCTAGCGGTGCTCCCCTTCATTTCGAATGGCAGGGATCTCTCCGGGATCGGATGAGTTTTGTGTCGGGTTCGAAATAGCTTTTCTCGTGAATCGCTGCCGCTACCATTGTCGATAATCTCACAGAATTAACCTTGGTGACCATGAGGTAACTTTACGAGTGTGTAACTCAATCTGTTTTCGAGCCAAGAATTCCAAGATATGTTTCCTTCGTGTCGAATACTTTCGCTTTCTGGCTGAATTTTGACGATATCCTTCCAAACGGTCACCATAAACTACGTCGTTTACAAGTTGCACGATCTCAAAGTTTCGGAATTAGGTTTTAGGAAGTGTTCCGTTGCGTTATGACGATCTTACCATGATCTCGATCTATATAATCCCTCGACGCTTCGAGAGAGTAGACCATGCATATCTTCGGAGTCCCTGGCTTCACAAGTTAGCAATATCTCCATGACCAAGATTCGCCGTAGTGGAGCGATCGAATCAACGAGATATGAAAGTTGACCGACAAAAAATTATAGAAACATCTTGTGTATCGGCCGAGTCTAGGCATCTGAGCAGGGCGAGTAGTCGATGGAGACAGCACGCGAATCCACGTGATCAGATGACACAGCGGTGTTCGAACCGAGCTATTTACGAATTGCATCAACATCTGCAGATTTCTCTCGATATCGCCGAACATTGAGCGCCATCAATCAATCGAACTGAAATCTCCGCGATCCGAGCTCCGCCAATCGGTTGTGCTGTGGATGTTCATCAATGAGAAAAATCCAACCACTCGAAGGTTCGAAAGCGAAATATCGACTTCTGAAACACGATTCCTTACACATTCTCCACCGACTTCCAATGCTTGTCGTTGGTTTTTTCAAAAGCGTGAAAATTTCCAGAACGTTCTTTTGGTTAGCTAACTCTATGTTTCCAGCTATCAAATCGCTCCAGTGCTTTTCAAAGGTAATGACCGTCAGGCAATCTGCAAACATTTTTCTCTCAGGTTGTATTCTGCCCTGACACGGTCTACTAGCCCGGCGAGAGATCCTCCTAATTGGTCTCTGGCTCAGTTTGAAGGAATTGACTTCGAGATAGCGTGTTGACAGTGGTACGATGCTTAAAGTGACGAAATGAGGATGCTCGTGGAAATACGGAGAGCAATTCAGGGCAGGGCGTCACCGGTTGATTTCCTTGTTGACCGAATCTATCGAGACGTTTCACCCGATTCTTTCAAATTGTCAAGGTCTTGCAAAAGGAATTTGCACTGGGCCTGGAAGGATTTCTCGCGGCTTCAAGAGATTTACCCTTCTTCGATAACTGGAACGGTAGAAATACTCTAAATGTGGAACTTGAACAGGCGAACAGGTAACGCACGTTTTGCGTCAAAAAGACGATCAAAACTACAGCTGATTCTGATTTCAATTGCTCAAGTCGTTAGCGGCCAGTTGTGTTCCCGACAAACAAACTGTTCTTCTAGATGGTTCGGATTGTGGAAAGTTTTCCGGGCTTCAGCGTAGAGTTGTCGTTCGCGCGGTTGGCCAACGACTGCAAAGCGAATGTGGTCTGTCTTTGGAAAGGCTTCGGAATGAGCCAAATAGACAGCGAAGAGCGTTTTTTCCCCGCGATTCCGCTCAACAAACAGTCGAATCGCTATCAAGCAATCGCCGAAAGCGTTCGGAAGAGTCGGAAGTTGAACTGCCACCTTGGAAGATTTCAGCATCGCTGCCGATCATTGCGTGGCTTCGGATGTCTAACTTCGACTCCTCTCGAGTGAAGAGAAAAACCTGGTGCCAAAAATTCTCATTCATCGTTCCACTGAATATCGATGGCGTAACAGACGCTCGTAAATCCACAAAAGAGTTCCATGATCTTGATAGAATCAAAGTTCGGTTGAACTTCACCTAACGTCATCGCAGCTGACGAGAGCTCTGATCGTTCTCTTCCGGAAGCAAGGTGAGTGAACACAACCACTGCATCTTGTCACGAGCATGCCCGGACTTTCACCACTTATTCTTGGGTCGCTCGATGGCATTGTAGCCGTTGACCAAAGATGACGCGGTGTCGCGCTAAATCCGTGAATATCGCGCACAACGAAGCCGACGTGCCGTTGTCGTTTTGAATGAGCGTTGTCATCTTCGCGGCTGTTTGGAAAGTTTCACAAACACCGAATGGTCTTCCTGAAGAGAAAAATTGTTGCCATTTGTGGCATTCAAAAAAACCCCACCATCAGAGAAGAAAATTGAGCCATCCAACGTTAGATGGAAACGATCGTTCGACTGACTGAGATGTTGGATTCGGTTTCACTAATCTCGACGACAACGGCGCCGATCGATGTCTCCCAGAAGCTAAGAGGAACAAAAGCTGCTGGGGTCGCACGGGATCTTCTATCGCTCAAGATCGGCCTGCCTGACTGCGCTAGAATCGTGCCGCCCCTACAACCGTTTCTCGCAACAAAGCTTTGTAATTTCACCGCGCCAACAAATCACATATCTCGATACAATTCCTAAAGACGAATAGAGGCATTAGTCAAGCGAGATAGACTAACTTTCCGACGGCTTCCACTCTCAGCTATCAGATATCTACGGTCTAAGATTAAGACACAATAATGAGACGTGTTATGGAAAACGATAATAAATACTGACACTTGTATATTTGGTATACTAAAATCCTAGAGAGAAATTACAATGCAGTTCCGCGCGTTGTCATAAAACCCTGACAACTAGTAGGCTATTGTTGTTGAGTTCAGTGCCAAAGTTGTCGAAAAAGCCGCCAGACTGCTCTTGCTTACTGCGGTCGTCACACTCGAGTCATGCAAACTGTAGAGTATGACGAATATTATACAAGTGAAGGCGCCGCCCGTCAGGTCGGCGACCGCTGTCAAGATCGGGATCGATGCGACGTCCGGGTCCACTCCCCACAACCAGAGTCGGAGCACGGTTTCGCGAGTCAATAACAGCATGATCATACCATGAACGAAAACTAATGACAGGAACACAGCCATAAAAACCCAGGTTGCCTGCACTCCGTTGGTGAAGTACGCGATGACGAACGAGAAGATGATGTGCGAGAAAGGCAGTCCCGCGAGCACTCGGAAGGTGGATTTCAGGGCGGACGGTTTCCCGCCGCACCACATTGGATGATCTTTCCGAATATCCGCGATCAGCTGACGGCCTTCGCCAAGGTGTACCTGACGGCGAAGAACTGTTGTCATCCGGCAGACTAGGATCACCAGCAAGTTTCCGCAGATGCCGCTGACAACCGGGACAAAGGCGGCGGCAGCGTCCAGATCCTTGCTGGCTATGTCGAGGATGTATCCAGCGCCGAGACTGATGCACATCGCGAGAAGGATCGGAAGCCATCCGTGCTGAAGATGAATTCGAACTTCGGGACTCTGCCAGGCGAGGCGTCCCCACATTGGACAGAGGCACATGAAAGCGATGGCCAACAGGATTGGTATGTACAAATGGTCTTTGAGGAAGTAGAGGTAGAACGAAGTGTAGGCGAAAATGCCGAGTGTAGAGATGTCGCCCAGTGAGGCGGCGAGCGGGGCGCACACGTTGTCTGGATTGATTCGAATTTTCCGGCTGAGGAACACGACCAGAGTCATGAGGCAACCCAAGAAGAGGCAAGCGATCGCCGCGGTCACCACAGACGACGAGATCACAACAATACAGTTCGCGTAAGTGATCTGCGCTGGATCCTTGATGCCTTGAATCAGAAGGGTCAGAATGCTGGCCAGCAGTGACACAATTGTCGCTTGGAACTGGGTGAGTAGAAGATCATCGCGAAGAAAACGCAGAAGAACCTTGTGGTCGTCGAGGATGCCCATGTTTGAGGCGGTGCACAACCTGGCCGTCACTGTCATCTCCAGGTTTCCTTTTAGTCCCAAAAGCGTCGGAACAAGTGTGATCAAGCTGTCAATGTTCTTGAAGTTGTCCCAGTCTTTGACAACGTCCAATAGAATTCCAGTTCCCATGGATCCGAGACCAGCGATAAGAAAAGGTCCTAGAACTTGTAGAAACGTAAGGAACATACCTTCCTCTCCTGGTTCCTTGCTGCTCTTGAGGGTTTGAACACTGCTCCATTCTGGCAAGGTTTGCCGAGAGCTGGACTCCTCGTCTTTGGAAACCTTGTTGCTAACGGTGTTGATTGTGGCCGAAGATCCCAGCTCGACGAGGCATGTTGTCTTACCGAGACTTTGGTAGCGACCCTGGATGCCGTTGTTAGCAGCTTGCCGATTGCTGTTCAGGTTCTGGTTGGAGCTGTTGTTGTTGTTAATGCCACCTGAACGGCCACCGTTTTCGTTGTTGATCGTGTTATTGTAGCGTTGTTGATGGCTGCTGTTGTTCTCATTATTAAGAGTAGTGTCTCTCACTGCCGAAGCGCTCAGATCGACTTCAGAGTCGGAGGGGGAGAAGCTGTAATTGAACGGCATTGTAGAGGCGGTGATCTTGTCTTACTTCTAGGGGGCTTCTTGCTGCCACCCCTGCGATCGGGCAGCTATAACCCATCCAGGACACAACGACGTTCGCTTTTTCCACTTTAATCGGCGACGCCAGAAGCTGTAGTCGCACCACAGTCGAGCTCCTCTTAACGTCAAAGCAGCACCGCATCGGAGCTCAACTCCCTAGACACTCTGCGCGCCAGCAGCTTGAAGAATGATCCGCTAACGCTGCAGCAGCGTCATTGCTGCTCCAGCAGCATGTGGAGGGATCAAGGGAGGGTTATTGCTGGCGGCGACGGCGGCGGCGGCAACCGCAACGGCAGTAGCGGCAACGACAACTACGACGTGACGAGAGAGGAGCCACCTCGGCTTGCGGCGAGGATAAAGATGCTTTCAAATTTTGAACTCGTCGACCGATCCTCCAGCCGCCGTTCAAAATTGCCACTCAAACCAATCATAACTCAACTGGAGACCCATCGTGCAGATGGTTTCCGAGTCATCGTATGATGGTTGTCTGCGAGTCAGTCGTGCACGTCAACGTTGTCTCCGCTGTGCGGTACGCGACACCGGCTTGCATTCGAACGTGCGGACGTCTTAGAATAAACAGAGCAACTTACACTTGCACTTTGAGTTGTATTTCGCCAACTCTGTCGAGTCCTTGTGACGGCGACGACACACTGTCACGAAATCTGGACTGTCATAGTTTCATATTGAAAATGGTGGCTATGCAAGTTTCGGCTGACGGAAAGACGGCCTAGTAGTGGACACGATCCTGGTCTCACAAAATCTCCGCATAACCTTGGGAGAATGTCCTCTCCGATGCATCTTCAGTCGTTTGATGCAATCAGAACCCCTACCCCCTTCTTACATCACGCTCAATTTCGTTCTGTGGATCGTGGCAGTCTCAGTCGTTTAATTGGCGCTCCCGTCGACTCAATCAGAGATAGTCTCCGGTGAGATTCCGACGCCAAAATCACTTTTCACACAGATTCTGTAGCTCACGAACTATCAAGTTTTCTCATCTGTAAACACCTACACTCAGAGAGTCAGGTCATGGAGCATCCGCCTACGGTCCGTCACTTGTTATCAATGCCGCGAGCCGTCTCCGCGGCCTTGGATGTCTCTGCCACCTGGCGAGAATGCTAGCTTATGCTTCGCTATTAAGTCGAATCGCGTACCTCAGGAGAAAAAAAAAGCAAATTAGACCTGGTCCTACGGCTCTGTCACCGTTGCCCCCGGAGTATGAGGACACATTAGAGTCGGGCATTGATTGAAAGCCGCCCGCTGCTCATGCGGAATAGCACGCGATCATTCGTCTTTCGAACGGAATCATAGAACTCTTCCGGAAACAGAAGCAAACTATTCCAGCTCCAATTCGGAAGGAACAGTGCGGAGAGAGGAGCGCGGAATCATGGATTCCCAGAGGAAACGATTCATTTCGGAACCACGACGCTCGCGCCGGAAACTCCTTTTCTCTCGGCACCTCACTCGAAAACTCATCAAGAAATCTGATTGGGTTCGGGGTGTGATCTCTAGGAGATAGATTTTTCGCAGACATAACCTCTGACTTGTTTCTCTCTTTCCGCTAAGTGTTCTCTCGTTTTTCTCACTCAAGAGTTCACGTGGCTGATGGATACATGTCAGGTAGTTTTCATGTGCCATGCTAGCAGGAGTGTTATAGAGCTGATCTTTCATAGAATATTCGACATATGTTATTTCGAACATAGTACCGGCTGTCCCTGTCAGATGTGTCCGAAACTGACAAAATCACCCCTGGACTGCACATTCAATCGTTCGATGTATAATGGTTCAATCGGTATAATGGTTCAATCGTTCGATAGGATAATGTCTAGCACATTCCTAAAGCTACCACCTGGAATGATGAGACCCCAACTCGGGATCATAATCGTTATTACAAATCATAGCTTTCATGGGATCGTTCTTGATTGAATCACCTCCTTGGGCATCTTGTAGTGCAGCTCTTGAGGGAAATCTCGACTGCTCAAGACCTTGTATAGTCAGAGCCCCCGAGCTCACAACTACCTTCGCGCTTCCATGAAGGAAAGCTTCCTCACTCGGAAAATTCCACAAAATGTGTAAGTTTGTTGTACAATGAACTTTTACATCTTTCTGTGAACTTCTACAAACTTTCACATACCTTGCTCTAGTTCTGAAGTCGAAGCCCATCTGGAGCTGGCTCCTGTAATGAGTACTTACTCTGGGTTTGTCCGATTTCGGTGCACAATGTAGAGGATTTCAAAAGTCGTCCCATGTAAGAACTCTCTAATCTTTACGGTCAGTTCTTCTTATCGGGAATCTTCTCAGTACCGAGTTCTGGCCTCACCACGGAGCGCGATCGCCAGAATTTCTGTATGGAACTCAATTTTCCCTGTTAGCGTCGCCGTCGCTGGTAATGAACTCAAGTCTCAAGTGCAGTTTGTTTCTCAAATTGTGCAAGATGACATTGCTTGCATCGGGATCAGTCTCGTTTCCGAGTCCGAGCACCGAAATCGATATCAACATGACATGGTCGTGGCTGGAAGCGTTCTCAGAACCCTCTTTGAATGATTTCAATCGTGTCAGTTCACAACTCGATAGAGAAGATTCTTTCTAAGACAAAAAAGCTGACGTTATTCTCCTCCTTCTGACTGACAATCGTTCTCGAGGCAATCTTTCGCTTACGATCTCTACCGTGATTTCATATTTAATCAATGAAATTGGTGGAATGTTGCACGATCTTTCGCCTGCCGACAATCATAGCCGGCTCTCGGACAATCGGGAATGTAGAGCAAATCCCGTATCCGAAATCAGCTAATTCCAACGAAATTCGAATCGTTGAGAGGTCCCGGCGATCTGTCGCAAAGTCGACTTTACAATGACTCTGGTTTACGGTTTAACTTTTGTGTGGGCAGGCTCTGCTTGGAATTAGCTCTGCGCTCTTACTCTTGTCCACGACCTCTGCGAATTTTGTTGTTTGAATTATTAACATTTTGAGCACGATGTGATAGATCTTCCGCAAACGTTTCCGGGTCGGAGCAGAAAACAACAACTACATCGAATGCGTTCACTGGTCAAGATCGAGCTGAAGTTTTCTCCGGTCTACTTCTCAAAATAGGCCGTTTCGGACGCCTGATCAAAACTCATCTTTAAAACATTGACTGAACCAGACTTTTTCTCCCGGAGGAATCGAAGGATGCGAAAGTAGAAAAACCAATGGAAATGGTCTGTAGATGTTTGTAGAAATGGTGATCTATTCGCCGCGAACTGGTACCGTTAAATATTCATGTGGTCTCATCCTGTATTGCAACGTATGGAGAATATTTTTCGGTTTCAGAAACAAACCAGGCGTCACACCACCGCGAAATAATTTCCCTTGAAAGAACCTGAAACCCTGTCTAGCTCTCCATCTGAGTTCTCGTAAATGCGGGAACCCAAAGCTCGAGCCATCCGCCTGAGTCTTCAAGGAGGGCTTCCAATGTTACACTCCTACCGGAACTCTAACCCAACTGGTTGCTCACAATCAGCAAAAGCATGGGTGGCACAGCTGGGGACGTTTGTCGGAATCACAGCCGATGAGATCAGAAGTACTGAAGGTCTCGATCCGATCTCTGTGCACATGTGGTGGCAGTTAAGGCTGTTGAATCCATGGCAGGGCTCCTTGACGCGCCAATAGGGTTCGTTCTCCGAACGTAACATTTTCAACGCACGTCGCGATCTGAGCCCGCGCACAACTGGGTTTGTTTCCAACGAATCGGTTGCGGAACCGAGAGAGCGATCATCCATGAGAGTTTCGGAGCAACAATTGACTCCGTTGAACAAAGAGTCAAGCTTGAATGTTGAATTCCTGAAAGAAATGTTTTTCTTCTAGATCGTTTTCGCGGAAAGCACATGCTTGAAGATTTGTTCCCAATAAAGTTTGCCTACTCGTTGTGTATTCTGAAAACAGTGCTCTACCTCCTGGCGTCATTCCATTGATCGCAGTTTCGCTTTTACTCATGCTTGGTCACCAACAGAGCTGTAACATCTCGGCAACTTCCCGTGAGATGATACACGGGGGGAACCGCTAGAAGTCACTTGAATTAGATATTGAAATGGAAGCCTAGGCTTCTATTTTCTCTTATTTCGCCGCCGGGGGGCTCGTAATTTAGAGGGGGTTGTGGGTGTCAAGGTGCTGTTCATGACGGATGAGATTTCGAAGGGTCAGGACGACTTGTATTCCAGAAAAGCTTCTATTCTTTCCAGGTGGCTTCGAAGGGGGGTCTTATCCAAGAGGAGCACATGTTTTGAAACGGCTTCTGTCCCAATATGCACGGGAATAATAGTTAGAATTAAACACGAACAACACGAACTTGGGGAACACGCGCCCTAAATCAAACTGCTCAACCTCTGGTGCCAGCGGTCATCTAGTCTCAAGTGTTGTTTTCATTCTGTTGTTGTCAATGTTCGGAAGAGCAGAAAGTTTTGCAGCCGCGGCTCCTCCGACTGCGCGATCGAGATCAAACGAACGAGAAAACAACACAAGTTCAGCATGGCGGTGCCACCGCTGAGAATCGCGCATAGGATTCGTCCTAAATCTATGAAATTGACGTGTCTGGCTGAAGCTCCTGGTCGGATACAGAAACTCCGTGTGATGCTGGGTGCTCTCATCAGACACGAACGGATCGAACTCAATAGTAGTGAGTGTGCCCTTACCGGTGATGTATTCACTCTTGCAATGGTCTTTCGCGATTCTTGAGATCCGTGATGGATCAAAGGAGGTGGCCTCTTGCATTCCGGGGTGAAGGAAGCTGTCCATTGAGATCAACAGGATTTTTATGAAGTCATCGTTTCCTTACGGGTGCCCTGAAACGTTCAACGGCCATCGGCATCGTATTTGGTCGCAATCTTCTCATTCTTTTCCGGAGCGGTCGTTTGATTTGATGTCCATGTTTCTCTCTACTCGTCCGAATGTCGCTGCTGAGCTACCCTTGACGTGTCTTCGAATTTTCCACTTACACCTATGTTTTCGTGAACCACAAGGCGCATCCCATTGACGCATTTCACTCTTAACAGGGCGTGCTGCAGAAACGCGCGACTACGCAGAACGACTGATCCAAAACGCCATTCTCTTCGGTCCAAATCATAAGCGTACAATGGAGCTCACAAGTTTTTGGATCAACGAAACGGAACTCGTCCACAAACTTTTCAAAGTCATCGCTCCTCGACTCCAAGAGGAAACCCGTGGTTTCACAAAGGTATCTTGATGAGTGGGCAAACGAGAGCATCGTGCTATATTTGTATCTATGACAGTTCGATCTGAATTCGAACCACGTCTAAATCATCCAGTAATTGTTGATCCATTTCTTACAGATATGGGTTCTCGCCGATCCTGAGAAAACCAACTACGATCACGGAGGCCTTCCTTCCGTTCACTATAAAAACGATTGGGTCGCTCTTGAAATAAAAAATAATCCGTTACCACCTGTACGACAGAACTTAGCGCCCAACAAGCACCTCTACCTACCAAACATGCTTTTGGCCGCGGCTTCCGATGCGTTTAAATAGAGTCTAGCCGAATAAAATCCTACTTTCGTCTAAGATTCTGTGTAGTTTCTACTCCCTTCGATAACCTGCACGCACTGCCTCAGAGTTAGCAGGCGTTCTTCTCCTTCATGTTCATGACCTTCCCGTATATCGTGCTTGAAAATGCGAAATTTCGGAATATCTGAAAGATCAGAAACTTCGGACGGAAGGATCTGTGGGCACTCGGGAACCCGCAGACGGCTGTGATTGAGTTCAGAAAACGTCTTGGCTTGGCTTCTTTGCTATCCAGAATCGAAGTTGAGCTGACGTGGCCGTAGCCCTCGACTTCTTCCACAGGAAACACGACATTCCGGTCAATGTGTGAGAATCTGATTCGCAGCAGGATGCTCCTCGAACAAATATTGAGCTCGATGAGCAGATAAATAATGGGAGCTGTGTAGGAAACGACACATTTATAGCAGGAAACGAATCCGACGCACAAGTTTCTCCAACGTGTCATCAAGTCACTTCGACATATGGGAAGTTCCACCATGAACTATGGGGACATTATGCGCACTCGTTTCCCAGGTCCTCTTTCTATTCTATTCACCGTCGAATTTTGGGCCTCCACTGAAGACGTTTTCCTTCGTCACGGGACCACAACTCGGTCCGAGGGATCTCTTCCACGTCACCGATTCATCCTTGATCGAAGCCGAGCATTCCAGAGAAACCGTTCGAGAGAGCCTATGATTAATTCAGAAGAATCGGCTTCCGTTAACAAACGTGAGTTCAAACTGCAGAAAATATTTGAGATGATGACTCGATTACCCGCTATTCAGCTGAATTTCATTTCTGCATGAAAGCTCGTCTTCCTCAACAATGTTCTCCATCATGTAATCGCATTCTAGCAGGATGGTACACTTGAAACTACGATGTATCATATTTAGAGCTTGGAAGTTTAGGCGTTAATCATTTTTGAACCTCCATCAATCAATATGAATTGATGGATATTTAGTGAAATAGTGCCTGATTATTCCAGCCCATGACTTTTTTGGGTGAATATCATCGAAGTTATCGACCTCCGATCAATTTATCCATCGATTGATGGAGGCTGATTAATGGATAATGCCTGAACTTCCAAGCTCTAATCATATTCGAGCTTTTTTCGGATCCTCCTCCAGCAAAAAAACGGCGGAACCGACCGAGAGTAAAGGTTCTCAAACTGTGGGATGTGACCCAGCAGCGGGACGTGAAGACTTCCTATAAATAAATATAAAAAAAATATTTGAGCTCCCGCCAAGTATCTTCTTGAACTATACTAGAAAACTGCACCGTGACAGGCGGTAGACATGGTGCTCTCCAACTTCTCGATTTATTCTCAAATAATGAAACACATGTAAGGTACCTATGGATAACCCTTGCAGGATCGCGACCCCGTGATATCGTTGACAGTTGAGCGTGGAATCGAAAAGTTTGGAAATCCCTAGAATTTATTCGGTATTTTCCCGAAAAATTGAAAATATCACAATATGATGGAGGGCGCTGAAGATCCGTGGGTGTAAGTGATACAGAATGTAAATTGTAGGAGCCCTTTTATGTATTCTTTTTGAATATTTACTTCCGGCCGCATGAAACCTCTTTACTCCTCGTTATATTGCATGCGGATCTGATTTCAGAGTCTCATTATCTTTAAAACTCTACACAATCTGAAACATTGACAGTGCAAGATCCCACATTTGTTCGTTTCATGACACGTGTCTGACCAAGAGAGGTTCAAAATAAATCAGCGGTTGCTCCCTGGGTAAATCAGTGATTTGACTCATACGCCCCCGATATAGTTGTTTCACCCACGCCTCATCTTCCGGATCACCTGCGATTCGAAAAAGACTTTGAGGACTTTTTTCCACATGAAGACTTGTGCAAACAGACCGAGAACGCGCTGACTTGCACTTCTCATTATATGTGATAAGATACGGAGATCAACATCTTGTGGTATTATCTCCAGAGGAAAGGATAAAATTGATGAGAGGTTGAACTTACATTCGAGAATTCGTTTCGATGTCAAAAGGATTCCTTCATGAAACAATTATCTGCCCGCCATCATCTGGAGCATGGTGCTGATTGGAGAAGGTAACAGAGACAATGCCAGCTGCTCTAACTGAGAGACCACCAGTTTCTTCAGCCATCCGGTGCCGAACATCGTGCTGATCACTATATAGAAGCACAGGAACCAGGCGACGAAACGGGACATCAAAGAGTCGCGCATGTTCGCGATTCGTCTCTGGCCAGATTGCGAGCCTTTGTGAACATAGAGGGTCCTTACCATGTCTCCTAATAGACAGCTGTTCGGAACTGAGCTCGCGTCATTCTACTTGTTGATCATTCCATTCCTTCTTTTCTCGCTTTCACTGACATGAGAGTGTGGTGCTCAGATTCATCACTTCAAATGTAACCATGCTCTAAGCGATTTATCTCGTTCGAACGACTTTTCTTCACATTTGATACCTCTTGAGTCAAGAGCTGACTATCAGAGTCGCCCTCTGCTCTTCGAAGCCAGGACGACATTGGATCTGAGAAAGGATACGCACGGCTGCGCTCCTGTTCGTCAGGATTTGGGAGAGATAAGCATATGGCTGCCGCTTGCAAAGATAATGATCGCCCGGAACTGCTATGTTTTGCAGTTCCGTCGAAGTGTTGTTTGTGACGTGAGCAAGAGAATCGAAGTGAACAGGTGTTCGGTGTTTCAAAAAACGGAAATCCGACCTAACAATCATCCGTGGCGAAATTCGTATCATAAGGGAAGGTGTTCTCTCGTAATAGTTAGGATCTACTGTCCTTACTGACTAATGAGTCGGTATAACATCACTTTCGAACTTCAGCAGTGAAGTGAACATGAAAACATTTCCGGCAAATGAGTGGGACCATCTTCTTCACGTACTTCGATCAATTTTTTCATGACTTCCTCACTCGCGGATGACCCTGACATCGGAGTGCAATTTCTCCCAGTCTCTCGATCGACAGTCATGTTATATTAGATCATGGGCTTCATCTGTTCACCAACTTCAATGACCCACACAAACAAATGGTAAAAGTCAACGAGGGAGAAATCATTGCAATTGTGATGAGAAAAAATACGAATTCCGTGATCTAGGGTCGCAGAAGAATTCGTGGAAAAATATAGGTAACCGAGCAGATCACAGCGCCACAAGGTTTTCGCCTCATGGATAGCCAAAAGTCAAATATTGTCCTGAAAGAATTGATCGAACCCCGAGATCTAGAACGTGATCGAAACGAGGCTTCTCGGAACTCCCAACTAAGTATCGAAGAGAACACACGACGGTATGACAAAAACCACAAGAATGTAATCTCAAGCCCGATGATTATGTTTATGTGGAAGCGGGTAGCAAACTGAACAGGAATAAGTCAGATGAAGTTGGACTGGGGCCACATCGCGTACTTCGGAATATCTCGAATTGTATGTACGACATATATTGCGGTAAGCGAAAGAAAGAGTCAAATGTACAGTAGGGTCCCGCTTAACGAACTTAATCCGTTCCGGCGGAAGGTTCGTTATCCGGATCGTTCGTTAACCGGAATACGCTTCAACATTGATTCTTATGATGAGAAAAAGAATCCGTTCCAGGCAGTCAAGATAAACTCCTTCTCGTCTACCACAACCGCGATTAACGTCGCTTTGTTGAAGTTTTAATGATACGAACTTGAATCAAGAGAAGATCCACTGTGATCCTCAATTTATATCTCAAACCAGTTTTATCGTGCTCTTTACTTTCTCTACTTTTTCTCTATCTTTACTTTTTCGTTAGTGACGCCAAGGAAAATAACCTCGTTCGACACGGAACACTTATAATCACTGTCCCCCATCAGAGAAGAGTTCATCAGGAGAGCATTCCATATAAGAGATATTTCTGCGCACATGAATTCTCTGTGTAATGGGAGTGTATTCATATTCATTCCTCATTCATCATATTTTTCAAGTGGTTCGTTAACCGGATCAACGATTTGTAGAGCGGACCAGGAGTGGGAAATCGAGCGTGTTCGTTAAGTGGATCGTTCGTTAACCGGGACCCCACTGTATTTCATATTAGCCAGCTGATTCCTGTCCATCCTCGGGGGGCGGGGAGATGTGAATTTTTCCTAGGTAGAGAATCGTGCCGAGCTTTTCGGCTGATTCTTTCTTCAAAGAGAATCAGATTTTATCTAACATTGAGCTCCTCAATGTTATGAACGTCTATCGCCTGAATTCGATGCTTTTCGGAGATCTCGTGAATTTTTGCAGATGACTCAAGGAGATCGCTTTGAATTTCAATAATGTTGTTTTTTTTTCAGACTATTTCAGGCGGTGCAAAAAATATTACGGCGGAGATTCGGAACTTCTCGAATAGCCGTAGAAGCTCGAAAGCATTCCAAACATGGACCCCGAATCGAAAATCGGAAACAGATGTATCGAACGGAGTCGGTTTCCAATTCAAGACGAGTCCAGCGTACCAATTCAAGACGCACTCGGAGCCGATTCTTATCAGAAGCGGGAATTCGTAGACGAGGAGCCGACGCGTGGTGCCGGCTACAAATTGTACGGGGTATCACATCAGAGAAACAGCGCACCCACGATCTCGGCGATGGCGACGCCGATGCTGCTGTTGAAGAGCAGAAAATGATGATTTCCATTTGGAGCTGAAAGCTAAGGAATGTGAATCCCTGGTTTCTAATTATTCTCCCATGTTTTTTTGGGATCCAGTTGGAAGCTCTATGGACGCCATCAGCTGAATAGTAGTTCCTGTCCGATTGATGTTGTCCTTAACGATTACTGCGAGGAGCGATTAAAAAGCACATTGTATTTATTCATGTCATTTGCCAAATCCAATGAATTTTAGAAATGTCATTTAGTCAGTTTTTCTTTAAAACCGATCCTACCTTTGATGCTGACGATTGCACCAATATTTTACTGACATGCTATGATGGGGGGATGCGCGACGAAAGGTACGTAAAGCTGTACAAATCATTGACGGGTTCGATGACATGGCATTCTGTTGTGTTCCACGATGAGGTCGAAGCCCAAACCGATGGCTGCTAGCCCAGATAAGACTGCTTCCAGCCGAGAAATACGCAAGGCAGGTCACTAGAAGTTCGCAAATTCATTTTTGTAGCGGTCGGTCACCGCAACGGGGATATCTTCGGAGCGGTAAGTCTTCACTCTCACTTGAATGTGTGGCACGAAAGGCGGCGGGTAGTTTTTGTAGTACACGTCGAGAAATTTTATGCTCGAGAACCATTCGTGTCTCTTGACGTCCTCTACGCCATTTGGTTGGACGCCGAGGCGATTTTGGACATTTTTCTCCAAGAGACCTGTAATTATGTTCCTTGCTTCAGAAGTCAACGGTATGGAATCATGGAAAGGCACGTCATCTCTCTTAATGCGATCGATGAGCCTGTCGTCATCTCCCGGGCTTGCGAAAGGTGAGTGTCCGTGGAGCATCTCATATATTAGAACCCCGAGCGCCCACCAATCGACGCTTTTGGAATAAGGTTTTTTCAAAACCTGTTCCGGTGATAGATACTCCAGAGTACCGCAAAACGATGCTGTGGACCCGAGAACTCGCTTCGCGTAGCCGAAATCGGTGATTTTCAAGTACCCTGTTTGGTCGACGAGAATGTTTTCCGGTTTCAGATCTCTGAACAAGATTTGGGCGGCGTGTAAGTACTCGAGAACCAGAATGACTTGAGCTGCGTAGATTTTCGCGTGCTGCTCGCTGAGGTGGCTCTTCTGCGCCAAGAGTCTGAGGAAGTCCCCGCACGGTGCCAGTTCCAAAACCAAGTAAAGCGCAGCGTTATCTTTGAACGCGTAGTGCAGCTTCACGATGAACACGTGATCCACTGCTGCTAGAATTTTTTTCTCCATGATGACTTGCTCAACCTTTCTCCGATGTACGACGTCCTGTTTCGATTGAACTTTCAGCGCGAAAACCTCGTAGGTCGTCATATGTTGTACCTTGAATACCATACCGAAGGCGCCTTTGCTCAGATAGCCAAGTACGTCGAAATCCGAAAGTTTCGCCGTGGGACATGTATTTCGTTCGAGGTTATGGATCACTTCTCGAACTTTCGCTTCTAGTTGGGTTTTGTATGTCTTCTCAGCGCTCGAGAGAGCTATTTCTGTTTTAACTGCCACCGGTCTACTTCTCGAGGAATTATCTGAAGACTGTGGACTGTCATTTCTAAATTTTGACTTGGCTTTAAACGCCCCTTTTGTTCGTTTTGCTGTTCGTATTTTACGGGAAAGACATCCCCCCATCGTTGTTTGGTTGAATCAATCTCCGACACTTCGTAGTCAACTTCTTTATTTGTTGGAAATGACATCAGGGACCGGACCTGTTACGCAGGGTCCTCCCGCTTCATCAAGAAAATGACGACACTTTTTGCAGTCCAAACCGGACGCCATGTGGAGCTCGAGCCGCTTCTGCAGATTTTGGAAAATGTAATCTTCCCTCGAGCATGCTTGAATGTGCATTATTCGTGAACTGTTCGCCTCGCAGTGGCACGGGTTGCAAGAGTTCCGACCGACCGTGAGCCGACTCCGCGACCTCGGCGGCTGTCTTCTATCTACTACGTCGAGTCTTGCTGGTTAGCAGTTCATTCACCCGTCTTTCATCCAGGAATCAAAATATGATATTCCCCCAAATGATTAGCCCTCGCGAAGATCTTCACAAAAAATGTGCATAAAGCAGGATCTTGAACACTTCTGAGCGGAAAAAGAGCGACGATGAGATCATCATCGACCCCAAGAAGCCCGACTGTCAATTTTCAGCGGGAACAAGAATGCGAAGGAAAGACATGAAAAATTTTGACAAATGTTCCGGGAAAACTCAACCGGGTGTGGCCCACTATATTGGCTGAAGTCTAATTGTTGTGTAAGTATAGGTTGAGAAGTCCACACATTCTTCCGTTGAAATGATGCGATCAATCTCAGAATCATTCGAGCGTTTGTGTTCCGTTGAAACTTCGGGAATAGTATTTTATTTCTTAACAGAACACAATAAAATTCAACGACTAGCGTTTACCGTTCTGTACACATAATAGTAGCCTGGTGGAATTAGTCCTCCAGCTGGACGGCTCGACGGCTCATTCCTATCTACAGCACAACCGGCCTCTTCTTTGATTGAATCCACTCGCGGACGACTTGGTCGCTTGCATCATCGAAAATGAGCGAAGTTCTTCACCAGAACTTGACTCCCCCACTTCCACTTCCCGAGAAGAATCCTCCTCTCTTCTGTTGGGCGATCACAGTTGTGGGCTGGCCGCTCATCATCGCCAGCTGTGCTGCGTTCGGCATGCATCCAGGGGGTGGGGGCTGTAATCAGGAGGAAAACTTGTTCAGTACGATAACAGAGTTTAAGTTCCGAACTTTGAGAGACAGTTAGATTTCGAGTCATAATATTTTCTATTCAAAAACCTCACGGGGATCGTCGGCGCCGAGAACTGATTGAATCGAGCTCCTGCATCGAACTGAGCCGCGACGACGTAATTTCCCGGAGAGACTAAGCCCTGAAAGAGATTTCTCGAATGAGCGGCTTCCACTCGGATCGTTCTTTGGAGCGTTCCTCTGGGAACGTCTGATGGCGAATTCTGATAGACTTCGGGGAAGTTAGGACGGAACGACGCCGATAATGAGCGAAAGTCGGAACTGAATCGTTCCATCCAGACTAGCTGCACCGTTTCCAAGTCCCAAGCCGATCGAGATTCTAAATAACCAACCTGTGGATAAAGCGCGGCCGGAGATTGCATCGTCTGCGGCGGTGGTGGATACATGGCGTATTGCTGAGATGGGTCGTGTGGTTGCTGACCGGGATGTATATATCCCTGGAACGACATACTCTTCATGTAGTCGGTTGATAAGAAAGGCTCCACTTTCTGAGTGGGTCAACTCCGGATTCATATTTGAAGTTCATCACTCACGTAAGCTTGTGCAGAATGTCCCATCTGAGGAGGTATCGGAGGAGGTTGAGACGGCATGAATCCCTGGGGATACTGTTGGCTCTGAAAGACGATAAGCGCTCAACTTCGATCGAATCGAATCAATTTTCAAGCTTTGCGAGGAAGTTATTCGACATGAAAACGGCAAAACGCGAGATGCTGGTTTGATAACTCACGTAAGGCACTGGTTTCCCGGGGGGCGAATAGGGAGGTGGGGCCTCGTACGCTGGCGGCGCGGAGCCTGCCGTCTCTCCTGTGTATATTTTTGAAGGATCCATCTGAGAAGAGACAGAATGAGTACAATCTCAGCCGCACGAATGACGGTGACTGAGAGCATTCGAAATTTCTCTAAACTGGCAACTCATGCTTTAAAGCAGTTTCGATCGATTTCGCGGAGCTTCAATCGATGTCGCCTACCCGAAGGATTCACGAGGATTCGGGATTAAATCCGTGAACTTCAATGCGATATCACAGCCTCCAGAGTCGAGCCGGCCGATCTGATCGGCTCGAACAGTTGAAAAGGGTGCGCATTCACCTACCTGTAACGGGTTTTCTATCAGACGTCGGCGGGCACGCAGTAACGAAACGGAAGCCTGCAGTCAGCTGATGTGACTCACAGGCTTACGCAGCGCCTTCTTGGGTGAGAGAGGTGCGGAACTTTCCTGCAGGAAAGAGTGATCGCGCGGACAACCGGGCGGGAAATACGAAATGCTACGCAAGAACTACGCGAGCGATCTCGGGAGAGAGTGTTCGCCAGCCTCTAAGGACGGTGGAAAAGGATCCATGATTCATGGTTTGCTGACATCATCGAGTTTCTCCGTACCGGCTCGGCTTAGAGAACATCCTGCGTTTTAGGAGCTGCGGCAATATTTTACTCTGAGGAACAAGCAGAACACCGTGCGATGGCGATACGACGCCGCGCCGTAATGAGATATGAGGGAGAAACTTCTCGGGAGCCGAGCTCATTCTGACTAGCACAGAGTTTTCCAATACAACCATCACAGAGCAGGTCATACAGAACTCGATCTTTGCAAGTGCTTCCTTTACCACAGCGATCACAACCCTCTGGCTGAAGAGTTACAGTTGTCGGTAGCTCCTCCGAATTCGTCAACGGAGAAACTGGCCAAGTGGTCTGTAGTCCGACGATAAATCGCTTGCGTCATCGAGAGATTAGATAATATTCAGATGACAACATCATTTCAACTGGTACTGGGAGGATGCTTTGGGGTGAAATAAGAACTAAAATAATGAGTTTTCGTCTCAAGTAACTTTTTGTTGACTCCATATGACAACGGTCGATTACATGTACAGTGGGAAACGCCACAAATTCACAACAGTAGATACAATAACAACACTCAAGAGTCCTTCTTTGGGTCTCAACCGAACAGGCCGAACTTTTTCTTGTTGTCCTTCTTGCCCTTCTTGCCGCCTTTCGAGCCTTTCTTGAATAGCTTCCCGAATTTCCATTTGCCTCTGGGCGGGCTGTCTTCTTCTTCGTGACTCTCCCAGGAGTCATGATGATGATGGTGGTGGTCGTCGATGTGGTCATGGACATCAATGTGGTGATGATGATCGTGGGGCATGAGGGGGTACCTGAGTGTTCGTTTGTTAATTCATTGAGCATCGAGCCGTTTTTCAACGAATCTGACGTAGTCAAAACAGATCATCAAGTATATGGATCGATTCACGAGACATATTCGAAATCGCCATCGGATACATCGTGAAACTAACTTGAAAACGTTGTGGAAATGATGATGGGGCTTGGGCATTGGCATCATCGGCATCATCGGAACCGGCATCGGCACGGGCATCATCGGGGGTTTTGGGGTGGTTGTTGTCGTTTTCGGAATTTCTTCAACCTCCGGCTTGTGCTACATGAGAGAAAATAAACTGCAAACCGCGATTCTGTGGCAGCCAATATTCGAGAGAAAGAGCTCGGACTCGAGGTGAGTTCTAGAAGAGCTACGCAAGCCCGAAACTAGCTGCTCTCACCTCCATGATTTGACACCCGGTCAGAGTGTGAACCTTCTCCAGAACTATAGGACGCTGCGGTGGTGGCATCATTGGCATCGGCCGGATAATTGGTTGCGGGTGAGGTTGGACAGGTCGCTGAATAATTATTGGGGGAGGTCTGTAGAATACAGGCGGTCTCCTCACAATAATGGGGGGTGGAGGTGGAAGCGGATGATGAATCACGGTGTGTACAACTGGTTCCACCACCTGAAAAGAGATGACATTTGGGATAAACGACTCGAGTCATCACTGTAACCATAGTTTGACTGTGACACTCAGATCCATCCTTTCCCCAACTTCGTGTCGACCATCTTTCCCTAGAAACTTACTCTTTGCAGGAGAATCGGCGCTGGTGGCGGCGGCGGTGGTGGTGGAGGTGGAGGGGGCACAGCCAAGGGTCGCTGATACACAACCGGTCGGGGTACCTGGACCAGTGCAGGTGGTGCAGGTCCATTGTAATGGATGAAAGGACGAGGAGGCACAACGATCGGATTCACCGGTGGCGGCGGTGGGGCCATTGCTATCGGAACCGGTCTGTGTGGATGTGCCGGTACAGGCGGAAATGCAGGAAGCGGTGCTGGCGCTGGCGGCGGAGGTGGTTGCGCGAACGGCTGATAGACAGCAGCTGGAGCCACAGGCAGGGCATGAGTATGAACCGGAGCTGGCGCGATCGGATGATAGACAGGCCTGGGTGCTAAAGGTCGGTAGACCGGCGCCGGAGGTGGTAAGATCGGCCTTGGTGGACCATAGGCCGGAGGGGGTGGTGGAGGGGGAGGGGGGAACGGAAGGTAGGCAGCTGCGTGCGCGCTGGCCGAAGATTGTGTGTCGTCTGTTTGTGGCTCATTCGAATCGACCTCGATCGACGTATTGTTCAAGTCCTGCTCGGCTGAGGCGTAATCCACTTGGTTTGATTCGGATGCAGCGGATGTATGGAAAGCACCGGCGACGGCAAGCGTCACAAATAAGACTCGAAAGTGATTCCTCTGGAAAAGAAAGCATGGAACTTGTTGGTGAGTCGTCGTGTGGAAAGCATTCGTGAGCGCTATCCGAGGGATCTGCAGCAATCGGTATTCCTTGGAAGCACTGATTGAGCACAGGATCAGAAGAGGTATTCAGAACGATTTTCCTTTCCATCCGCACTTTCGAATCACAAGAGCGAAACTCCAGACCAATGATGGAGAGGGTTTCCTATAGTAGTCCGAGCAGTCTCGAGCTAGGATGCGAAATATGCACTGGTTCACAAATGCTGAGGTAAATTTTTCGACTCGTTTCAAAACACACCTCGGGCCGCATCGATGCTCCGTGGTCTTGTGACGTTTGACGGTGTCACCGAAGACGGAGCTTACTTATGTAGTCGACTTTCCGTGAGTGAGTTATTTCTGGATCAAGCTTTCTCCCAGCTCCATAGGAAATCCGGCGGCGACGGCGGCAACAGCGGCTACGTGCTGATCGGAATGTTCGAAAGTCAAAAGGCGTAACTCTTGGCATAGCATCGACTAAGTAGGCTATGAAATTTGCCTTAGATTCTTCTACACGCGTTCGCTAGACATATCCGGAAGAGTGGCGTTCGGGTGCAATGCGGTTCGATCTTCTCTGCTGCTCAGGAACATTCGCTAGGCGGTTCTACAATTGATGGTTTGCGTCTGTCTCCGCAGAAGCCAGCCCCATCAATTGCATTTTCAATCGTATCATATCGGATTAATTGAAAGGACATGATCGAATCTCGTGTTGTTTTTCTCAGCTCCTCCTCTGATACCCGACAAGACTGGAAGACTGATCCACTTGAGATGAAATTTGGCTTCGGGAGGAGTATGTACGTTCTGATGGAGCACCATATGCAGAATCGATCATGCAACGGCGCTGCGCAACATCCACTTTAGCTACCATGGCCAAGAAGTCTGCCGCCTGTCCGATTTCACTGTCATGATGTGTCGGAAGATGGCGGGCACTGCTCGGAAGAGAGGGGAGACAATGAACGGGGTCATCTCGTCAGGTACAATGCATGCTACGTATTTTCACAGTCGAGGACGATGATTGTTATTGGATCAAGCTATCAGTGGTCATGGCTGACGGAGCATCTGCCGCTCGACTGTGTTTCGGTGGTTGTATTTCGTGAGAATAAGCGACCAGAGTTCCTTTGGAAGCCTCATCGCCGGTCGACGGTGAGCATTCTTTGTGTGCTCGGAAGAATTACACTCTTTCCTTTGATTGTTGAAATAGTACACTTCTCCGAGATAATCCAGATGCAGTTGAGAAAGTTGTGCGAGAATGCAATCCTTTGGGCGGTCACTCGTTCCGAGTCGTGGCAAGATGAGAGTTCCGCGCGCTGTCAAGAGAGGACGAAGTTTTATCTCGTAAACAATCTCAATGGTTGTCCAGAAGGCCCTCATTGTGTCTTTGTATCCATCGATTGCTTTTATGACTCAACTAGAAACCATCTCCTTGGATCGAGCTGTAAAGATCGACACTCGCGGTCAGATTTCGAGCAACGAAAACGATGAGTGACCACAGTCCGAGGTTTTCCCCCTGAATTCGCGTCCAACCCCTGAGTACAGACTCAATCTCCGGTTTTTCAGTCATGGAGGAAATCTTCGAAACCGTCGGGCCTTGGCATGTTAAAATTTTCCTGTTGTCCTTGCTTGGACACCTTCCGTACGGAATGTTCGTGATGAGTTTGAGTTTCATGGCGCCGAAACTTGAATACCAGTGCGAGTCGTGGCAGCGCGCGGACGGTCTTGTGGAATCCTCGTCGGCATTGGATGGTCGCTGTCTTCTTCGTGAAGGTAATCTGACTTTGCAATGCGCGGAATGGCAGTACGACCACAGCATACATCACAGCACGCTTGTAGAAGAGGTGGGTAGGCCCGTCGTCGTCGACTTCGCGAAGAAATCGAGAGTCTGTTTTACGGTACCCTCAGGCCGAGAATCATTGAGTCACTTGAAAGTCTTCCTCGATCATGGCTTTTCAGTGGAACGCTGTTTGCGACCGTAGCTGGATGGTTGCCATGGCTCAGAGCACTCTCATGTGTGGTATGTTGGTCGGATGCTTCGTGTTCGCGCACATTTCGGATTGGTACGGTCGGAGGCTCACTTTCATCGTGGCACTGACGGTCGTGTGTGTCACTGGCGCGGGGATCTCGTTCACAAAATCCTTCTGGGTGTTCTCCGCCCTCCGCTTCTTCATGGCAATGGGACATGGGGGACGGCGAATGGCTAACACGCTCGGTGAGGAAACCGGATTCGAAGTACGAAATTGTTTCTGAGCCACTGCGTAGTAAAATGATGCCTTCGTCGGGATCTGTTCGAAACATTACTTTTCGTTGCAAGCCGTTGAGTCGGTCGGTTCGAAGCACAGAGCCATCGTGACGGTTGGTCAGGATTTAGGATGGTGTCTCGGCGTTCTCCTGACGGCTATCGTTACCTATTTCATCAGAGACTGGGTCTGGATCCAACGTGTCATCATGGTGCCAGAAATCTTCTTTATTGTCCTCGCGTGGTTCGTTCATTTACTCCTATTCGTTAGAACTGATTCTTCATTCATTTTTATGGATTCGTGTCTACTACGGAGACATCTTCAACTCACGTTTTCTCAGTACCCTTGATGAGTCGCCGAAATGGTTACTCTCAACGTGCAAGTACAAGCAAGCAGAGGATTTATTGCTCAAAATCATCAAACAGAATAACCTCGACAATAATATAGATGTCGATGGCATTATCGAGAAAGCGAAAGCTTCCCTGCTCCTGGTGAGTTTCGGGAGTCATGAAGCAGCCCTAGAATTGAGGACTTGCTCATCAGAGCTGATTCAGAACTTCTATTTACAGGAGAAAAGAACACAAAGAGGGAGTTTCCTCGACCTGTTGCGGGGGAAAACATTCTTCATGCTCACCATGTCCTGCTGGTTTCAATAGTAATTCCGTCCTCCGTTTGCACCTAGTGCTTTAAGAGGAGAATCTACATTTGCCACCAGCGATTCATGGACCCATTTTCAGGATAGACGATCACGATATAATCAGAGAACATTATATTCCAGCATGGTGGCTATTCTCGTCTACTATCAAATGATCTACTACATCGTCGACATCGGAAGCAATCCCTACATTAGCGTCGTGTACATGGGACTCCTCGAGATCGGCATCACGGGTTTTGCTTGGTTCATCTTGAAAACATTCCACAGAAAACCGGTCTATTATTGGAGCTACTCCGTCGCTATAATCTCGGCGGTCGCTCTCCTCTCAACGCCAGGGGGTACGACTCACTCCATAGTTTGAATTCGGCACCAGATGTGGCGACCAAAGACAAATCACAAAACACTTTCAAATCACGGTGCAATACCGCTCAGCCTCACTGTTTTCGGATTCAGTCGCTTCGATTTCGTTCAGTTTTCTCGCGGTCTGGCTATTCGGGTTCAGTGATACGGAATTCGTTTAAAATTTACAGATTCCGTGGTGTTGCGAACGGTGTTAGCCAATATTGGGAAGCTGGCTGTGATGATCATTTACGACTGCTTGGTGGTTCACATTTCGGAATGCTTCCCAACGAAGGTCCGCTCGGTGGCTCTTGGAAGCTCACAAACGGCTTCTCGATTCGGCGCGATTGCCGCACCTTTTCTAAAACAACTTGTACGTTTGATGCGTGCCTCAATCCACGGATGAATCATTGTCCGAATTCCCTGTTGAGTCGGCGAGAAGTTGAGCCTCGACGGATGTCTCAAAAACCTTCCAAACTATTTCCAGGGCGACAGCACAGCTCCGTGGGTACCGGTCTTGCTTACAGTGTTGCTGTCGGCGGCGGCGATGTGCTTCTCTATTGTACTCCCTGAAACATTTGGCCTGGAATTGCCGAACACATTCCACGAGACCAAACGCATGTTACGGTAATATTTTGTAACCAATTCAAAGCATTCAAAATCTCATCCAAGAAAGCCTCGTCGACGTTTCGAAACTTTTCCGCAGGGGAGCACCGTGAGAAAAAAAGCCTGAAAGTGCGCGGAATTCGCCCTGAGATTGGTCTCGCTTCTTGAAACGGCGGCGCGACAACCAGTATGAATAAATCCGCGAATAGGAACCGCAATAGATGATTCCTAGATCTCCTGTCTCGTCATTATAGCTATCTCACAGTTTTTCCTCATTTGTTTCGTTATCGAATCGTGTTCATGTCGGATCAAGAACCAAGTTTCACAAAACATAAGAGATTGGTGAATTCAAGAAGGAATGGCACATCGGCTTGGAGGGGATCGTTTCGAGGTGTTGTGTTTCGTTTGTCTTATCCCAGAAACTCAAGCCGGAAGGAAAAGAGGAAACTTTCCCCGAGTCCGGAGCTCCCGGCGGACACCCAAGGAGCTCGTTTATTTCGCACTTTCTCTTTCCGGACACTTTTCCTGACACAGACAACATCTCTGCAAAGATCGTTGTTAAGCTTGCAAAGCTATTCGAGCTTAGCTGCTGGTAGCAGTTCGAGAAACTTCGTTAATTTCACAGTCCACCATGATGCATTGATCTCGTCCCTATCTCGGCAGCACAAATTTTCGCCAGCGCTCGCATAGCCGCGAATTCTCGTGATGGAAGAAATTTTCAAGACGGTCGGCAAATGGCACACACCAGTCTTTATGATAGCCCTGCTCGGCCACCTGCCGTACGGCCTATTCGCGATGAGCTTGAGTTTCATGGCACCCAAATTGGATTTCTGGTGCACGTCATGGCCAGAGGGCACCGCAAGTTCGTCGAAGAACGGCTCGACTCCCACGGACCAATGCGTGAGACATGTGAAGGATCAAACTTTGAAATGCACCCAATGGGAGTACGACCACGTGGTGCACCGTCGGACTCTCACAGAAGAGGTAGGTACGCGCAGCTGGAGTCGATTGGAAGTTGATGCTGTTCATCATGAGTTCATCTAACATGGCTGTGCATTCCAGTGGGATGCCGTGTGCCATAATAGCTGGAAACTGGCCGTGGCCCAGAGTACTCTCATGTTCGGGACGCTCGTTGGGTGTTTTGTGTTCGCGCTCATTTCCGACTGGTACGGACGAAGACCGTCTCTGATCGCAGCTCTCATAGTTGTGTTGGTAACCGGTGTGGCAGGCTCTTTCACTTCAGTTTTCTGGATATTTTGCACACTTCGTTTTATCATGGCGGTAGGTCATGGCGGGAAAAGGATGTCAAACACTCTCGGTAGGTTCTTCTGCTTGAAAACGGTGGAAGCACAGGATCGCCACAGGAATCTGATGGGTTTCCATTCTCTCCAGCTGTTGAATCGGTCGGAACGGCGCATCGGGCGATGGTGACCGTCGGCCAAGATCTTGGATGGTGTCTCGGCATTGCACTGACCGCCATGGTAACTTACCATATCCGGGACTGGACTTGGATTCAAAGAGCTGTCGTTATTCCGGAGCTCTTCTTTCTTTATCTTGCGTGGTTCGTGGTTATTTTAGATGAACTTCGAATCGAGGAGAAATTTAAAATCAGCTGACTTGTTCAGGGCTGAATGAATCTTCTAGGATAGTGGATGAGTCCCCGAAATGGCTCCTTTCGACGGGCAAATACGATGAGGCAAAAGCTCTGCTCAAGAAAATCATCAAGGTTAACAAGTTGGACGAGAACATCAACGTCGACGGCATTATCGAGAGCACAAAAGCAGCTCTACTCCTGGTAAGTTGAAGAAGCAACTCTTTAGGAACTCGGAAAAATATTGTGCCGGAGCATTTTCTGTCTCACGAAGCTCCAAAGTGAAGTGAATTTCTCCTCATTTTATTGTGATAATATTTCACCTATTCACAGGAAAAAGAAGAGCGGAAAGGAGAACTCGCTGATCTCCTAGGAGAAAAAGTTTTCTTCAAGCTCACCTTGGCTCACTGGGTTCAGTTGTGATTATCAAGCTCGTGTAGTTCACTCCTCAGCGATTATCCGCATTGAAATCTGATCAGACTGTTTTTCAGCTGCGCCGTCATCCTTATTTATTATCAAATGATTTACTTCATCGTCGATGTTGGAAGCGATCCCTACATGAGCGTCATCTATATGGGACTTCTCGAAGTTCCCATCACAGCGGTCGCGTGGTACATCACGAAAACCTTTCGTAGAAAATCGGTCTACCACTTTTTTTACCCGATGTGTGCACTCACGTCGGTTGCTCTAATTCTCACCAGTGAAGGTGAGACCGCTCGAACGTGAAGTACTTCCTCCGTGGGGAGTGGAACGCGAGACGATCTCGAAATATTCACCATCAATCAATATTTTTATTATTCAACAGAATCTTCGCAGCTACGGATGGTGCTGGCGAATGTCGGTAAAATGACAATGCAAATAGTCTATGGTTGCTTAGCCGTTCACGTCTCGGAATGCTTTCCGACGCCAGTGCGATCGGTCGCGATCGGCACCGCGCAAACCGCATCACGGATCGGCGCGATCATCGCGCCCTTCTTGAAACAACTTGTGAGTGCAAGATCGAGGCTGTGCTTCCATGGAACATATTTCAGAATTGTGGAAAGTGTTTCACACCGACGTTCCCGCCCATTTCTTTGAAGGGTATGGCAACTGCGCCGTGGGTTCCGATCGGGCTGACAATTATTGTAACGATAACCGCTTATTCCTACTCCCGAGATCTTCCCGAAACGTTTGGTAAAGAATTGCCCAATACGTTCCATGAGGCCGAGCTCCTGTTGCGGTTAGTCTCGATTCTAGAAAGCTCACCCAATTGTCTGGAAATCCTGTCATTGATGGAACATTTCGTCCTTGCAGGGCAACGCCTTCTGACGCCAAAGTATCGGTGGCTTCTTCGACATATTCCACCGATTCCTAGTTTGTTTCAGAGAACGATCTGAGAATTGACATCCTGCATAGAATATAACAGAAATCATGTATGATCGACATTTAAAATCTACTTGTTGAATGACTCGACGTTTTGAAAGCATTGTGATTTGTAGTTTGAGCGTAAGCAAAACATCTTGCTTTATTTATCTACATAGGAATAGCCACATGACATCTGATTCATCGACGGAACCAGCTCGATACTCTTCGAATCCTCTCTCTTGTACCGTCCACCACACGGTTATTCGATGGTGTATGGGACCAGGATTAACGATTCTCTATGCTGGTGCGACCGGCACCCGTCACTTTTGTGATTTTACAACTTATGTACAGAAAGCATCGATCCCTAATTTCCTGATTGCGAGCTCGAATCTTGTACAAAACCGTTCTTGATCTTGAATTCCCGGCAGAAAACTCCTCGTATCTTCAATTCAATAAAATTTGCTGTGCGTCATGGACATGGTTGTCCCGGCGAGTCCTTCCGGTCGGTTCTCCCGATTTTCTTTGTAATTACGCAGCTGGTTCTCCAGCTGCGACACCTTCTTCTGCATAGCGTCAACCTTACTTCGCAGTTTTGCTTGCTCTTCCTTGAGCTCGCGATTTTCCGTTTGCAGCTTACCCACGTATTGAATACGTTGTTTGTTGTTGCTGTGGCCAACGAGTCTCTCGATTTGCTGTTGCATTTGGGCGTATGACTTGACATACACGGAGTTCTTCTCCTCCGTAGTTTTGATACCGGTTTCCAGGTTGTCCAACAGTTCGGTGAGACTAGACAACTGATGCCGCAAGTTGTCATTCTCCAGCTGAAGAGCATCAACTTTCTGATTTCCTACACCGGATTTGATTACGGCTAAGGAAAACATCGCGTGAGATTCATTCGCCTTCTTGGCTTCCTCGAGAGCTTGCTGTGTTTCGATGAGCTCTTGTCTGGTCGCCTGGATTTCTTCGTGTAGGATAGCCACATTCTCCCTCATCTGCATCGACTGCTTCTCGAATTCCCTACATTTGCTCTCATAGAAATCAGCTTCGGCAGCTTTGTTTCGGAGGTGCAGGACCTCGGATTCTTTAGCCTGCAACTGTAAACTGAACGATGCCTTCGAGTCGATGAGAGACTCTGTTTCGCTCTTGAGGAGTTCATTTTCAATCCTGAGTTTCTCCATAGTGGCTGTGAGCTCTGACTTCTCCGCTGAGAGCTTCTCTTGGATGTCGCGCAGATGATCGGCTGAAATCTGACTGAGCTTCTCCTTGTCGAACTCGAAATTTTTCCTCAACTGGTTGAGCTCGTCCTCGTGCGCTTCCTGAAATTGAAAGAGATCAACGTTCGAATCATCATCAAACGATCGACGTCTCTCGGCCGGAAACATTCGAAGCCTTGTAGCTGGGAAAGCGCGGGATTCTGTTCGAAGCGACTGACCTTCACTGAGTTGAGGTGCTCCTCGAGGATCTTGATGTTGTTTTCGCGCACCTTCATCAGAGACATATGAGCATCCTGAGCTTCTTGATATTTCTCCTCGCTCTCCGATAGTTGTTTAGTGAGAGAATCGCGAACACGAACCCAGCTTTCAACTTGTTCCTCGAGGCTTTTGACGAGCGCTGTGAGACGAGCCTTTTCGGCTTCTACAGTAGCCAGCTCAAGTCTAAATGAGTGAATCATTAGTTAAATCTTGTTGTTTCACCTCAAGCGTTCGTTTACAAAGGAGGGACAATTTTCTACGATTCTGTTCCTATAGTTCCAATTGTTTTTTTCCGCGAAAATTTCTATTATATGAGACGAAATACTCACTTCAATTCGTCAACTCGAGTAGAATCTTGCGACGCGTTCTCAAGGGCTGTTTTCGTTTGCTCCAGTTCAGCTGTCGTCGCCAAATGCAGGAGTCTGATGGAAGAGGTCTCATTCTCGAGAGCTCGGAGCTTCTCGCGCTCAGCAACGGCTTCGTTTAAGGCTCCTTGGAGCGATACCGCGATCTCAGAATTCAGCTTGGTCAAGGCCGAGACTTCCGATTGAAGAGATCTCATCCTAGAAGTGAAAATCAGACGATCTCAAAACGCGAGTCAACGACGTCCGGTCCATTCGATGAGAATTATGAACAAAAAATATATCAGGCAGAAATGGTAGCTCGATTGAACCTTTACAAACTTACTCGTTCTCTCTAGCGCTCACGACGGCTTCCATGTCGGCGATGCGCGCCTTTAGCTCTGAGAGCTCCTTATGCAAGGCCTCCTCCTCCTTCATGAGCTCACAAACTTTCGCCTCAGCCTTGGCCTCCTCAGCTTCTGCTTTTGTCACTAATCCATCGAGGATCGCGTTCTGTGCTTCGAGTTCCGAATTCGTATTCTGGAGGGTTTCTGGAATGATGTCAGAAGGATAGAACTTCGCCCGCGTCAACGAACCAACGAGTACAGGCTCCTCTTGGTATTCGGAAGAGTCACGAAGTTCTATTCTTACACGCGCAAAAGCTCACCTTTGTCCAGCTGAGCTCCTGCAAGCAGCTCATCGCGCTTTTGAACCTGATTCTCGAGGGTCCTCATGCGATTGACAGCTAATTTGAGTTCGGATTCAACTTCGGTTCTCTGACTCTCCAGGATTTCGTGCGTTCTTCTAGCTTCCTCGAGCTGCCTCTCGAAATTGTCCTGACTCTGCTTCAGCTGATTCAGCAGAACTTGTTTCTCTGCAGCTGCGTCAACCTCTTGACTGTGAAGTTTTGATCTGAGCTCTTCTAGTTCGACTCGCGACTTCGTGAGCTGAATATTGAGATCCTCAGTTTTGTTCTTCTCCTGAGAAAGGCGCTCTTCCGTTGCCAACAAATCCGCTTTGCGTTCTTTGCATTTGCGCTTTAGCTCCCCGAGCTCTTCCTCCACAGTGTGTGAACGGAGGGAGAGACTTCCGTTCTCGTGAACGATTTTGTCAAGATTCTCGACAGTGTTGCTCAATTCTTTGGCAAGTCGTTCTCGTTCGTCTTGGCTCGATCGAAGAGAGGTAGCCAACTGATTCAGTTTTTGCTCAAGCACTCTGACTTCGTTTCCTTTCGATTCGAGCTGGATCTGTAACGGATTGATCTCAGTTTATGTTGCGGGTTACACTAAAGTTAGAGTGGCTTCGCTCCACGAAAACTTCAGAGGTATATGAATCAGACGATCGGATCATTCATCGATCGATCGATAGATCAATTGCTCCTCATAGCACCCATTAATTCATGCATTTCCTTGTCGAAAGGAAACAGTTCCATGCATTCACCTGCAGATTCCCGATAGTCCGGTCGTACTTTGCTTGACTTTCCTCCAATTTCTTGGCTTGCTGAGCGACTGTGTTTTCAAGAGACGCCTGGGTAGCTTTTGCGTCACCGAGTTCTTTCAAGGTACTGAACAGCTTGTCTTTGCTGTTCGACGCATTGCTATTCATGCTATCGACGAGCGCGTTCGCTCGTTGCAATTGGAGTTCGAGACTTTTCATCTCAGATTCGGATGCTCGAAGCGAACCTGAGAGCTGACCGATCTCGAAAGCACGTTTCTCAAGATCAGATTTCAGGCTTTCCACCTCCTCATGGAGCTGCTCGACGCGTTTCTTTGTCTGTGGATCAACCTCTCCTATCAAGTCAATTCGATACAACACAGTTTCCATCTGACAACATTTCCGCTCGATTTCCTCCCATTGGGACTCAATCAAGGCATCTGAGACTACGGTTCGAATGATTCTCCGCATTATATAGAAAAATAGACGACGAACCTCTTCGAGTGTCATTTCGAGTGCCGCTTTTTCGTTCTCAAGAGCTTTCAATCGCGGGTCGTCAACCTGCTCCATCTCCACGATGAACGTTGCCATCTGATCTTTGATGTCTTTCTCGTTCATAGAAGGTCTCGAGTCATCTTTCGACTGTAACTTCTCCTCCTGAAAATGTCAGATCTGAGTTGAAAATCGGCTCCCTAAAGCCCCGCAGCCCGGAATGAGCAATTCGAAAATAGCCGTCAAGATTCTTGAACAGAAAAAGAGGAAATCCTTCAATTCACCTGAAGTATCTTCATGATTTCCTGCGAGATGTCTTTCGGGAGTTTCTGAGATGGGATCGACTGCACAGAAACTCTTCTCAGCTGCTTATAGGCGTCCACCAGAACTTGATATCGAGACACAGCAGCCAGTTTGTCCATTTTGAGTCGGGATATTATTTGGTCTCGCTCGCGGATCTGGACCTCGAACGTCCGGAGACGCTCCTGAAGCCTCCCTGGTCGCATCTGCTGACACGTGGAACGAGCAGAGCTCGCCGTTGAGTTCGAGCAAGTCGAGAGATTCGAGTCGTCGCGTTTGAACCTTCGATCGGATAAAGCAAACATTGAGAAAATCACTCATTCAGCACAAATGTTGATAGATAGCACGCAGCATGAGACCTAACTGGCAGGGCTTCCTCTTGAAACATCGAACACAAACGTTGAGCGGAAGCCTTTGAGAAATCTCACGTTGAAAACTTACCGTTCGGTTTGCTTGCCGAAGGGAACAGTAGCGGAAGAGGACTTCTTGACATCCTTCGGATTATATGCACCAGGACCAGGAACCTGACTCACAGCGTCGAAAGTAGTCTGGCGAGGGGCCTTGCTCCACATTTTGGTCTCTGAAATATTGAAGTATTTCTTCACTCTGATTGCAGCGGAGTTAACAGATATCATAAAAGTTTCGAGGTTATTCGCGCCTAAACTCATCCGATTCGAGCTGAGATTACGCTTCTCCCAGGTATACCTCCGAGCCATTGTCAAACCATTGTCGGCCCAGGAAATGGGGGGAGGGGAGAAAATATCCCGAACATATTTTGAACCTATGCACTGAAGTGACTTCATGAACATGAAACGAATCGGTTGAAAAATCGCCTGAATTTAGAGCAATCGCGTAGAATATCGCTCAGTTCGCTCACACAGATGACGGTTGCAGAGTTCCAACGGTCATAGTCAAACGACCACAGATGTTCAAACTTGTTCTCTCACTTTAAGACGAGTCCGTCACCGTCCACACTGATGCAACCGGTATCGTGACAGCGATTTCCAGGCAGAATCAGCGGTGGAAAAGTAAATATTTGGTGAATTCGCCTACTCACCTCCAACAGTCGCAAATTTAAATGCTTCAAGTCCCCGCGCTCAGCCGGTACCACTTCGAACCAAAAATAGTACCACACGCGATCACCAAAGAGCACCACTCTGATCATCGCGGCGCGGCGGTTGGAGTTTGCGAATTTCCGAACGAAGGAGAGCAAGAACATCAGCATGGTTCTTGCTGATGTTCTTGCTCCATTGTTCTTCTGTGCAATGGAGGAAGGCATGCATCTTACGCTGGACGGAAGTTTTCTCAACGCCACCAAAACTGGAAAACAACGAAATGATGACTGTTGTCTATGCTGATGGGTAGATCACCCCGTTGGCGATTGTTCACCATCGATCGAATGCTCATAATACGGAATGCAGGTTCCGATTTATTGAGACCTTTGCGTGATGGTACCCAAACAGTCAAAGATATCGCCGCGGCAGCGACCACAACTTATCAACGAACCTCGCTTGTCGTGATCGACGGTGAACAGGTGACATTTTCACAGTAGCGTCGCGCAGAATGACAGATCCACGACGAGACAGGGAAATGCATCATTACTTCGCATGGGAGAAATCGTTCTAGCCAGAAGTTAGTAGTGATACATGATATACCCGAGATCCCATCATGAATCATGACATGGTCAGAGGCTCAGAGAGCATTCCCTGACAGTCTAATTCGCAGCTCTCTAGGACCAATCCATCATTTCATCGTTGGTGCACCCGGAATCGGAGAGCTCGGATTATAGAAATCGCAATCCCAGTCTCGACGATTTCGGGATTCCTGTAGATCAGCGTTTCTCAACCTGGGTTCCGAGGAACCCGCGGGTTCCGCGGACGATTTTTTGGGTTCCGTCGACATTTTTGTCGCGGAACCTGTGGGTTCCGTGGCCGTTTTCTCGGCGCTATCAATGAAGATCCACACGGCTCTCTGCCTTTGTTTAGACTAGCATTCGAGGGAATAGGGAAGAGAAAGAGAGAGAGAGAGGGGAAATCTGAGGTGTGGGTTCCGCAGACTGGGTTGTCCCTCCCCGAGGGTTCCGCGGAGAAAAAAAGGTTGAGAACCGCTGCTGTAGATTCTCCTAGACAACGCTCGCGCGTATCTCACGCTGGAACATAGAGCTCCGAGAGCTTTCTTTCCACACTTCGTTCCTTGATCGAATCTCAATATGGTTGTCAGAATCAAGCGAGATAGCTTTATTGTTCCGCTGTTTTCTCGAATCTCAAGAAACGACACTACGTCAACTCCTATTTGCACGAGGAAACACGGTCGAAACTCGCCTGAAAACAATGGTGTGGCAGATGAAACGCGAAATAGAATCATGGGGGAATCCAGATGGATTTTCAGAAGCTCTGACACGGGAAGGTCACGGGATGATAAGCCATTTCCGAGGAATTTTTCTTACGGATCTCTCGCTCTCCCATCGGAAAGAGCATCCTGAATTTTTTACCCACGAATGGCCAGTGTGAACGATTCTAGCGTGGTTTCAAGTTTTAACCCTTTTTACCATTGAAAACGGCGCAAACGGGCTGCCCAGTGCTCGCAAGGGTAGTGATACAAGAAAGAGCCATGCGCTGGCGCCTTAAGGAAGTGGTAGTTTATGAAGAAACACTTCACACATAAAACTTTTTTGCAATGTATACATTTCATGAAATCTGAATTGCAACGGAGACCTCGAACAGAGAGCTAATTTTTGTCATGAAAAACTCCCCGGAGAGTACAGGGTGTTGGAAATGTCCGAGTTTCGGCAGCAGTTGTGAGGCACTTCAACGTTTTCAATGGAAAAAACAGTTAAAACTTGAAACTGCGCTAGAATCGTTCACACTGGCTATTCGCAGAAGATCCGTAAAAAAAATTCTCCGAAAATCGCTTATCATCCCGTGACCTTCCCTTGTGAGTGGGATTCCGCCATCGTTTCATTCCTTCATCCATCGATGACTTCATCAACGTCTGTGAAGATGTTTGATTCATCGATGCTCCTCGGGAGTGAACCTAAGTAGCATTCTGGCACAACCTTAGAATTGTTTTCCTGTGAAAAGATTTTCAGGTAAGTCGGTGTATCGGTGCAGCCTTTGGCGGCGATACCGTAAGCCCGGTCCTGATCGCACGGCTTGCGATGACTCTGAAGAATCGTTCGGTTTGTAGTAGAACTAAGTCTTCTGATGCTGTTCTTCCTTAATTATTTCCATGAGTCTGTTCGAGTCATCGGCCGGCGGAACTTGCAGATGTGATGCTTGCAGTTCGGCGTCCGCTAGAGAATGTCAGATCGTTTTTTTTAGTAGTTGTACTCACAATCAGCCGTTCTTATAGCTCGATCAGTTTTGCTCATTGGTCGTTGAGAAACTTTTATCGCACCATAGGTCTCTCGGAAGTCAAGAGATGCTAGCAGAGAACGTTGTCTTCACTTCGAGGATGTTCAGAGTCCGTAAAATATGATCGCGAACATGATTTGATGGACGATCGAGGCTTAGTTTTGAGAAGCGAACTTACGATATGAGATCTCGGAACTGTCATCATCAGAAATCGATCATTAAGGCTCCAGCGTTTTCTGCCGAGCTGAACATAAATATTTTGAAGGGAACTTCAAGGTCGACTGATTACAGTGTTTTTGGTCACAACGACTTAGCAGGAAGCCGGCGAGGTTCTTAAGTCTCTCCAAAACGAGCAAAGATAAACTTTGAGTTCTACTCGGCATGAGAAAGGTCTGAATTTCTTCAATAACTGATTTAGCTGCAGATTGTGGTATATTAAAGCAGCGTCTTACGTCATCTTCTGACCCCTCAACTTAGATCTCGTACCAGATGAACTCGTGCGACCTTTGTATTAAAAATCGTTCGCGTTTACTAAAAAATCGACGAGTGACTCCGGGGATCGGGATTTCTGTCTGTATCGGATGCAAGAATCTCGAGTGAAAGAAATGAGTTGCCGTTGAGTGAGTTTGCCGTAAAGTGAATTGTTTACGACTCGAATCACGCCACGTCCGTCTTCTGTGTTCCGTTTGGCAATAGATCAGATTACAGAAGACAAGTCGATGGACTCAACGAGACGCGAAATAATTTCGGACGAAGACACGCGTCAGCGGACTCGAGCACCAAGAAGAATCTGCGGAGGCAAATCTGTGCCACGAGCTTGTCGCGTGACACAAGGGCTGCTTCCAAAAACTTGCAAACAGAAAGAGCTTGTAAGAATTCGTAATCGCTCCGGAAACAATGGGAGCTCACGCACCGCATCCCTTCCGCTCAATCGCTTCTCTGGAACCCAACAACTCTGAAAGATGCGATTCGAGTCGAGCCCGCGGACCGACCTCGATTTCCAGGTCCAAAAAGGAACCAAACACGGACCGTTCTCTGGAAAGTTTGGGGAAAAATCAACAAACTCGCCTGAGTCAGGCATGTTGTCATTCATAAGCTGTCCTTTGATACACCGCACGGTATGTTATTCACAACATGTCTTCCACCGCGTCCAAAGGACTTTGTGCTGAGTAAACTGCTATGTTCGAATTTTTGAAATTTTCTTTCCACGATACCCCTCATCGGACACTTCTATTCCATGATTTTAGGAGGGAATCCAATCGAATTCAAACTGAATTCCGGAATCCACAGAATTTCGGATTTTCCCCGTTTGTTGGTCAAATAGTTTGCTGAATAGTCGTCGTCGTCCAACGAAAAAAGTCGCTTCCGGGCTGTTTCGGATGTGTCTCAATCATGTGGAACGAGCGCACATGAACGATTTGGTGCAGATATTCACAGCTTCCGCGTTCCAGAACTATCTCGGTGACTCGTTAGATAATTCTGAGTTGCGAAATTGACTACAATTGCTAACTGAATCCGTTGAGAATTGGTTCCAAATAGTGAGCTTTGAGTCGATACATCTGGATCGTGCGAATCTATTACATGAAGAGCTTCTTGAGAACGGTAGAAACCGGAACATCGAACTCAGTCTCTTCCAGCGAGTTCCCTTTGGACCATAACTTATTCATTATTCTCTGAGTACGGTGCAGGTCCAAGATTTTGTTAATTTGGATAACACCCGGGAAAGACTTCCCTTCGGAGACTGGAGCCACACGGAAGCCGCCGACTCAGCAAATATTCCCGTCGTGAAGAATAACCATCTTGGAACAGTTCATGGAGAAGTCGGCCAAGAAAACAAAGGAATTTCCGAGACTAAACAATGGGCAAACACACGACCGGGCTTCAAATTTCCGAAGCGAGGCCGCGACCATCATCGAAGATCGTTGACCGAACTCACAAAAACGTGCCCTGAAGAAACCCCTTCCGGCTCCATAAAGCATTGCTGTGCACGGAGCATGCGATCAACGAAGTAGGTCTCGTTGGGAAAACAAAATTTTTGAAGGGGAATGATTCTGAACCCTTTGCTTTCAACGAATTCGCCCGGCTCCGATTCCTCGTTGAAACGGTGGCGGTCGTTGTGTCTAATGAACATAATTGAGACGCGGACCACTAAATCAGCGCTGATCTTCAAAGCGGCTTTTGTTTGATCGAGAGTCTGACTGCGAAGTCTCGATCACCCCTTCTCGTACCCACAGGCGGAAGCAGCCGCGATGAGTCGCTGTCGATCTTTAACGGGAGCGGGAGTTTACTCTCGTGAAAGAAATCAAAAGCTAATACGAGCGGCATAAAAAGTATTATGCTGTAGTTTTCTTGTGACGAAGTGGTAGCCAATGCCGCAGCCACATCAATGGATCGGAAGCCTTTGAGATGTTCGCCGACAAACGAAGCGCCAGATATATTAGGACCGAGCCGTTAAAAATGAGTTTGTGGGGGGTATGAGCAATGGAGAGTGAAGCATTGTAGACAAAGGCGCGAGCTCCAGACGATTCCGCACTCTTCGATCACCAACTTGAGCTGAACGAGCACCAGTGAAAAAAAATCATGCCGTTCACAAAATTTCCCTGTTCCGAGACATCCATGACGGCTGAGGAATCTCCCGACGGCGGCCGAAGCTCGTATCACATGAGGAACGCCCCTGTGAGGTAAGTCCGAACAATCACGACTGAAGCGACATTCAAAATCAGCTCAGCGGAAGTCGGCGGGATGACACTCCGAAGAATCTGCGGTCATTTGCATCCAACCCGAGTTCTCCCTGGTGCGATGGTGGATCTCGACCTTGCCAAACGACAAATTATTCCATTTTACAGATCTTTCGAGTTTCAACCATGGCACTACAGCAACTTTCAAACCTCAGACCAGAACCAGAGTTCAACCCCCCACGAAAACTTAGAAGTTGTCGATCCAGCCTGCCCTTCGGGATTGGAGCAGTATTCCTCAGTCCCAGACTGGAGACTACCTTCCTTGACACAGATGGTCCATGACGACAAACCAGCCTTGGAATCACAGTTCAATCGCTGGGATAACGGAGCACACAAGTCCGTCGCAGATCATGGCGAACGATTCTTCTCACTTTGGGAAGGTGAGTCCAAGTTTTGCGGTGCTGTGACGAATAAATCGAACGCATCATTCAGTACAGCCATCGAAAGAACTGCTGACTGAGTAAGTCTTACTTCACAGGGTGCAATCGTCGGGAAAACGCTTCAGGAGATTATTTGGCTTCCGCAAAGCGTCCGGCCAACGGTTCCTCAAGCTCGAGCGACGATCGGGATGATGTTGTAGGGAGAGAGAACGAACCCTATCCACTCGCACGAAACCTGAAACGCGAAGTCTCCGATAATGGTGCGGAATTTCAAAGGAAGAGGCGAGTTCCGAAGAGTCGAGAAGACGACACGAATCAGAAACGAAGAAGAGCCAACGAACGAGAGCGTCGACAGACGAGGCGCATGAGAGACGCCGTGAACAACCTCCGCGGTGTCATCCCAACGTTACCATCGGATAAACCTTGCAAGCTCCGGACCCTTCAGCTCGCCATGGGCTATATCACCTATCTTAATGATATCCTGAACGCAAGAGAGGCTTGACGGAGAACTAGTTGAACTCTCCGATGGAGGGAAACTGCAGGGAATACGAACAATGCTCAAGAAATGACTCAAAAAGACCCTCTGAGCTTGGACTCTAGTGGATGTTTCCGTCTCAAAGGCAGATACATCGGCAGTTACACATTTTGCAATATATAGACATGTGGTCTCTGGTCATCTACCGGTCCGATTCCGGTACCGATGTTGGGATCTTTGTCTGTGAAATATATCTTGGCTTCGTCCGAAACGGAGGCGAGGACTCTGGAGAATAAAGAGATGTTTTGAATCGGATCTCATGCGAAGTTTTTGGTTGACTCCTGGCTTGCGATTCGAGAAGCAATTTAAGCTTTCGAATCTTAAATTACTTTTGAGCTCTTGAATTACCTTGAATCTTGAATTACTATCAAATTACTATTGAATACTGACTGTTCCGTCTCCAGTAATCCGACAGCAGCGTCTAAGTTGTTCCCAATTTCCTCTGGCCCACCCGCGCTGGACCTCGGGTCAATGAAATGCCGCGCCATAAACATTTTCGAGTATCGCCACAAACATCTGATGACGTTTTGTTTTGCCTGACAGAGAGAAGCTGTATAGAAAGAGGAAGAGCGGGAGTGCGAAAACAACGTCCCGATGTAGACCGGCGAGTGCAAGGAGTACGGAAGTTCAAGCTCTCGCGTCGAGCTCTGTTCTGTTTCCGGTCATTTATATCAACTGAAATAGTCGTCGAATATGTAAGTTTGTGACTTTGCCGTCGTTAATGCATGAAATCGAACCGAATGGACCGTCGAGACGAATTCTGACGTCATCTCGCGAAAGGAACATTCCCATTCTCCGATTCCCGCTTGGATCGTTCTCGTACGTAGAAATCTCACAAACTCATCGCAATGTTTTTCATCACAGACCCAGCTCTAACAAGATGGCGGGAAACGAGGAGCTGACGGAGCTGACAAAAGATCTCCTTTCGGGCGAAATAGATGAGACTTTACTCGAGTTCGACGATCACATACGGAATTCTGATCGTGGGGAAGTAGGACGAGGAACAGACTTCATGAGCGTCCGGCATCTTTTGTGCTTTGTGCTCAAACGTTCTGATGGGAGAAGTCCGAAATCTGTATCGACCGCAGACGCATGTAGGAGCAGATCAGGTCCGAAAATCTCACGTTCGGAAGATCGCCCCCACCTCACCATCCTCAAACTTCTGGCTCGTCTCGGCTTGGAGGACCAAGTTTTTGCGTATATTTCGCGGTTCACCGAACCATGCTTCACCGAAAAAGCTTTGGCCCACGAGATACTCCAAGTGGCTTGCCTTTTCGAACACCCAATGAGCTGGCAGCGAGAGGATACATTGCTTTTGCATTTCCGTGAGGCTCAGATGATAAGGGATCGAAACGGCATTGAGCGTCAAGATTCTCCACCAACTTGCTTCAGATCCTTGGAAGAGGTGATCCGACTAGAGGAAGAAATCCGAGAGGGTTGTCCCTCCAATCTCATGGTCCAATGCGTCGCGCTGGGGCTTGCTTCCCGTAAACACATCTGTCATATGTACGCAAGTATCACGACACACTCGCAGCTTGAAGCTTTCCATGAAGGTGCTTGTCGCCTCTGCAGCGGCCATAATCTAAACTTTGAAGAGGAGTACGATGCTTGCTTTCGACGGCTCAAAAACTCAACACCCACTTGGTCGGCAGTTCGAACGTACCTCAAACTATCGTTTCACTTCAACCCAGCAGTGGGTACTCTCTTTGGAGCCGAAATTCCAAAAAACGAAGTCGACGGAGCCTTGAGATCGGTGCTGAAGTACCTTGCGCGTTGTTTCGGCACAAAAAGAAGTCACATTGTCACGATCAACTCAGATTTGGATGATCGGCAAGCAGCTACTCAAGCCCTGAAGCTAGTTCTTGACCGAGCCCCCAGTCTGGAGTTTAGAGAAATGGATCACAGACATCACAGAGAACGTAAATCTGAGTTCCGGTCGTCCTTGACTGCGCTGTTGCACTTCCTGGGATCGATGTCCTCGCTCCCAGTATCGGAGTTCCTCCCATACATTTGCTGTCCTTTGAAGACCACCGCGTACACGATCGCATTTGATGAACGCCGGCCAGCGAAACTGTGTTGCCTCGCGGCTCGAAGCGAGGAATTCGCGAGCGACAATCCACACGTGCCTGACTCGTTGCGTGCTTGGGTCTTGATGCATCAAGAACTGAAAGATTTTGTCGAAAAATATGGAACTCGCGAAAAACAGATAGATAGATTGTTTCTTTTGTTTGATCAATTGAGCCGTTGCCGTGGCGTTGATTATCATTATTGCTCTGATAGCGATCCAGGGGTCTGAGGGATCCCACTTGTGAGGCATTCGCCAATGTTATTCTTAAAAAATATATATGTTGTGTAACACCTGCAGTCTGATGGCAGGTCAATGCTACATGAGCACAGCAGTCACGGACTAAGTAAGAAGGAGTTGGCAGCTGACAGATCCTGTGGAGTGCGTCTCCTGCTAACTCATGTTTTATCAAAGTGGTTTCCGCGCCCTTGCTGATTACGGTGCTCGAGCTGACCTGTCATAACTCTATTTCTGTTAATGTAACGCGCGAGGCCGCTAAATGTGACGGAGCTCAATATTATTGGTGATAAATTTTCGTGTTTGTGTCAACAGAATGTTTTGACTCACTCTATCAGAGCAGATATGACCAACGATATCTCTTTCACGTCGCTTCCCTGCCGACCTCACCACAGCTTAGGTGGGATTGAATCGTTACAGAAGCTTAAAAATCCTTCAAGCATGAACATGGATAGAATTTAACCCGCACGAGCGTAGAATCTTCGAATCATCGTTGGATCGGTTCCGATTCTGAGTGAAATCGTTCAGTGTATTGGAGTCCTCGAGCAATTTTTCAGCAAGAAACGAGTCTTGGCTCTCTTATTTGACGACTTCCCTCTCTAGCGGACAACATCATGCGCATTATCTGCACAACTTGTTCCCATGTTCGTCCAAGTCGGAGATTATCGAGGTACGATAAGCGAGGTATTTCCGAGCAAGACATACAGATCCTAATAACACAGCGTCCCTCTGACGGGCTTTCATTCATGCACGCGAACTTGAAGTTCGAAATGAATCATTCTGCTCTCCATATCGTAGCAGGTAGTTCGACGTGACGTTATTCTGCAGATGATTTTCCTGAAAAAATGTCGGATGGTTAGAATCGTGCCTTTGGAGAATTTGAGAAGGGAATATTGTCACGAGCGGAAACTTACGACATTGTTTTGATTCGTTCAGAGATGTCACAGGATTGGAGCGAGGGTAACATTAATTCACAAAGGCGTCCTAAACGAGGAGCTTGTTGAGGCGCTCGAGAGAGATGTATGACATTATTCGATGTTTTGTTCACGTTAGTGCGCTCGAGTACTCCGAAAATAAATATCGCAAGGTAATCGACTCGGGCGCCATAGAGTGTGGCGTCGAGGTGTTGCGCTTCCCCTTTGATCAGCGGTTTTCGAACTTTTTCCGCTCCGGGTCCCTCCTCTCGACAGTTTTGAATTATCATTTCTGATCGAAAGCCGAAACTTAATGAGAACCATTCAAGCTTCCGGAATTAGCCGTCGCAAACGTTTACCTCATTCCGTTTGCGTCGAGGCTAGCTCTTGAGCTCCTTTCATGCTACCCGGAAGTAGAATAGTCTTCACGCTCCCACGAATGCATCGCTAACCGAGATCGCTGCAAAGTCTGTTGCTACATTGAATTCGTTGAGATTCCTGAAACCCTTCGACTTAGCTCAAGACCGAGCTTTGACCTTTCACTGCGGGCGTCAGAAGCGTGGAGTCTCTCTGGAACTCATCGAATTCCATCTCGCCTCTCATATTCCGAAACAGCCCCTCGGCCCCCTGAGAATTACTTTTGGGTCCACTTCGGGCCCGGGGCCCCTACTTCAGGAACCCCTGTCCTAGATCGAGGCTTCCTGAAGTTGTGGCCCCATCCCCCTGAGTGGACCTAAGAGCGATTCTCAGAGGCCCCGAACCCACCTTTCAATTTCAGAAAGGAGATGGGTTTTGATATCGAATCCGACAAGTCGTCTCGAAATTGAGTGCGGGATTCGTAATTAGGGGTGATTTTTGAGGGACTCCATTGGAAGCCTCAAGGGAGTGCAGTTTCCCAGGACGTTCGTCCAGTCCGTGGAGGCCAACTTCAGCGCAAGCCAATTTCAGCGCGGGGCCAATCTCAGCGCGGGGCCTATTTCAGCGCACAGGAGGGTTCACAGAGGAACGGTGTGGTATAAAATGCGACCGTGTAAAGTCGACGAAGAGATCTACTTGGTGACCCATCTCGTCCATGACATTCTTGAACAAGGAGTCTTGGCATTCGTAGGAAACCATGTGATGAGCTCGCCGGGCGCTCTCCGGGAACCACGACAATCCCACCGAGGCCGAGACAACCAAAAAACGCCCCGAGCGTAGCGAGGGGCACCCGGCTGCAGTAATCGAGAGGACACGAACCGAGAAAGCATAGACAGCTGTGAGTAGTACCACACTCTTGGTTGTGGTGCTTGCTTTTGAGTGGGCTCTGCGCTGAAATCGGCTCCGCTCTGAGATAGAAAGCTTCTCGAATGCTTTAATGCTGCGTTCAGGGAGAAGAGACGCAGATATTCGCTGGAGAGCACGAGCCTTCTGGAGAAAAATGCTAAAACAGAAGGTGGAGAGGGGATCCAGTCGCGGATCTCGCAATCCTTCCTGTGGAGTATTAGGATGGCTATTTCCGCGCGTTAACAAACAACTTTGCGACCCTGAAAGATGAATCACGAAAACTCGTTCCGAGAGACTCATGGCCAGCGGATCAAAATGACGCCGCTTGCGCTGTCAGACAGGAAACAGGTGGATCATGATTGACGAAGTTTCATAAGTGGTCCTTGGTATTGGACAGTTACGTCATCTTTGGACGCAAACACTCCTCAGGAATGGGATCATGAATGGAATGCACGACTCTAGGGGAGAAGAATCAGATCGCCTTTTTTGAAATCGATGTTTTGGGAGCTGAACCGCTGCGGCGATTCATTCGATGTTTGTTACTACAGGACTTCAAAGGGACCTTTTGCGGCTCATTCGGCTGGTCATTGTTTCTTCCCGCGAAGCTCCATCGTTCACAAGATGTGGTAGTGTAACTTGGATAGAGCTGTCGAGCAGTTCCATATGTTGACCACGGATGAACATCGGGATGCTTGTCACACGGTCGAATGGAAGTACTGCCCACATATTTTATGGGCATTCGTAACCTACACACCGCTCTCGTCATGGACACCGCGCCGTCAGTCCTGGCCTGCGAGTTGCATGGCTACCGTCAGAAACAGCAATTTTGAGTTGGATAACTCGAGAGAAGACATTGGAAAATCGGAGTCTATCTCCTTCCCTGTGGGGCGGTGGTGTCGCAGAGTTCAGGAATGGTATAGAATGATGTATGCATCAAATGCTCCAACCCATGCTCTACGATTCTCGGTCGTTAGGATTAGGACTCTGAGTCAGAAGCGAAGAACGCTCGAAGGCGGAATTCCACACTAATTCCCGGAAGATGGCCCAAACGTTGATAGAGGAATCCACGCGAACTTTTAGCAGAGGATCAAGATTCGCGCGAACGAACAAGAGATGATTCGTTGAGGTGCGTTCCTGTTTCATTTGTTGTTTTGCGGATGGTCAGAACTTGCTGTATGATTTTCCATCTGGGAGGAGTGTCATGGTCAACGAGTGTGGATGCCAGGAAAAACTTTTGTCGCGAGTCCGCTACTACTGCGTAAATCGACGACTCTTCCTCATATCACTAACTCTCGTTACTGGCCTCCCCCTCTTCCTCTATGTCTCTCCTTGTTTAAAAGCTAGTACAACGCACGGCGCATGAATACCATTCCGCTGGACTGTCGCAACCATGTGGTATCTTGCAATTTTCTTCATGTTACCCGTCATCTCTATGCCGCGAAGGAGTCTTCCGCCTGACTACCCTGAGCATTGGATGGACTGGCGGGTGAACATTACGGTGGAGGTACGCTCCAAGGAGCTCACCAAGTGTTTGAAGAAGGAAGGACTTCCCGAATCCGAAATCGAGCAGACTACACAGCTATTCCGCAGAGTCAACGGTGTTGTGGACGGATGGTTCCTCCTCAGAGCCTTAGAAATCATCCACAAAGACTACGTAGAGGCAAGGTCATGCATTTGTCGTGGAGCTACAGTCAGCCTCGGGGCTGGAGAGGGTAAAAATTGCTACCCGGATAATCTCGAGTTTAATATCGTGCTAGGCTTGTGTTTCTCGAACACGCCCTTCAAAGTCTTGAACAAGCTTCCGGAAACCTGTCATGTGCCTAGTAGGTATAAACAGGAGGCAACAGAAGCCGAGAAAAGAACTGAAAATGAATAAGATTCAGAGCATTCAGAGCAATTTTTCAAAGCATTTGAATTCTCCTCGAAATTATTTTGTCAATTCCTTTCAACTTTGCCATTCCATACCGGAGAACATCCCTGAAAAATCTACGTTCCGCACCCAGAGCGTTAGATCAGCAGTCAGAAAAACAGCACGGCACTAGCTGAGAGAACAGCTGAGCTGAAGAGCTCAGCGCTCAAGGACCGAGCAACCCTGGAAACCGAGTGGGCATGGCAACAGTTGACTAGCTCTGATGACGGATGAAAACGCGGCGTGTCAGGATATTCAGGTGGTCAGCGCAGAAGATAACAGGCTCCACGGAGTTGACGCAAGTGTTTGCGGACTCTGATTTCGTGGCCGCGTCGAACACAACGCTTAGACAGAGCTGTGCGCCGTGGTCAAATCTGAATCACCGTAATGAGACGTATTCAGAGGAGCGGAGGGGAGTCGAGAGTATTCCTTGGACTCAGGGGGGATGTAGAAGTTCGTCATTTCAGTTTCCCTTCCCCCATTAGATGTGAGTTCATTAAAGCGGAGTTATGTGCCAGCTTGATTCAGGCGCGGTGCCTCCATCTTAAGTCGGCGGCTGCAAGTCGTCAAAATGGCGGCTACTAGATACTAGATCCTGTGCCACGGAAAATCTGCCTCAATTCACTTGACATACAGATATAATCCGCAGAAAATGGGGCTCTGAGATACAGGTACGAAACTTGAGCTCCCTCGGTTCGTGCTGGCACCGGAGTTGATGGAGAGCGACCGTTTTACATGAATGCAGCAATTCGATTGTGATGGGGCATGGTTGGGGCTGGGAGTTTTTCGTGGAGGCCAACTTCAGCGCAAGGCAATTTCAGCGCACGGCCAATTTCAGCGCGGGGCCAATCTCAGCGCAAGGCAATTTCAGCGCACGGCCAATTTCAGCGCGGGGCCGATTTCAGCGCACAGGAGGGTTCACAGAGTAACGGTGTGGTACGAAATGCGACCGGGTAAAGTCGACGAAGAGATCCACTTGGTGACCCATCTCGTCCATGGCACTCTTGAGCAAAGAGTCTTGGCATTCGTAGGAAACCATGTGATGAGCTCGCTGGGCGCTCTCCGGGAACCGCGACAATCCCATCGGGGCCGACACAATCAAAAAACGCCCCGAGCGTAGCGAGGGGCACCCGGCTGCAGAAATCGAGAGGACACGAACTGAGAAAGCATAGACAGCTGTGAGTAGTACCACACTCTTGGTTGTGGTGCTTTCTTTCGAGTGAGCTCTGCGCTGAAATCGGCCCCGCGCTGAAATCGGTCTCGCGCTGAAATCGGCCCCGCGCTGAAATCGGTCTTGGGCTGAGATCGGTCTCGCGCTGAAATCGGCCGTGCGCCGAAATCGCGCTTGATTTTCCTTGGTCGCGGCCGTGAATGCCGTGAAAAACTCCGGTGCGGGACACAGGGACACATCCATCCATCTGCATGCAGTCACCGGCTCTTCCTACGCGGCTACTCGATTGTATCGGTTGTTTTCTCGAGTTTCTCGGTTCTATCGGAGATGAATCCGACGTCGAGTTCAGCTCTCTACCTCTCAGCCTGACAGCTGTTCGAGATCGCGCGTCGGAGAAGCCGGCGGCATGGCGGTGACTTTATCGGCCCAACGCCGAGGACGGATTCGCTTGCTGCCGAGGCTGACTCCCGGCGTCTGTCCTTCTAATTTATCGAAATGGAAAGTGCTCCGCTTGAACGCGATGGATTACCCAACGAATATTAGAGATAAAAAATCGATGTGTTTCCAGAAGTTATCGACTCTGTTATTCAATCAACCCTGTATGTGACGTGGTTTGTGTGGTTGCGAATACATGTGGAAACGAGACTCTATGCGCCGCGGTCATCCCGTACGTCACAGCATGTTCTCAAGCATTCTGACTCTGACTGATACTAGGTGCCCAATCAGAGCGAAGAACGTAGCGATGTACAATTTTTCGTACCAAAATTCGATCAGAAGATACCGAAGCTACCTGATGGAGGTAGAATACCAAGTCAAAGAACAACTGTAGATCCTGTGGAACTCTCTTTTTTCTGCTCGGATTTGAGGCGAATCAGGAAATTCACAGCAGCCGTGAATTTTGAGAAAAAACGCCGTGACTTCGTCGTGAATTTCTCGGAAAAAAACCGCGAAACACTCCCTGCCGGAGGCATGGTCAACGCTCAGGGAGTTCTCTAGCAATAACTCAAACCGATAACTCCAAGGCGTCAAAATTCTCACCGCGGCCGACACTTTCAGCAAAACGTTGAACTGAATCGCAACGGCGGTTATGCCGTCGTAGAAGTGCTCCAGGATCTGGCGTGTATACGGTAGGAGGAAAAGCATGGATTTTCCGCAGCACTCAAGCTTTGCTACAGACTGAGACCGCAGCGATGTCGCTGGAATCAAACCAGAATGCGCTACGTAATTTTTAATCATAACCACAAAATAACCGCTTGCAAAGCCTAGGCGTGACGTGCATAGTGTGAATTGAGCGCAGTCCCTCCGGTGTGGTTTGTTTCCGCCACGCTCGAGTGCCACTCCTGAATACTTATTTGCTACGTGTTCATTTTGAGGTTTCAAAGAGAAAACGGGGAACGAACGAGGATTCACCAGCGGGGCCAGATGCAATAGTTTCATTCGCTCAGGATGAGAATATTTTAAGGTGAAACAGGCTTGCAATGACATGTCTCATCGACAACATTTTTGTACAGATGTTCAGTGCAATCCACTTCTCCTCGGATTTGAAATCTCCGAGTTGAGGATCGCTGGCCTTTCGCTCATCTTTCACTTTTCCATTCCATTCCTCGCTCACCTACAGGGCTTATGATCCTCAGCCATTGAAGACTCCAACGACCTGCCAGCTGCCAGTGCACGAATAGAAAAACTGATACAGTCCGGAAAGTGCATCAAGAAGATGCCCAGGAGTTTACTTTAGTTAGAATTCGTTCTCCGGGCCGGTATGAGGGCCCTGATTCGTTTCAAAACAGCAATCATAAATTACGACGAGGTTCTCTATCAGACATTCAGCGACAATCTGGGGATTGCGAACCGCCGGGAGACATCCGAACTTATCTGCGTGAAGACAGCTTTGCGTGTCGTGGACCATTAGCTGCATTTTTCAAATCATCCTCGATTTTGAAAGTGAATAAGGAATGGTCCATTGCCAAAGATTTCCGTGAATCGGCCCTCGAAAGGTCCTGATTCGAACATGTCAGAGAACTTTTGGGAAACTTTGCTTAGACTTGTGTGCTTGAAGTAGCGATGTATAGCGTTGGAGAAGTTGGAACGTGCGGTCCTCTCTGTTAGAACCAGAATCGGGAAAGAGACACAACCATTTTGCCATTCTCTACCGAGCGTCGTTTCCGAAGACATCGAAGCAGAAAGTAGACCAATAAAGTATTCCTTGCGAGGCATTTTGGATGACAATCGGATAAATTAGCCTTTCGATGATTTCCTTTTACTCTAACTCAAGTTTCTGCAATGTGGCCCATCTATTTCATAGGCTTTATTTAGTTGTTTCAGAAACAATATCGGTTCAATGTTGGGAACGTTCAAGAGCGGCTTCAGCACCCTCTTCCTATTTTTCTTTACCGAGAAAATTTCAGTGTCGATAATATTATTTCTAATGTTATTCAGTTTCGAGCGCTGTTTCTAATGATGACGCTCATAAAAACTTGAGAAGCAGATTGCGCGGCCGATTTGGCTCTGGTTTTGGAATCTAGACAATTTTCAAGATCTCTGATCCCAAGTTGCTTTGTGAGCGGCATTGGAATCGGTATGCGAAGGAATTCGTCCAGATTTCAGATGCCGCCAACACTGCTGTCGCGCCAGTATTGGCCTAGCAAATCGGATCGCTCGTTACCGGCCGTTTGTGACGCTAATCGGGAAAAAAAGCCTTTTCCGCTTCTGGAGCTCTTTCTCTTTCGAAATACAGAAGAATTCAGAAACTTCGGTTCCACTCCGTTGGTATCGGCGTCTTTCCGCCGCGTTTCGATTCGGGCGCGGCGGAATCCTGTTCATTAAAGACTTTAAAATAAACGATTCGCGCTCAAGATGCTTGATTGGAGTCAACTTTACCCATCTTCTTGCCTCGAACGTGTAAGCCAGGATTGCGATTGTTTATCGATTCATCTCTAGCTCCTGTTCCTCGGGCATTTGAAAGTTTCTTCAAGGTTGGAGCTCCACCCCTTCCAAAGCCACTTCAAGATTTGGAGTTGCCAAAATTGAGTTTGCTCACGACGGCCCTTTCTCTTACGAACAACTATTTAAGATGCCATACAACTTCGAGAAATCAACACAAGCAATCCTCAAACCAACCAAACATGAGCAAGCTTTTCGTGAGTATTCCAAATCAACAGAGAGTTTGAGAACATGAGGATTCATAGGAATCATCTAATCGAATTGCTTCACACTAATTTCAGTGCTTCGTAGCTGCCCTTGCCCTCGTGGCTTTGTGTTCTCAGGCTAGCCTGATCGGATCTCCGTACGGACTTTACGGAGGTTACGGAGGATACGGTCTCGGCTATGGAGGTTATGGTCTCGGCTACGGCGGCGGCTACGGTCTTGGCTATGGCGGTTATGGTCTCGGCTACGGAGGATACGGTCTCGGATACGGAGGATACGGTGGATATGGTCTTGGCTACGGCCTCTACAAGAAGTAGGATCATCTGAGATAGGAGAACCAAGTGTCAACGACTGTTGGATTTACGGAAGCACATCATTACGGAACGTGCAGAATAAACTTCGAGCACTCGCATTTCAACTCTTTGTTCTCCTCACCGATTCTAACAGCATAGGTTTCCACCCAACCCGCTAATCGGTCGGACGAGTTCGCTGAAAATTCTGAAAACTGAGCCGAAGAGGATTCGGTTGTGAGAGCCTGTGCGAAGCTCAAGTGGTTGTGAGAGCATTCCAAAGAGAGAGATGCTGGAGAAGAAGCTATGAGGGACCTCCATGATTTATCTGAGACTTGAGATCGTTATGCGAATTGATGTGACAAAAACAGTTGATGAGATACACGTTTTCTTCTTCGATATATACAGAGAGAAGACGACGTAGATTAAGTAGAGTCCCGATAATTCGGACTTACCCATTAATTCACTATTCGCGTCAATTTCTTCCGAAATTCGGGGTAATTCGCCCACAGAGCCCATGTTGAAGGATCCGATAATTCGGAAAAATTCCGATAATTCGCTATTCGCAGGAAAAAATCTTGCGCGACTCGCATAAACTGTAGGCGCTTCTCATATCGCAGAGACAAGCTTAGGAGCACAACAATCGGCCGATGCTTCGCTGAAGCTTTTCCGGAACTTCAATCGAATGAGTTGACTGAAGAAGGAATATAGACCGATGCACCCGTACCGGTGCTGGTGACAGACGGAACCTTACCACTTTCTGTGTCTCTCGAAGACTACCTGGGAGCAGATGATTTCCGGTCGGCCAAAGACAAGAACAATTGCCCGAGGAAGGGGAGCCTCTGGAGGCTATTTCGACAGATAGCGATTCTGAGGCAGAAGAAGAGACTTGTTTCCCTCTAAACAGTAAACGCAATTGAGTGAACCATCTTCCTCCGTAATTGTAATCAAGAGGAGAGTTTCGGCACTCCAAAAGACAATTCGAGTCAGGCTAACTACAGGAGCGCTGCGATAAAAGCCCTCGAAGCTCACAGGGGGCAGCAAGATATTCGCCAATTTCTCAAAACTGTACCGAACTGATGCACCAAACTTTGTGAGGCTGTTCATGGTTGAACCCGATCCCCTCCAAGTTCGGAAAAATGAAAATAGAGCGGAAGGAGGAATGATGGCTCTCGGATTTTGTGATAGAAACTTCCATCATGATATCATATCATTAAGTGAACTGAACCACCGGTAATATATCCTAAATAAGCTATTTCTGATAACCTTCAGTGATTAATTTTCATTCATTCATCTCAATAACTTCACCTTTGAGATGCCCCGAGCCATTTTTGTGCATGGTCCCGATAATTCGCTATTCACAGAGTTTTTCAGAACTTGATTCCAAAAAAGTGCGAATCATCGGGACATATTCTATTACCGTCCATGGACGTTCGGTACTATTCTGAGACTCCTCGGGAGAACGTTTCACCTGTGTATATTTGACCATTGCGAAAGATTCATCGGATGATCTCTCGGCATCCGCGGGAAAATCTCCCTGGAAAATCGGAGGTCGTTGTCACCAGAGTCATTCTGAAGTTGAAGAATTTTCACGTCGGTTGAATCTTCCATGTCGGGGACCCGGCACCGGCAAGTCATGCAATACATCGACGAGAGAAACAAACGGTGGGGGCAGTTCCTCCTCGGTATTCCGATTGTAAGAGAACACTATTCGACACTCTATTCGACAGGATTCCCCAACCGAATGAAAACACAAGCCTCGTAATTGCTTGATCATTCCATTTAGAGTAATTTATTAATCGCAGAAGTACCGCATGATATTGAATGTAGCGGACATTAGGAGTCATGTTTACATAGACAGTCGTCATATATTATACAACACACTCGCATGCAGTGTTTCTCAGTTGACCCGAGTCGAAAGATTTTTACTCACAACATTTTTTAGTTCTTCACTTTGTTGACCGCTGCTGCTGCTGCTGCTTGCCGCCTATTGAACACAGAAAATCACATTGAAGTTGCAAGAAATGCCTCAAACTCGTCTACGATCTCGGTGCATATCTTACAACATCGTTCGTGAGGCAACGAGCCTTCCACCATTATTTGACTAGAACGTCAATGACCGTTTCAATCACCGGACGTTTACGGTGTATATGTGTGTGTAAGTGTGTGTGTGTGTGAGGTGTATTGCACTATCTAACCATACACCGAAAGCCATCGTCATCATTCGTTCCCTCTGTCTCGTTCACGACTCAGAGGTTTCGAGTTCTTTTTCCCATATTTACAATCGAAATCAATCGGATCACCGATTCACTTTATTTCACGGCGACCCCACCGGGTCCCTCGAGCTGTTTTGGGGTCTGTTGTTGTTGTTGTTGTTGTTGCGGGTGAGCCTGTTGCGCCGCCTGCTGCTGCTCCTGATGCTGCTGTTGGAGGTGGGCAGTGTTCACGACGAAACACCCCTTGAGCGCTTGGCATAGATGGCTCACAGCCATAACGGTGTCCACCATTTCCTGAATTGCTACTACTGCCGGGAAATGAAGCGCCGCTCGTTTCGTCGTGTCGACGAGTAGCCTCAACGAGGTGGAAATCTTCTCCGAGCACCGTCGGAATTTGTCACTTTCAACGTAATCCGAAAGATGTCGATGCAGGGTGTCTCCGATGCAAGCGACGCGATGGGCAGCGATCAGAATGAATTTTGTGTGTTCGACGAATATCCGTGGAGGCTGATTCTTCTCGATGGTTGACAAAAAGGCGTCGATCGCCTCTCCCAGGTAGGCTATGCTGTCATTCAGACGCGGCGAATAGTACTCGCGAAGCATGTGATCATTCCGAATGTGTGTCGGTACCTCTGCGACGGTCGACTTATCGGCGATCATCTCCTGAAATCGGAAACAGTCACTCTGAGATGGAATTCGAGAACCATCATCGGATGTTAGGCGTACAGAATATGTATACTGACGACGATACCGGAACGTTCGCTCACCTGTGATCTCTTGAGTAGACTGTCGTAGTTCGTGCCGAGGTCACCCCTTGGTATGTCATTCTGCATCTGAATGTAGTCGTATTCTCCAGCGTCTGAGGGAACAGCAGCACCCACCGGGGACGGCCTTGATGGTGGCAGTGTCGGTAAAGGCCTCTGACGGATCTCTTGCGATGTCGCACTCTGCCTGAATATCAACGTCGCGTTGCCCTGTATGCAGGAACTGATTTGCTGCACATCGTCTGTCAGACTACGAGCGCAAGCGACCAGTCGGTCGAGCTCGTCACGTTCACCTGTTGGATAGAGAGCTTCGTTAATCACCTGTCAATCATTCGGTTGTTTTTCGTGGGACGCGACATAACTTTCAGCAACAATGATAGATGGTGGATAAACTGAATGACTGCGTGCCACTTGCGTACCTTGTTTCTGTTGAGTCCAGCCAACCTTGTCCATGGCCGAACAAGATTCCGCGATAACGTTGAACGAAATCGACATATTCTGGACAAGCCTCTCAAGTTTGGCGGCGATTTTCGGATCCTGAGCATTTTTCTTAGCGCTCTGCACAGCGCTTTGCGAGAAATTGTAAAACGTGGTAACGCTGTTGAGGAGAGTGTGTGACGGAACTCGCATCCCTTCTCGAGACTCTCCAAGACACGAAAACAATAACTGAGTGGCAGCTTGAACTTCTTGCTGATGGATCACGAGAGCTTCCAGCGCCGATTGCAGTTCCAGATGTAGTTCTCGTACGGGCGCAGAGAGTTGAACCGTTGGTTTCGGGAGCGAAACGTAGTCGGATGCTTCGAGGCTGGATTTCGTTCGAGTTATCGTCGTTGTATCTCGCGAAACTTGTGGTGGAACGTCGTAGAAACCTGATGACGCCTTTGTTGTGGCAATTTTCAATAAACCTATATCCTGACCGACCGGTCGTTTGTGACCTAGATGAGGGATATCGTAGGCTTCCTCAGCTTGTTGCTCTAGAGAGGACCTATTCGAGCCACCTGTTCGAACAGCTTATCTTGTTATTAAGCTAGCTTTGCACGTTTGGAAATTATTGAGGTTCTCGATTGTTAGGAAAGAGAACAAAATGAGGGAAAAACATTCCGAAACCGTTCTGAGAACTTACCTCCACTCGAGAGACTTGTGTTCAAACTCGTCTGACTTCCAGTCACCCCGGAACTGGAGCCTTGTGAATGCACGGAGCCGCGAGTGTTCATTGTGGCCACGGGCACATCGTAGGCTGAAGACTTTTCCTGCGAAAATCAAGAGGACACTTTCGTGTTAGGCGACTGCACGAGCAGGTCACGAGGGAACGTTTTGTATTCAATAAAACCGTTGTTTTCAGATAGAGAGAATGCCGGGCTAACCTTTAAGGTACTCAAATCCAGTTGGTTTGGAGGCTTGTCGTAGAGTGAGGCGGCTTTTAACGGCGCCACCGCGCTCCGAGTAGCCGGCGCATCGTATTCCGAAGAATGCGGCAGAGCGCCTTTTCCGGTTGACGGGAAATCGTACTGACAGTCGGACAACGACAAAGCTTTGAAATGTGCACCCACGCCCCGCGGAATGTCGTACTGACCACCGTTTTTAGGTTCGTCGTAGTTTTGGCTCGCTGTGGAAAGCAGCAATTAGCAAGAAAGTATGAACGATGGACATTAGGACGGACGAGGTCGATGGAAACACTCACGAGGACTTGCAAACGTCTGCAGTTTCGGCGTCTCCCTTACGGGTCCTCCTCGAGGCAGCGTAGCCACTGCCGGTACGTCGTATTCGGACTTGGTGTTGACCTGCGGGGTGTCGTAAACGTACACGTCTCCTTGTCGGACCGGGAGCACAACTCGACCGCCAGATGGAGGGCCACTTTGTACGAGCCTTCTATTGGCGTTCGAGCCCCGGTTCGGTAGAGTACAGGCATTCATGGTCTGAGTGAGGGAAGCACACGAGAATTAGTAAGGACACGATGCTCGGCTGTGTCATACGTCCAATATTCTCAAGGGACTCCGCTCGAATAGCGTTTCTGTGGGAACAATCCCCTGATTCAGCGGTTAGGCGTGATACGATTTCGGTTTTGGACTGCACGAGGTAGGAGATGTTACAAAATCAAAGGAGGAGAGACGGGGAACGCTTGCTCGAGAAGCTTCCGGAAGGGTTTTCAATCGTTTTGCAACTCACCTGTTGTGGCGGCATGCTTTGCGCAACGACTCCCGTTGCGAAACCCAAGCCGGTAGGATCGTACATATAAGGCATCAGTCTCAGACGGTTGCCAGGCGCAATGCCCTGACGCCCTCGCAGAGCACACAACCACCAGCCTACGTAAAGGACAGAGGAAGAAAACATAAATGTTCTGTTTGTTAGGCTAGCGACCGCTCACGTGGCCTGTGGCCATCGCGGAAGAAGCGCTTAGAAATGTGATAAAAGTCACACAAACAAAACCCGGCATCTGATATCATTATAGAGTCGTCGAATCGAACGCTGGGCAGGCGAAGTACGAATGCGACTCTCGAGATTCTGCTCAAGGTCGCTGCCGATTAATTATAAATACCTTGAAGTCCGTTGGGGTTCTGTTCGAGTACGGTGAGAACGTCTCCTTTCCTGAACTCCAGCTCTTCAGGGGACTCGGCATGGTTGTCGTACAGAGCCCTGGCCAGGCAGTTCTGAAATAAGAGAAAAGCAGCACAACTTGAGACGCTGCACGACGAATCATCTCGGATTCCTATCCACTAGCTTGCGCGCCTCGTGGCAATGTCAACAGGGTAAGGTCAGCACTTGGTCTGAATTGCAAATCACGACGCAAAGCTTGCGTTCCCACGAGAATCACAAGAATCGCGAGCGAGCGAGCGAGCGAGTCACATTGCTTAGGGCCAGCACCACCGCGTGAAACTTTGAGACACCGGACGAACACGAACTTCACTCGACCACGAGAGGATTTCGTACATTTTTGATAATTTGAATCATTCCGGCCATCGCGAAGCCACTAGAAGAACACTAGCGCTTCGAGACATACTGTGGACCGTCGGTCGTCACTCGATAGGCTTTGGAAACAGGCTGCCAGGATGGCTGACTGGCTCGCTCGCTAACTGACTGGCGCAGCCGCCACCGCGAGAGAAGCCGCAGCTTCTACAGCGAGTCGCTCTGTGTTGACACTGGGCGCACAGTGGGCGCACGATGAGAGCCTTCACTGGCGCCCTTGCGTTATCTAATTGCTCTGAGTCGTTCATTCAGTGGCGAAGCCACCGGGTTGGCCACCGTACGTCCCTGTGGTCCACCATCGGCGCGCTTGCGAATTGCTGACACGGAAAACGCACGCTATGAGATGTCACGGGATGTCCTGTCGCCCGTAAACACGAACAACAGAAATGCCTCAACTCCACCCTAGATTCCATCGTGGGATGAGAATTCAGGCAGACACAATCTACAAACGAACGTTCGTTTCGACTGCGCCCAAGTCATGATTGATCGATTTCGAGCGATCGTTCGATCGAGGCGTTCTCCATCGTTGAGGGAAATCTGTGACAAATCGAAGATTCACATCTAGGCGGAAACTGAGCACTTCAACTCTTGCCGCAAAGATCTCGCTTCTGCTCAGGTTGTAGTCAAGACGATGCTGAGTTCGAAAGAGATGCTTCATCTGGGATACAATTGAGGGAGAATATTGTTCCAAACCGCGTTCTGTCATTTCTGTCGAAAGGAAAAACGGCGGCAGACGTTTCAAACCAGCTCTGTAGAAAACATTGATCGGACGGCATTGGGAAGCGGGACAATGTCACTGGGTTAGTGATAGCAGACGAGTTAGATTAGAGAGACTCGGGGTGCAGGCGACAGCCAGACTGACAAAAAGAAAGATTCAGGTGGGTCTTTCGTGACAAGGTCTACAGGGACCGTGTAGTTTGAGCGTCCGGGTGGAAAGCCAGCCGGTCTCCCTGGTCGCCCTCCTTTCCGAGAAGATGCGCTCGTCGCTTGCCCTAATGCATTTTATTGCAACGACTACAACGACGCACGGCGGAACGCAACATAAAGCAAGCGAGTGAGCGGACCGGCCCGCCGGCCTGTTGGTCTGCCTGCGAGGGACAAGGCCGCATGCCCTAACACGACCGTTGCGTGTACTGAACGTGTTGCTCTTGTAATGAGTCTGACGGTATGACCGACGTCAGAGCAGTCTGACGGCAGCAATCTAACGTGCAAGTTAACGACGTGGATAACTCGTGGGTTTAGAGCCGTCGTCGGACAGCGGTAGGACAAACTGTTCGCGCACGGAGGAAAAGCGACCCGAACCGATGGACATAGTTCCATTCCGATGAGATCGAGGATCTCGACGTCGCGTGAGGCCGGAATCTGATTGAGATCTTCATGCGAGCGGTCTGCGTCATCGCGATTCGCGATCGAGTCCTTAGTCATACGGATTCCGAACAAGTGGCCAAGCTCATGTTATGTCTTGGTCCTTCTCATACTTCCTGTCATCAACCATGAGACCCTACAGTAAATGACTCATGCAGCTAAGCTCTGGAACACATTGTTCTCGGTCGTCTCGAGTCTCGACAATGGAGTCCGCGGAATAGCATCGGCTTCGATCTCCCTAACCGAACGCAAACGGTTTCCCAATGGTTTATCCCGGAACCCACAGCCGATACGGACACTCGGGACCTTTGAAAATAACGATTTGGGAAACGGGAACCGTTTGGACGAATTCCGCGGGAAGTTTCCGGTCGGGAGCGGCAAAATAGAATATGTTCGCTGTCAACAGCAAGCTGTGTACACGATACGCCGGAGTGCAGTGGAAGAAAGAGGCCTTCGGTTATTATTACTTTTGGTTCAATGGCTTGTGTCAAACGCCAAACTTGTGCTGCTGCTGCTGCTGCCGCTCCTGCAGACCAAGTGTTTGTTATCCAAAAGGGAAATCTGGCTTCGAGGGCCCTTGTAGCAGTGAATCACACACTTTCACTAAACACCGCCTGCTAAACAGTTTCGACCACTCCACAACTGATCGAGGGAAGGGGCCCAGGGGACCGACGGGACTTTCGACGGCAGAGTTCTTTATTTCCTCGAGGGAAGTGTTCGAATGTCGAACCAGAAAGAAAAAAAAACAACAACTAGAACTCGTGTAATAAAACAAGGGATTTTCGCAGAACTCTCGAAACAGTGAAACAGGATCCCCTCATGAAAGGTTATTTTTTGTCGGGATTGGAGTTGATGAAAATCATGGAACGATTTTCCAAATGACAAAGCAGCCTAAGATTGATCGCTCGAATACGTCACTTGATGGCGCAAAGACCTAACAGGACATCGAGATGACGAATGTGTCGTGTTTCTTAGGAATCGCGACCATGAGTCAGTCCATTCTTCCAGATTCCCTGTACTTGAGCTTGAGTTTCGCTCACTCGAGCAAAACATTAGAAGAGAGTTCAATGACAAGAGTTCCATCCAGAAATCATTATCTCAGTTCTCACTGCATCGATGAAGATATGCCCACAGGCACTTGGCTGGAAGAGTTTTTTTCCTCTTCTCTCCATCCATCGCCTTTCTTCCACTCTTGAGTGATATCTCCTTAGAAGAGACGCTGCTCTCGTCACTTTTGGGTCAGATTCTCCGTCAAAACGCATTTGTCCCTCCTGCTCGCTTGTTGCTCGGTTTCGTTATAGTTGAACGGTCTCGAATTTCTCAACGATGAACAACGCTTAACGGAGTGAAGAAATCGCCAGACTTTCGCGCGTGTCAGACAGCACCAGACGTTTGATTCGGATAACGCCAAGGGCTCGATCCGAGGCGAGTTCCGGTGGTAATTCATGTGTCGCCGAGCAGTCGATTCTCAGCGCGCGAAACTCCGTTCGCCGTAGTGCTGAGCGACATTGTTGATCGCTGCCGTCTCCTCTGTTGCTAACACGCCCGTGAACTTCTCGACAACTCTTTCAAAACGAGCGGACAGCTGGTTTCGGTTCTTCGAAAATCAATTAATTTGAGCGCAGATGAACTCTTCCAATCAGGCAGCGAGCTACAGCGTCTGGCTTTTGATGAGAACAGAGAACACTGAATCTCAAAGCTGTTCCGCAGAGATTGCAAACACTGATCCCTGACATCGGATCAAAACTCGTGAAAGAGCCTAAAGAATTCCTAAATGCGAGGACCGTCGGCCTTATCACCGCCCAGAGATGGAAGTCGAGGTGAAGGTTCACACGTGGCAAAACACAATGAGTATTTCGGGAAGCTTTGCTAAACCAACCAGGCAACTAACAACCTTAGCCGAGTGTCTTTATACGAGAGCGCAGATGGACTTGACAGAGCGGCGGATGGGTGTGTCACCAGATTGCTCAAATAGGCTTGGCGGTGACGGTAATTGGTTTTTAGGAAAAGGAAAAGAAAAAAAGGCTTCGCCCCGGAAGGGTAAGACGCAAGAAGGAAGAGTCATTTAGGGAAACTGGGATACTGAGGTCGATTACGAAATTTTTCTTCCGATCACAAGATTTAGCACCGAAACAGAACGGAGCGGGCGTCATAAAAGCCGTCACACTGCAACCTCGGCGCTATAAATACAACTCGGTGTCCGAGCTAGCTTGACCGACCCAACTTCCTGTGCTCCCTTGTTAGGTCTGAAAGTTGTGCACGTTTTCCTTTAAGGGGAGAGCCGCTCGATCGGAGACGGCGGAAACGTTCGGCCCTGGGGCAACCGCTGGACAAAAGGGAGGCGGTTGTATTTTCTTTGGGCGGCAAGCCCACCCGACGTGGACCCATTGGAGACACTTTCGGGCGGAACAGCCGTAAATCAACCTTCCGTATATGAATGAACGTACGGAGACGATCCGCGCGCCGCTCGCCTAATGAGCCCGGAACACAACGGCATCTTCCACTCGGCTGGAGCTTGCCTCTAAGCTCTTTTCCCAGCAAGTACAACAAGCTCCGACCGAAAATACCTCGCAAGCGGCGAATCCGTGGACCTCAATTCCGACTGGCCATAAACCTCTAAAACTCACGGTCAATTGCTCGGAATCCGGTAATGAGCGAATCGTGTCGAAAATTCTCTAAAAGCGCGATCACCTGACCAGCTCCGCATGAGGCGGGGAAGTTTCGCGGCGATCAAGTTGAACAAGGCACGCCATTTTGGAAACGGCGAAAATGAGAGAAAACGGGTTTGTCGGCTGTGGTTGGTCCTCGAAACGTCTGTCCCCGATTGCCTAGCCCGAGAATTTTGCGACGATAACAATAACGATCACTGTAATGCTCGTGATGATGCTGATGGAGAAGAGCAGGAAGCAGGTGATGACTGAAACGGACGGAAATCGTTCCGCGGAGACCAAATGAAACTCGCGATAGGAGATAACGCCGGAGCGTTCGCGTCTCATTTCCCTCAGTATCCACGACTCTCTCGGTGCAGGGTTCGTCGCGCCCACGTGAAGCTCTTTCTCCGTCATTTTGTCGATTTTTCCTTTCTCGTCGCTCGTCTCTCGAATTCGTTCGACGCTCGTCCCGAACAGCAAAAGAATTTGGCGGGCCAATGGTCAAGCGTAATCTGATTACGGAGTGTCCTGCTCGTTCACCAGGTCTGTCTGCTTCTCTAGCTCGCCATGACTCCGAACATTCCTCTGCATCTCTTGGACGTCTCTCAAGGAACAATCGTGAGAGGAAAGCGGGATTAGAGGCATGCATTGGACGCGCCTAAACAGCTCCTCGGAGGATTCAGGAGAACTGATGAGACGCCGGGTTCCGTAGATCAAGACAACAGGATTCTATGGAGCGATTCACAAACTATTCGATTCTCGGTCGCAGCAAGCCTGTATTCGCTTGATATACAATCCTCATATAGCGCGGCTTCGGCTTTACGACCACCTCTACCGCAGTGAGCAAGAGACGCCGCCGCCGCCGCAGCTTCGACCGCTGTGGCCCTTGCGACGGGTGCAACAGGACGCCCAGGCCGCTGAGTCATTGCTGTTGGCTGGATTCCTACTGATGGGAGACTCCTGCTCCCCCCTCCCACCGGCTGCTCGAGTCCCTTCTCAGCTTAGTCGCCCGCCCTCCCGCCCGCCCGCTCATTCGCAAGCTCCCAACGAATGTGAGGGCAATGAATAACTCCTGTTTTTAGTTCAGGAACACTGAGTGAGCAATAGAAGCAGCTCCAACAGCATCGACGCCACCACGGTCATACAGAATGGTTTCCACATGTATTTAGATTAGAGCTCGGGCGTTTGCTTGGATTGTCTCTCTCTTTTCTTCTCGGATAGTAAAAACAGCCACACGCTCACGACCATCTGGTACACAAAAATTCCAGTCATTCCAAGGTTCCATCGTCGTTTCGGAGCGCCAAGTAACAAAACTGGAAAGCCGAGACCAATCTCTGTTCCGTATTTCACTTCGAAGGATCTTCGAAACTTGTGGAATCGATGAATTGCACACATCTCTGGAGTGAAGAGCATTCGAAGTCGGATGTCGGACGAAACGAGGCGGCTTCGGTCTCTTTCGGCTCGATGTCTCTGGCCGGCATAACTTTCGAAACTATAGAAGCCGTGAAGTTTCTTTGACAAATCACAGCCAGCACACGCGGTTTCTATTTTGAGGGACGAGGGACAAACAGAGCGGCGGCGGCGTCGACGCCACCATATTTCTGATGAATTTCCGCTAAACCAGTCGAACGGTCGTCACCGCTAATGATGGAACGCAAACACGGTTTTATCTTCGACCTGCTGGCCGCTAAGCACATCCGGAATTTCGGCGACGCGCAGTCTGGTCTTTTCCTTGTCTGACTGTTTAATGATTCATCTGCCGCGAGCTAACGCGGCATCGCGGCACGGCGTTTCTTCTTGATTCAACATTTCACCAATCGGCTCCCCGACCGTCCGGAAAAACGGTCCCGCTAGCAAACCCACCTGAATTGACATTTTCTTCATTTCTTCGTCACCGCTTTTTTTTTCACTTTCAATAGTTTTCTCTTGAATCTCCTGAAAGTACTTCTGCCAATCACGTGCAGTGACGCCTGCTGCCGCGTTCCGTTCTCGGGAGCTGCTAGTCATCGCGTTGTTCACTGCTGGCGCTGAGAAGTACATATTTCTGAATTTTCCAGGCCTCGAAGATTTCTTTTGTCCCTTGAGAAATGAGACGCCGCGGCGCGACGTCGCCGGCAGCAGCGAGCCTTCTAGCGCCGAGTGTACTGAGCATCAAAGGCGCGACAAGCAACACGACACAGCAACAGCTTGGATATGCCGGCAAAGGATAGCACTTACGGCGAGGATGTGGCGGAACTTCATTAGCTACAAAGTATGCTAAACAACAACTGCAACAATTTTCCGCCTAGTCCCTTGCGAGCCACAGTCGCGCAGTCCTTCAACGCCCAAGCTTCACTCCAACGAACGTAACTACTATACATGGAAATCATGTTTGGCATATTCATCAGAAAATATCACGTAAGCAAGTGGGTCGAATGAGCGACCGAATCAAGTGCTGACTATCCCACGCAGCGTTGACGACGACGTCAAGAACTTGCGGTTCGACACTAATTGATGAGCTGTCGGCTTTGATTCGATTTGAATTCTGTATTCTCCATGGATGCCGTCATTCGACGACTCCAGACGTTCGCTTCCTCTTCGCCGAAACCGCGAGCGTAGCGAGCGACCTCGCTCAGAGGCGGCATCAACTCCCCGGTGTCGATGATTACGACCATAGCGAGTAGCGCGCCAACAACATCAAGAGCAAATTGAAAAACACGTCGCGGATTTTCTCAGCTTCCGTCGGTGGGAGTTCCCACGGGACCACCCGATAAAAGCCCGATGCGAACGGTCGAATTCTTAGCACCTGGCAGAATTAGCATACACATTGCCTAAACAGAAATATCAGGATTCGAGGGAGAAGGAAGAAAACCCGAGCGAAAATCCAACTCGCACGGGACTGGTTCCGTTTTCGGTTACGTTCAACGGTATCTGTTTACGGAACAACGGACTGCGGGTGATTCCGAACCGAATCAAAAACATGGACGCGGATCGAAACGAGGCTTCTGGAGGAATATAATCAAAGCTGAATGAGTGGCCAGGCGATCAGAAGTCGGTGACAGAACGTCATCGGAGAATCGCGTGGGTACCTTGCGGGTACTTTTGTGACGCTCGAGGCTACCGCAGCGGTGCTCCACGTGACGCACTTTCGTAGTGGCTCGTTCGGTCGATCAGGGAACCAACCAACGAAGCCACCACCACCACCATCACGACGACGACGACGACAACGCGGGTCGCAGCGGCGCGGCGGCTGTCCGCTTGTTTAGTTGAGTTGGTTTCTTACCTGAAATAAATAGTTACCGTCAGATTCCTGCTGTAGGGAGCTACTATGATACATAAAGTTTGCTGTCAGAGGAACGACGGGCCCCACGCGAGGCATGTGTTGACCAAACAATGGCCTATCAAAACCTGCGCGACTCTGAATCTGAACACGTTTACGACTGATATAGAGAAGAGGGAGGAAAGAACTCGTTTCTGATGCACTCGTAAAACGTGTTCAAAACATATCGGAGAGGTTGGCGACCGTCTGCGGGCGCTCGCGGAACTCATTCGGTTCTTGATTTTTTCTCTTCTCTGGAAAGTATTGCACCGGGGTCTCCTCCGCGAAGTCGGAAGCGCTTCAACTTCTTATCTCATCAACAAACGTGGATCGTGATTTTGTCGGGTCCGTTTTCTCGGACAGAACTGCTGATTTCAAAGAAGATAAAACGGCAAATTCGAAGTACTCTTCTCAGACAGCCTTCGGTGATGACCGTTGACGGCGCTTGAGCGGTCGAATCAACAAATTTCCGAAAGTATCGTTGACAAGCATCGCTTTCTCCTCCGAAAATCACTTCTTTCGCTGCAGAACGATGCGACGTTTGAATTTGGGCGCTGGATTCCCCTCAAAAACTTTAATCTGAGCTCGGAAGCAACAGCGATCCCGGCGAAAACCTCCCACCCGTACTTCTGGTTCCTTCCTCGACGCTGACGGCAGTCGTGGGAGTGAACGAAAGGTTTGGTGATAAAGTGGAAGAGTTTCTTTGGGTGTAGTTTGTTGTTGACTCGTGTTTTGAAAACATTCCACCGACGCAACGACGACAATCTCAACTGTTCGTTCGGTTTCTGTCTTCGCTGCCGATGATTTTCCTTATTTCGTTCTCATACTTAATCTCCTCGGTCCAGCCCTCTCGAGATAGCAATCAGCGGCCGTCCAGAAACGAACTAACGAACGAACTTCCAAACAAACAAAACAAGCAGCAACTCAAACAGAAGATCAACTACAGACCAAGAGGAACAGCACAAATCGAAGCAGAACTCGTCCACAGTTGGAAGGAAATCAGAAATAATCGTTCCGACAAAGTCGATCGCCAAAACTGTGGAATGTCCGTCCGCTTTAGAATTCACAAGCCGATCGAAGTTGACTAGGAATGAAGAATTCGAAAAAGCCGCGATCCTTTCTCCACAACAGTCCATTATTCGATCGAACTCCACCACTTTCAAGAATCGAAGCAAAGTGCGTTGATATCGACGAATCTATTTCGATCGACCACAGCGGCTGAAACACGATTTCTAAATGGAGAGTATCGAGTTCAGAAACTTTGTTCAACTTCCTCGATTTCCAGGTTCTCCCTCACAAATCATCGTCGATATTTGGAATTTCAAACTTAAAGCGGAAAAAACTGTTCCTTGTTTTCCAGTCCGAGGTCCCAAACTCGGGCTGGCGTTCTTCGAATGTCACGCGATGTTTTCCAGCGAATCTTCGGAAATCGAAATCCTCATCGAATGAGTTTCAGAGTGACACCTGAGTTTGAGAGAGGAGAAGACGGTTTCTCGTTAACGATGTTCCCTGCTTCATGGAAAACAACGATCAGGACACAGAGTCCTTCGTCGAGAAACATCCGAATTCGCCTCTCTCGGTTATCAACCAAGACAATGACGGGTTCCACCGAGGCCAAAGGAGCTTGAAGACATCCTCGACGAGGATAAAATGGAAACTGTGGGCGATATAAAGCGCTCATTCCGTAGCTGCTTGGGTGACTTTGGGAGAAAATGCAGGCCAGACAGGAGAATGGGTAAAGGAATACCCGGATATGAAGATTCTGGGAGAAGGAGAAACGGTCCGTGGGACGAGAGGACCGGGAACGAAAGGTGCAAAAGCCTTGGAGAGGAAGTTTATGCCTCGGAGGGGATGACCCACATTTCGGAGGCTCGTAAGCTCGAGGTTCTTGCGTCATAACCCACAGTCAGAGGCATCAGGGGCATCATCGCTTGGCTCCAATTCCCGGTGGATCTCTGTTGTGGAGAATATCTTCTCCTAAAAGCATCGATCCGCTGTCATTTCCTTTGTTGTCGCATCTAGTTTCTGACTTGGACCGTTGAGGCGATCGCATCGTAAACGAGAAAGCCGATGACGCGAAGAGGATCACCGATCGGTTGTCGGATTTCTACGATAGTTCGTGACGTCAGGATTCGGCCAAAATAAGCCGACGTCAGATTCCATCAGGTCACGCGAATTGTATTCGGTCACTCATTTTCCGAAGCACAATGCACGTCGTTCTACCCGGCGGCGGTGCCCGTGGCGCCCGGAATAAACGGAGCGTACGCACAAAGCCTCACACAGGCACGCAAGCAAGCATGCTCAAGAAAACGCGAACAGAGGCACACGCTTAAGCACACACAGGCGCCCAATCAAGCTTTTGAAGGAAAGAGAGGAAAAAAATGATAGCCATCAGATCCGAGAAAGCTTTCGGGGTATGGACTATGGGGTACGAGCGGAACAAAGACGGGGATGGAAAGCCCGACCCGCGCAGCATCTGGATACGATAAGCGAGCTTCATGAATTTTGGCTGAGCCCTTGATTTCGACTAATTTGTGCCTTTGGCCATTCGTAATTTATTATTAACAGACGCTCATGCACATTCCTCTCCCAAAGAGACAGACTCGAGCGTTTGTTGCCGCCCCCGAAGAGATCTTGAGCTTTGAGGGAAACCGTTGCCGACCGGGCCGCATGTCGGCTTCGTCTTTTTGTTCATTTCACTTCATTTCCCCCGCGCGGATTCGATTCGTTTTTTCTTTCAGAGAAGCGAATTTGCTTTCTGGGGACTTAAGCAGAATCATCAAACTTTGGAATTCCGACAGACACTCTCATTGAATCCGATGAGTAACTTATAGAGAGTTTTGAATGCCACGAAAATGCGGCTCGAAGTGGGATTATTGTCTGTCATCCGATTCGCTGAGAGTTCTAAGTCAGTTCACAGTGCTGGTGACTTCTGTGAAATTGACAAAACAGCTCCAAAGTGCTGATAACCTTCGCTGATCTGTGATTTTCATTCTCATTCTTCAGCGCGGCAGCTCGCTGGCGATCTTCCGAACGGGGCACGGTCAAGAAGGACACAATGGAAGTTTTTTTCTTCTTCTCCGCAGACGCGATCGTGTGTGTGTGTGTGTGTGTCACGAAACCTGAACCGGTCATCGAGCAGAAAGAAAAGACGAAAGGAATTCACGCCACCGATCACAAAGCTTTACGCT